>QZGG01000239.1:0-193068 GCA_006409495.1 Sedum album | reverse complement strand
GTGGTTGTTTGGTAACGACAAACGTTATACATGTGGTCGAATGTAATATTACAACATAAAGGTGCTTCCGTAGAATATAACCTATTATAGAGGTGGTCATCTGTAATTAATCCTTTTCATAATACATATACTTTGGGTAACATTTAACACGATAATTTTATATAAAATTTAGTACATAAAAGAGAAAATGGGCTACCGATTAATTCATTAACATGATTATTTATCATTAGATGACAATGTAAAAAGTTTGTTACTACTAGCCCGTTTCCTTCCATTGGTCCATCAAACCATAGTAAACTTGTTAATACAAATACAAATACACAGGTTTGTTCATGGGGATCCTTCTTTTTTGATGGATTCATGAACCTTACTTTGTATCTTTCGATTGCATTTTATCTTCTCCTCGCACAACATTTAAGTCAACATAGTTTTCATCATCAGCACATTTCATCATCTCCAATGTATCCAAATCTGTTTGCACCACATGTAACCCATCATCAATGGGTTGTCCAAGAACTAAATTCCAAATCTCTTTCATGTCGGGGATAGGAATTTCATCTCTAAACATGGCATCAAGATTGACATAAAATTCAAATCAACATCCCCAAAATATGTAGTGAAAATCCCTTTCTTGGCAATCCAGGCTATCCAGATCAGATTTGGAGAAAATACCATTATAAAGAACCTTAAAATTAACCAAACATCCTGAAAACGAAATCTAATGTCAATTAAACGAGAGGGTTTAGGGTTTCCAGAAATCCAATTCAAATGTAACCTTAAAACCTAAACTAGTGATTTACCGTTGAGAGAAAAACCCTAGCTAATTACCAAGATTCGAAGTTAGTCGGACCGACTGTGTTTTCAATCTGCCTCAACTGCTCGAATCGAGATTGGTCGTATTTTTATGAAATACAATAGGGTGTAAGGAGTTTGACAAATTTTCTTTTTAGGATTTTCAATTAATTTAATTGTTAGTCCGTAAAAGACCAATTAGGTTTTTTAGGGTAAACATATTTAATTAGAGTAATTATGCGTAAATTTGTTAATTAATTTTTTATTCGTATTTTACTATAAGTAAACAAGGTCAACGGTCATAATTACCGGTTACCCTATGAAAAAAGTTGTATTAAATAATTTTTACATTTGTGGGTGGTTAAGTCAAAAAATAATTGAAAGGTTGGTTTTGTTTAAATTGTGCCATTGAAATGGTGGTTTTCGACGAAAACCCTTAAAGAAATTCAGATTTGGTCATTCTTATTAGGGTTTTTTAGCGAAAACCACCCTTCCAATACGTCAATTTGAACAAAATCACCCCTTCAAAAAATTTTTTGACTTAACCATCCACAAATATCAAAATTAATTTAACATGACTTTTTCAAAAGGTCGGCCGGTAATTCTGACCGTTGATTTTGGTTGACTTATAATAACAATTTGAGTTTTTTGTATAAAACCACCCTTCCAATTACACAATTTAATCAAAACAAACCATTTAAAATATTTTTTGACTTAAGCACCCACAAATATGAAAACTATTTAATATGACTTTTCAATATATTTAGAATAAAAAAATTAATAAAAAAAATTAATTGGTAATTTACGGACTAATTACCAAATTATTTTCATTGACTTTGCTTGACATATCCACAAAATCAATTTCATTGACTTCGGTTGACTTACCAAATGTACAGTGTAATTATTTTAATTAATTTTGTTTACTCTAAAACCTAATTGGTAATTTACGGATTAATCAATGAAATTAATCGAAAAATCCTAAAAACAAAATTTGTCAAACTCCTCACTACCATATTTCACATAAGCCCTTTACGACCGATCTCGATCATAGAATTTCATGAAATACAATTAGCTATAAGAAGTTTGACGAATTTTATTTTTAGGATTTTCAATTAATTTTATTGAGTAGTCCGTAAATTATTATTTAGGATTTAGAGTAAATAAAATTAATTAGAATAATTACTTTGTAGATTTGGTAAGTCAACCGAACTCAATGAAATTATTTGGTAATTAGTACGTAAATTACCAATTATGATTTTTATTATAAATCAACCGAAGTCAACGATGTAAATCTATTGAAAAAGTCATATTAAATAGTTTGTGGATGGTTAAGTCAAATATTTTTGGAAGGGGTGGTTTTAATTAAATTATGGTATTGGAAGGGTGGTTTTAGCAAAAAAAACTTTTTTTATTAATTTTTATTATAAGTCAACCAAAGTCAACGGTCATAATTATCTGTTGACTTGTTGAAAAGTCATATTAACTAGTTTTGACATTTGTGGGTGGTTAAGTCAATTTTTTTTGAATGAGTGGTTTTGTTCAAATTGACGTATTGGAATGATGGTTTTCGCTAAAAAACCGTTCTTATTATTCTAATTTTGTAATGCCTCAGGGATTAAGATGTTTTGTTTCAAACATTTCCCAAGTTTATACTGTTTTAGTATGATATATATTATGATTCGTGAATTGAGATAATATGATTCATGAGTCATACGGTAGCATTTAACGAACCAAACACGTATGACTGATTGTATCTTTTTCATTTTTATCAGATATGAAACATCATTTTTGTGAATGATGACTCAACAAAAGTCAGATTTTAGCAAAATAAGTATTACCGTTTTGTAATGAATCAGGGTTTTAGGTGTTTGGTTTCAGACATTTACCATATTTATGACTGTTTCGGCATAAAAAGTACAAATTGATGTTACAAGGTTCACGAACAATACAACAGCATTCAATAAATCAAACATATTAATCAATGTGAAAACTAAATATAAATAACAAGGATTTCCTTTTTATTATTTCATAATAAAAATGTGACAGATTTATGACTTCTATATCTATGTTCTTATACAACAATTAATAAATTCAGTATTTGCAAGATTTATAAATTAGTATAAGTTGATTCATGAACCTTACGGGTTCTTACAAGTTACAATTAATGATCAGAGTTTCATCTTGGTAAAAATATTTGGTAAAATTAGTAGCATCTTCAATATTGTTAAAATACTGGCTAATGTAAGGCCCATATGAGTCAAGACACTCTGAAGTAATTATAGACTCATTAAGGGTATGTGAAACAAATTTTAAGTAATTATTAATAGAATCAGAGGTAAAATTGGTATAAAACTGTGGGTTCAAGTAACCGTCAATAGGAATGCTTGCGCTTTATATATATGATAGATACTACTTAGACAATAAATTCATAATCAACGCACGAATCAAACCAAAATGATGCTATGATTTATTATCTGCTATATTATGGTTTAATCAACTTTATACAGTGTATGAATCATATGTTTGACAACACATGATAATTTCAAATCATATTTTCATATTGTAATGACTAAAGCAACAAATTTACCGAATCATTTATATTTTGGTTTCACGAAGGAAAGGTAAAATTATGATAAAAATATATAGGAATGATTCAATAAAAAGTATGTTATGATTAATAAACCAAACAGTACTATTTCTTGAACCACCCGATGATAATAGAATTATAAATTATCATGTATACGTTTCAACTTACATCTTACGTACAACATGTTATATATCTTGTTCAAAATAGGAAAAAGGAGAAAATTCAGAACTTACCCATAGTCAATCGTCTGATGTAAAAATAAGTAGAGCAAAGTTTCAAACTTAAGTAGCAACATGATGGATTAGCAATTCCAATTGGCAGCAAATTATTAGTATTACTTTCAATCTCAATACTCATTATGTTGAATCTCAAAAGTTCGACAAGCAGTACAACGTTATTAGATTTTTTTGACAACTAATCTAATTAACTCGAAAATGATGAATCGTCAATCAATTACCAAAAATTTAAGGAATTGAATAATTGATGATATATTTTAAATATATTTTGTTAGTAAAAATACAAATGTACCTATTTTAGAATCATTATTTTCAACGACTGAATGTAACCGCATGATTAAAACTAACGGCCAATTTTTTATTTTATAATCACTGTCATTTTCACATCATCAACAACCAAAATATTAGATATTTTATTAGTGTTTTCTTGAAGAGGGATTGAGTTCAAAAGAAACATTAAATATTTGTGAGGCGGAGATATTTTGATAATCTGACGACCGAGACTCATGTTGGTTTTTATTGAATGGCCAGTTGAAATCGCAAAAAAACCTAGTGATTGAGTTTGATGCTTTTATTGAGGATTAAATCTTATCTGTTGGATTATTAATAATCAACGAGCGAAATCACATACATAGATGTCCATCTATACTTTCTTAAAGAGAGTCTAAATACTTATTTGAAAATTGAGACTTGAAAGTTGAGATATTTAAACACCTTATTTAAAATTTGGAATAGTTTGATACTTGAAATGAGGAGATAATCTAAAAATGTTTTTGTAAGTAATATTTTAATTAATCTCTGTCGATAAATGAATTTTGGAGTCCGGGCGATAACGGTTTGACCGTTGTATATATCTATCCTATATATAAAGCACAAATGGATGAATTGACGATTTCTTTTGAAACCACAGTTCACCTTCATAAAATACCCAGTTTTACTTCATATTTACATATTTGATATATTAATTACACAATTCCTATAAACTAAGAAATAAATAAAAAACAATTATGTGCCACAAAACTACTGTTATACTGAATATGGCAACAAGGAAGCAACGGTCCAAAATTCGTGCTTTTGCAATTTTATCTTTAGTGTACGAATTTTTTTCGTTTTGCGTAGGGATAGGCAATGGGCAGGGTCGGCCCGGCCCTATGAAGGGCAAGCATGGTGGGCATTGGAGGGTTTTAGCGCGCCCTGTGAACGCCTTAGGTCGGGCAAGGCCAGGCCGTTGAATTTTTGGTGACCCTTAGGACCGCCATAGGACAGAGTAATGAAAGGGCCGACCGGGCCGGGCAGGGTCGACCTTTTATTTAAGGGTCGGATTAGGTCAAAATAGCGTAAATACGTATAGTAATTTTGAAAAAACTCTAACTTATTTTTTAAATAATTTAATATGTTAATAAATTTTTAGCTTGAATTATATAAGTTTATTAAAAATATTAAGTTTTGAATATTTTTTATATATAAAAGTTAGTTAATGATATATTTAGTGAAAAAATAAGGGTTAAATTAGGGTTGGGGTAGGGCAAAGGGCCGGTCAAAGGGCAGGGTCAGAGTTTTTTTACTTCGACCCTTACCCTGCCCTAAGGCCTTAGGGTAGGGTCGAGATCGGGTCCATATCAGAGCCAGGTAGGGTTTCGGGCCGGGTAGGGTCAGGGTCGCCCTTAGGGCTTTTTGACCCTAGGGTCAAATGATGACTCATAGTTTTGCAGATGCACAAATGCAATTCGAAATGTGCATATAGTTAACTTAAAAGTACAAACTGTTAAAATGATATTGTTAAAATTGGCTCCCCCCATAAAGCCCTTAAAGACCTCCAATTATGGGTGAGGCGGACCTCCTAAGATACCTCTCCACCTCCCACTCATGTTTCCCTCTCCAATTCCCCTCAAACTCCCTCCCATCCATAATCAAACCAATATCATAAAACACACAATAATAATAATAATCAGAATTACCTTAAACAAAACAGAGGAAGTTGCAGCCTTGTCTCATCTTCCTCTCCTGCCATCCATGGCATCCACCACCATCCCAATCAATCTCATCTTCCTCTCCTTCCTCTTCGTCTTCGCCACATACTCTGAATCAAAACTCACCACAACGTACTACGCAAAAACCTGTCCGAAGCTCGAACAAATCGTCACTGAAGCCGTCACCACAAAGCAGATATCAACTCCAACAACGGCCGCTGGTGCCCTCCGACTCTTCGTCCACGACTGTTTTGTAGAAGGATGCAATGCATCCGTCCTAGTTTCCTCCAATGCTTTTAACGTAGCTGAGCGTGACTCCGACATCAACCTATCCCTCCCATGGGATGCATTTGACCTCGTCACACGCATAAAAACCTCCATCGAGCTCCCGTGTCCTGGCATTGTCTCTTGCGCTGATATCCTCGCCCTGGCAACTCGTGACGCTGTCAAAATGGTGGGCGGACCATTCTACAATGTTCGCTTGGGACGCAAGGATGGCTTGGTGTCCAAGGCAGAGAATGTGGCCGCAAACTTGCCACGGCTGAACATGACTATAGATCAGATTATTGCCATTTTCACGTAAAAGGGTTTCACTGTTAGAGAAATGGTCGCGTTGACTGGAGGCCATACCATCGGATTTTCTCACTGCAGGGAGTTTGCCGACAGGATTTACAACTACAGCAAGACTTACGAATTCGATCCATTCATCAAGCCCAAATATGCCGTTGGTCTGAGAAAACATTGTGAAAATTACACCAAAGTTGATGGCATGTCCGCTTTCAACGATGTCATGACACCAGGTAAATTCGACAACATGTATTACCAGAACCTGAAGAGGGCTAGGCTGTTGTCAGTTGATAACATATGTGGGCGGACCAGCGCACTAGGCCGTATGTAGAAATGTATGTTGCAGATCAACAACAGTTCTTCGCCGACTTTGCTAAGGCTATGGAGAAGATGAGTGTCATGCAAGTGAAAACAGGGAGAAAAGGGGAAGTAAGAAGCCGCAGCGATTCGTTCAATGTGCTCAAGACTTGAAAAGGGTGACAAGTTTTCGAATGATTCCGCAATGGTGTACCTGAAGATATAAAGTTAAGTTCTTTTTTTTGATTGAAAGGCCAAAGGCCAGAAGTACAACTCGAGGACTTAGAGGCTAACTCAAGTTAGTCTGACTCAATCTAGTCTAAACATATTGAAAAGGAAAACAGAGACTAAACCGAGTATTTTGACTCGGTACGTACAAAGAATGAGTAATGTACTGAAAAGTAAAGTACGACCATGTTGATCATCTTCCGAGAACTCAGTGATAATAAAATGGTAATGACTTTGGTCTTCGAAAAAGATAGTCTCAAAGGATAACCAAACATGGACTAATATCAGTTGGTTCAGTTGAAACGTAATTAAACCGAACTAGTCAAGTAACTGAACCAAAATTGTGGATTGACGAAAAAGTCAGTGCACAGACAAAGGCACATTGCACACAGGCAGATTGCACACGTGTGCCGAGGGTATTAACATCATAGAAATTACCAATTATCTTAATTGTTGATTATCATCGTCCTTTCGTTATCGTCAATGAAACCCATTCACGAAACAGAGGAAGTAAGGGTTTTTTTATCCAAAACCACCCTTATAATAGGGCGTTTTTCCAAGAACAATCCTTATAATGCCTATTTACCAAAACACGCCCTTATAAATTTTTCCGTTAGGGTTTAACCATCCAACAGCAGTTCCATTAACTATTCCGTTAGATTTTGATTTTTTTATTTTTTTATATTTTTCAATAGTTAAAAAATAAAAATAATGAATAAATAAAATAAATAAATAAATAAATAAATAAAAAAAATATTTAGAAAAAACAGAAAAATCAAGAGAATTTAAAAAAATTATTTTAACAAAACTTAAAAAGGGTGAGTTAAATGTATTTTTGATTAGGAAATTACTTAAAATATAGGGTTTTTCATTAGAAATTAGTTAAAATTACAAATTAATCTAAGTTTGAATTTTCTATCTCAACCATTCGGTTTTTATAAGAAATATTTTATTTATAGTTTCAAATTTAGATGTATTAACATCTTAGGAAAATTTATGTAAGATGACCTCAACATTTGGTGCTTGAATTTATAAAAAATAAGTGACGGTTGGAAGTGTTGGTTTTTTACTTTAAATCTCATTCATTTGATTATTATAAATCAGATGTTGAGGTCATCTTACATAAATTTTCCTAATTTTTTAAATGTTTAAATCTCATTCCGTTAGATTTGGTTTTTTATTTTTTTATTTTTTTATTTTTTTATTTTTTTTATTTTTTTATTTTATTTTTTTATTTTTTTATTTTTTTATTTTTTTATTTTTTTTTATTTTTTTATTTTTTTATTTTTTATTTTTTATTCATTTGATTTATTCATTTGATTTTTGATTTTTGATTTTTGATTTTTGATTTTTTGATTTTTGATTTTTGATTTTTGATTTTTGATTTTGATTTTTGATTTTTGATTTTTTATTTTTGATTTTGATTTTTGATTTTTGATTTTTTTATTTTTGATTTTTGATTTTTGATTTTTTGATTTTTGATTTTTGATTTTTGATTTTTGATTTTTGATTTTTGATTTTTGATTTTTGATTTTTGATTTTTGATTTTTGATTTTTGATTTTTGATTTTGATTTTTGATTTTTGATTTTGATTTTTTATTTTTGATTTTTGATTTTTTGATTTTTGATTTTTGATTTTTGATTTTGATTTTTTGATTTTTTGATTTTTTGATTTTTTGATTTTTTGATTTTTTGATTTTTTGATTTTTTGATTTTTTGATTTTTTTATTTTTTTGATTTTTTGATTTTTTGATTTTTTGATTTTTTGATTTTTTGATTTTTTTTAATTATTAAAATATAAAAAAATATAAAAAATCAAAATTTAACGAAATAGTTAACGAAACTGCTGTTGGGTGGTTAAACCCTAACAGAAAAATTTATATAGGTATGTTTTATTGGTAAAAAGCATTATAAGAGTGATTATTGAAAAAACGCTTTTTGGATAAAAAAACCAGGAACTAATGTACTAAACAAAAAGCACACATGTGAACTTGAGGAAGTCGCACGTGGCAAGTGAAAATATGTCACACGTGTGCCATATGAAACCGAGCTGGAATCCATCTAACCGCGCAGAAATCCAGCCGGTCGCACGAACCGAGCTGAAAATCCGTCACAAGCGAACAGCGTCCCGCACGCAGCCGTGCTGAAATCCAACCAACCAACTGAGCCGAAATCCAGCCGACCAACCAACCGTCAGCGTCAGCATAGTCCGCCACCCAACCAAACCAAAATCAGTGACAGCCGACGCGAAAAGGGACACGGGCAGAGAAGAGATCAATTCACGGAAACGACCGCCAAGGCAGACAACCCTGCAGCGAACCACAGCCACCAAGACAGAGCGGAGACGGCGCTGCAGAAAACCACAAAAGCAGCTCACAAAACACCCGAGGCTGGCGACGCCACCTCTCTAAACACAGCTTCAAAAACGATCAGCCAAAGCGAACATCAGCCACAGCGAGAGCTCATCAACGGAAGGACATCGGTAGATGACGGCGGCGGTGAAAGACAAAGCTGGCGAACCAGCCACTGTCGTCAACCGAGAGAGAAAACAAAAACCTAGCCACCTCTGACCTCACATAGAGATCCCAGCCACCCCACAAAAACTGATAACATAGTCGATTAAGTATATTATGCAAATTAGGGTTTTGTGCTTATATAGCACTTACAAAAAGACTAAAATACCCTTACTATATTATATTACACTAATATCCCCCCTCAAACTCACGATGCTACAGCAATAAGCATTGAGAGTTTGTCAGTCAAGAAACGAAAGCGCGCCGTGGAATGAGCCTTCGTGAACAAATCTGCAATCTGAAGAGAAGAGGGAACATAAGGCAATGCAATCGTGCCAAGCTGTAAATGTGACGAGTGAGATGACAGTCAATCTCAATGTGCTTGGTCCTCTCATGAAAGACTGATTACGAGCAATTTGGATGGCACTTTGATTGTCACAGTATAATGGTGTCGGATGATGAAGAGTGACCCCAAATCAGTAAGTAACCGACGTAACCAAACAATCTCACATGTAGTCGTTGCCATAGCACGGTACTCAGCCTCAGTGGAAGAGCGAGAAATGACATCTTGCTTCTTACTCTTCCAAGAGATGATGAATCTCCAAGGAAAATACAAAATCCAGTAGTAGACTTACGATCGGTAGGGTCACCAGCCCAATCAGCATCAGAGTAAGCACGCATTCTAACGAAGAGATGAAGGAAACAAAAGGCTCTGAAACTGAGTACCGCGAAGATACCTGAGAATACGCAAAACAGCAGCCCAATGAACTGTGGTAGGAGCAGTAACAAACTGACTGACAACGTGAACAGCATGTGCAATATCAGGACGAGTAACCGTGAGTAAACAAGGCTCCCAACCACTGTTCGTATAAACTTGGATCAGGTAGGGAGATCCATCAGAAGGAGAGTAACGAGCATTGTCTCTAGTGGAGTGTCAACAGTCTGTTGTCAGTGAGACGAGCACGCTCAAAGAGATCTGTAATATACTTCGACTGTGAGAGAAGATAACCCTTCGGAGAGAAGGCCACTTCTATACCCAAAAAATAATGCAACAACCCAGATCTTTCATAGCAAAACACCGAGCCAAGTCTGACTTCAATGACTCAATTCCATCATAATCATCACCAGTAATAATCATATCATCAACATACAAGGATAGAAGTATGCGGCCTGCACCTGTTCGCTTAACAAATAAAGCAGAATCATGCTGACTAGAAATAAAACCAAGAGAGGTAATCACTGTGGAGAACTTCTCAAACCAAGCTCGGGGAGCTTGTTTGAGACCATAAAGAGCTTTGCGCAGCTTGCACACATGTCCGGGCTGATGATCAACACCAGGAGGGGGTGTCATATAGACCTCTTCGTGAAGGTCACCATACAGAAAGGCATTCTTAACATCCATCTGAGATATCTTCCACTGATGAATAGAAGCAACTGCGATCAAAGTGCGGATGGTAGTCATTTTAGCAACCGGAGCAAAAGTCTCTTCATAATCCATGCCATATTCCTGTGAATACCCCTTAGCAACAAGACGTGCCTTATACCTCTCCACTGATCCATCTGATTTGGTCTTAATCTTATAGACCCAACGTGAGCCAATAGCTCGCTTTCCCGACGGCAACGGTACAAAATCCCATGTATGTGTCTGATGCAGAGCAGCAAGTTCCTCAGCCATAGCAGCCTGCCAAAGGGGATCAACAACAGCCTCTCTATAGGACAAAGGCTCAGACAAAGAGTGAAGTGACACAAGAAATGAAACAAAGAAGTAGAGTATGAAGAATATGCAAAATCAGGAAGTCTAGTGGACTTACGAGGACGAGTGGACTGACGCAGAGGATTGATCCACAATCTCATCAGATGACTGAGCAGTCGTAGTAGGAATAGACGGGTGTGCATGTCTCGGGAACCAAAGTATCAGTGAGTATATCATCATTAGTGTCATTATCAAATGGGTCAATACAACGAAGATCAGACTGAGTCATGTTATGAGAACTAGCAGGAACAGAATAGAACGGAATATGCTCTAAAACACTACATGACGTGAGACATATAATTTTTGGCTAACTGGATCAAACAACGATATCCCTTCTGACCAATACCATAACCCAAAAATACACACAGCAGACTTAGGAGACAATTTATCGCTCGACGTGAGGTCGAAGCACGAAACAGTGCAACCAAACACACGCAAGAGAGTATAATCAGGAGCATTACCAAATAATTTTTCAAAGGTGACAAACCTGAATTGTGAGATGTTGGAATTCTGTTAAACATACACAGCAGTATGAGAGCTTCTCCCCAAAAGAGACTAGGAACCTGGGCAGACAATAAAATGAGCGAGCAGTCTCAACTAGATGACGATGTTTCCTCTCAGCGACCCATTTTGTTGAGGAGTGTCAGTGCATGAGGTTTGAAATGGTTCCATCAGAAGCAAGTAACTGAGAAAACTCATTAGAAGTGTATTCACCTCCTAAGTCACAACGAAGCATTTAATGACAGCAGAATGTTGTGTTTGTACAAGAGCTCTAAATCACGATAAATACCCAAAAATCAGATCTACGCTTCATAAGATAGACCCAAGTATAGCGAGTATAATCATCAATAAATGAAACATAATACCTAGAGCCACCCTTAGTAGACACAGGAGCAGGTCCCCACACATCAAAATGCACAATATCATAGAGAGCAAGAGACGATGAAACACTTTTTGAAAAGGTAATGCTGAAAATTTTGCAAGTTTACAGCCACTACAATCTGAAATATCATGAAGTGTCAAATGTCCTAATGCTCCTGTAGAAGCTAAAAACGCAAACGAGATGCTGAAACATGACCCAAACGAGAATGCCACAAGTAGAATTCAGATGACAAAGGACCTAGACGAAAAGCAGATAAATCAACACTAGATGCAGCCACATCTGATACTTTTAGTTCATCCAAGACATAGAGTCTACCCTTCCTACGGCCTGTCCCAATCACCTTCTGAGATCGTGGATCCTGTACACAACAAGTAGAAGAAGAAAAAGTGACTAATAAGCCAGATTCACACAATTGACTAACAGACACAAGGTTTATAGCAAGACTAGGAATATAATAGACATTATGGAGAGCAATATGAGATGTGATAACAGAACCTACACCCTCCAATGACATAGGAGTACCATCAGCAGTTATAATGGGAACGGATGAATGACGAGATAATGACACAAAAGATGGAAAGTGAGGAGACATATGATGTGAGGCACCCGAATCAAGAATCCACAAAGAGGATGATATACCTGAGGCTGATGACAAACCTTTTGAGGAGGCAGACATGGCATGAGGCTGTGAGGCAAGGAACTTCTGAAACTGTTCAAACATGGACTGATCTAGAGACGGAGCAGCAACAGTATTTGTGAACTGAGGTGGACGCTGATGAGATTGAGATGGACCATTTTGTTGATGCTGATGCTGTGTTTTGCTTCTGTTCAACAAAAGCGGACACTGAGACTTCCAATGTCCCTTCTTCTTACAAAACGCACACTCATCTGGAGCAACCTTTACTGAGGACTTAGGCGCATTGCCACTAAATGTCCGTTGCGGGGCAGCAAAGACAGCGGGTGTTGCTGGTGATGAAATCTCCTTGTCAATCTTAGACGTAAGACGAACCTCCTCTGCCAGCAACTCATTCACAACAGAATCAACAGAAGGAAGAGGACTACGATGAAGAATTGCACCACGCAATCCCTCAAAATCATCACGAAGTGCCATCAGAAACTGAACAAGTCGCTGCTCTTCACGCCGAGAGATGTAGGCCTTCACTGCCTTCAACTCAGCCGATTCAGTCAAGGCTAACTGATCCCATAAAGAGGACATAGCAGAATAGAACTCCTGGACACTCATATTATTCTGCCGAAGCGCACGAATATCCATCTCCAATTGATATTGCTTGGCAAAATTAGATTGAGTGTATAATCTCTCCAAATGATCCCATGCTTCCTTTGCAGTCTCATACTTTGCTAACTGTGCACCAATCGAATGAGTAACAGAGTTGTTGATCCATGTAATAATCTTTGCATTGTCAGTCTCCCAATTGTCAACCAAAGTGGTAAAATCAACTACAGTCTCATCGGAAGGTTTAACACGCAACCCTGTTATATAACCCCACATAGATTTCCCACGTAAGAAATTTCTCATAACATAACTCCAATACGAGTAGTTCTTGCCATCCAATTGAACACCAATTGACTGCAATGAATCATCTCTACGACCCGCCATATCAAAAAATCACCAATTTAAACCTCGAAACGAACTTCAAAACAAATCACAAACTAACCGAAACTCAAACCACAAACTGAATTGTACGTTTCTTATAACAACAAACAAACTTCAATTAACAAGAATCACCACGTGTCCTTATCAACTCAGATTGTTGTAGATGGTGGCATGTCACACCTCGTCTCCAGAAAATTCAATTTCAATCGATTAGGATCGAGACGTCTGATACCATGATAACATAGTCGATTAAGTATGTTATGCAAATTAGGGTTTTGTGCTTATATAGCACTTTACAAAAAAGACTAAAATACCCTTACTATATTATATTACACTAATAATCACAACTCATCAGATTCCATGAAACGTAACATCAATTAGAGACAATGTCGAACCACATGAGGAAAACTACCAAATTTTAAACCATGTTTTGGATTAAATTTCATAGCTTTACCTGTGTCCCAGCTACAAAAAACATAGCGTGAGGGAACTCTGAACGGACCAATCCAAGGGAATCCCTTACAATATCAAAGCTGCAAAACAAGCCAAAAACAAAAAACGATCAATCACACTGTTCATTGTGCTAAATTCCTAAGACTTCCAAATCAGTCAACACTCGCAGCAAATAATCACAAAGCCTAACTAAAAAACGAATTACCTTAAACAAGGCCATCCCACATGAAAAGCATGTAGCGAATTGTAAGCAGTAGGATCACACTGAAGCTCTTCACCCTCTTCAATTTGGTCAACGCCAGGTCTCCACACCTTGGTTGGCTTAGTTGGCATTGCTGACGCTTCCCCCTTCGATCCCTATGACATCAAACTTATCAAAACCAATTAATGAACAAAAATACGTGAAATAAAAAGCAATGAAAGCAAACCTTGTTCTTCCTCTTGGCTTTTTTAGGGTTTTTGATGCTCCGAACCATGGCTGCAAACTGAACACGCGAAATCGAAATGTGATTAGGATTTCTGACGAAGGTTTTAGGGTTTTGCATATGTACTGGCCAGAATCAGAAATATTAATTAAGCCCTTGAAGTTTGTGAATCATGCTCATTTGATACCCTTAATTTTGGGTGAGACCCTGAGACCCCAATCATGGCCGTTGATTGGGTTTGCTTTTAGGATCCAGATTGTGCCACGTGGAGGTGAGAGAACAAAAGCAACAATTTCTCTCACCTCCGATTTTTGAAATTCTCTAACCTCCACGTGGCACAATCTGGACCCCAAAAGCAAACCCAATCAACGGCCATGATTAGGGTCTCAGGGTCTCACCCAATAGTAAGGTTCTCAAAAGAGCATTACTCTGAAGTTTGTAGCCATATATTAATGGGAATGGCATCAAACTTCAAACATGTGATGGAATTTTTTTTGATGGGAAACATCAAACATGTGATGGAATTTAATTCTGAATATTTCTGAATAATTCTGAATCTTCTAAATATAATTATGATACAATTTATATTTAATATTTCAAGTGCATGGGAGTGAATTAATAATTTCTTTTGGAAGCAACAATTCACATTTTACCCTGCTTAAATTTTATTACTGATTTAATATAATTATGATGGATAAGGTTCTAGGAGGACCATCAATTTTTTGTAAGACGGAGAGACATCATCTCGTCCGTTGATTTCTATTAATCTAACGGTTGATATTAATAACCGTCACTCTCAACCACCCCTGCATTTTGCAAATCCAACTACCCAATTTATCAAAAATCAACTTTAATCTCAACCGCAAGATCATATAAATCAACGGTTGAGATGATGTCCCTCCGTCTCACAAAAATTACATGTCTCTCTAGAATAAGAGTGTAATTATTATGTCAAATATGTAAACATAGAGTGTAGTGGGGGTAATTTGGAAATGTGAATTGTGGCTTAAAAAGAATCCATCAATTTACCCCTTCCCGCTTTATATATAGTATATATATAAAGGGTTGAACAGTTTCTTTTTGAAATCACAATTTTTCTTCCTAAAATATCATTTCGTCAATGATTGCATATATGAATAAATTCTATGGGTTAAGTTCTAGGAGGACTTTGTATTAATGTGAGACGTAGAGACAACATATCAATCATTGATTTTATTAATCAAACGTTAGAGATTAAAAATAATTTTAATTAATTTTTAATGGATTGACAATTATCAAGCTGAACCGTTGGATTAATGTGAATCAATGCGTCAGATGATTTTCTTCCATCGCACAAAAACTTACTTGTCTTCCTAAACCCTATCCTAAATTCTATAATTATAAACTTTAACACAATATATAATATGTACAATTTATACATCAAAGCCCGATCCTAAATTCTATAATTATAAACTTTAACACAATATATAATATGTACAATTTATACATCAAAGCATTAGTATAATTCAAGGCTAAGATTGGGATAAAAAAAGTAATTTGGATTTACAAAGACGTGAAATGAAATATCAACCGTTTGTTCCAATAATCTAATTGTTAAAAGTTATATTGATTTCTAAAAAATTGAAATACACTAATAAATAATTATAACAAACAGTTATCAAGATCCATGTTGTATTAACTGAACTGATAGGAGGACCGATAAATAAATGTGAGGCAGTGAAACATGATCTCAATTGCTGATTACTAATAATCCAACTGATGAGATTTGATTCAAAAAAGTAATCGCTAGGATTTTTCGCAAATCCAACCATCCATTATATAAAAACCAACTTTAATTTCAACCGCATATTAATCTAATCTAACAGTTAATATTAATTCCTTCCGTCTCACCTAAACTTTTTATTTGTCTTGCACTTTACCCTAACTGAACTTAATTATTCAATTGATGTTTATCTATTTCACATGAATGGATTATTCCCTCTTACAACATTATATTGAGATTTCAAATAGATAGCGTTGAAACTAAGTTGATGATGCAATATTAGGAACGACATTTATATTTATTATTTATTATTTCTTATCGAGAATTGTTGATTGCTATTTTAACTCCAAATTCCAGACGCAATATCGAACGACTCAAGACTCATCTCTCTCTTAAATCCCTAAACGCAACCTTCGCTCGGAGAAAATCTCGGAAGATGTCGTGGCAGGCGTATGTCGATGATCACCTCATGTGCGAAATTGAAGGCAACTATCTCACCGCCGCCGCTATAGTTGGCCTCGACGGCAGCGTTTGGGCTCAAAGCGAAAATTTCCCTCAGGTCCATTTTCACACTACATCTGCTTCTTTTTCACGCTCAATTCGATTCACTCGTCTTTCTTTGTCGATCGATTCATAATTAGATCTGATTTCGTGCTGTTTATTCATCTATTGTTGAATCCATTAGTCATGATTCATTGATTGTTAGTTTTCAGCTTTCCTCTGTAAATTTATGTTCGTGTGAAAATATGTTCAATTGAAGGATGGCTGAATGACTTTCAAGGGTTTTATAATCAGTATAATTATAACATAATTTCTGTGTTTTGTGTCTTTTCTTTAGAACATGTTAAGGACTCGTAGACAAGCTTAATGGTGTATAATTCTACTTTTGCAGTTCAAGCCTGAAGAGATTGCTGCCATAGTGAATGACTTTGAAGAGCCTGGATCGCTTGCTCCCACTGGGTTGTTCCTCGGTGGTGTTAAATACATGGTCATTGCTGGAGAGCCTGGAGCAGTCATTCGTGGAAAGAAGGTAGTATATTGTCCACATTTCATCTCTTGCATTCTTCTTTCAAATACGTTCGTGAGATATTTTTATTTAAGCCGCATAAGATGCATCGGCCGTGCATATTGTATATGGCCTGGCTTGAATTTTTCATTATTTTGTGTTTCAGGGACCTGGCGGAGTTACAGTGAAGAAGACTGGCTTGTCATTGATTATTGGTATTTATGACGAGCCTATGACCCCCGGTCAATGCAACCTGATAGTTGAGAAGCTTGGCGACTATCTGATCGAACAGGGTTATTAAACATTTTAAGGTTATTGAACCTACTTTATTACTAAAACAACATTTTTCTGTTTCTGTTTTCTTTGTGCTTGCTACTCATGAAACATGGTTGTATCTGTTTGCAAGTAGGAATGTTCTCTACATGTACTTAAAACATATGTTTGGGTGTGGATACCCAAAGCGAAATGATACTTATGCGCACTTTTTGGAAATATATTTGCTTGTTTAGCTATGCAGTTACTTTAAATCTCAATGTTATCAATCATGTAAAAGATCACATGCTTGGCCATGAAATGTGAGAGCTATTGACAAATGCATTGTTCAGGGATAAAGAGCCCTAGTTTAAATTCATACTTAAAACATAACCTACTTACAAACTGACCCCCCACGTATCCCATTTCAACCCTGCTAAAAAGCAACTTCCAATTAACAACTGCAGCTGCGGCCTCATTTATGAAGCCCTGATCGATGCATATGAATTTCACTCAAAGGCGAAGGTCCGTACATATGGAAATGGAAGTGTAAGAAAGTGATGCATCTTTCTTCTATTAGGTATATGTCGGATGACTCTTTCTTCTGTTTCAGTTTCAGTTTCATCCAACGAGCATGAGAACATGACTAAGATGCATCTTCATCTCGCCTATTAAAATGGCATACGAGCGCCTCCTTTTATGATCCTACTTCCTCACTTTTTGAATACTTTTTCTTCAATTGATCTCTTAATAAACAAAAACTTGTTCAATTTCACAGGCATGTATTACTTTCTGTCGTCATCTCTGACACATTCATGAAGTGCAAAAAACACGGGCGGTTGGTATTGATGATTATTAATATCAACCATTAGATGAGTAGAAATCAACAATTGATATTATGCTATATATCTCCAAAAACTTGGTTGCCCTCCTTGAACTTTATCCTGTCTAACAGATAGATAACCAAATAGATGAATATTTTGGATATTTTATGCTTGAAATTACCAAATTATCCCTACTTTATTTTGCTTTCATTTTAGAAGACATGACAGAAAATAAAAAAGGCTTTTGTACTCATCAAATTACAGAGCATACAACAAAGCTCTTAATGCAAATGATGTATATAATCATGGAGGGATCAATTGGAAAACTTTGGTCACTGAAATGCATCTGAATTCAAAAGTAACATGTGCGAATCATTTAAACATATTCAACTCAAACAGTGACGTGATATTCTGATTCTCAAGCTCATTTGCACTACTGCAACTTACAATGTGGTCCATAACCAGAACAAGATGCCACTTCTATCTCTTCTAACCTTACAGTGAAACTCAGTTACATTACACATTTGGGCAGCAACTCATCCTCAAGTTCATTCTATTGATAAACTGTACAACACTACCATGTTCTTTAAGTCAGTATAAATTACAAGAACTTGATTGAATCAAATTTGTCACACTCAGATTTACTCAAATTAATCACATGCTCATGAATATGATATCAAGAGTGAAAGAGATGTTGCACCAGCATATATTGATTGATCATTCATCATCGGACCACCAAACCTAGTTGACTAGCTTCATCTACTTTACAGCAGAATCTTCAATAATAAAAATCAACGATTTGTAAACATTCGAGCCCCCCAAATGTCACTTTTCTTTACAAAAATGATTTATATATATGAGACAAAGAATGTTTGAATTTTTAGTGTATAAAAATGATATTCATGATGAATTAGCAATCCAATCCAACACACTGATTATTGGTGTTCACCAAATGGTAGAAAAATTTAAATATCTAAATAAACCCCCTATTTTTAAAATATATTATCACTTATCATGACGAATTACTTTTGTTCAACATATATTATCCAAAACAGTAAATCCGTTCACGAGATTAATTGTCACAAAACTCTCATCACTTTTTTAATTGAAAAAAGTGATACATTTGGAAAGCACTTTATTCCATTTTTCAGCTTTCAATCTCTCAGAAATCTGAATTCGTAATCTCGGGTCTTGCACCTAATTATCAGTCAATTATTATACACAAAAAAAGGAGCTATCAGTAGAAGCAAAAGAATCGAATAAAATAATACTCCACCACCTCATTTTATTTATTTAATATATTATTCAGTCTATGGAATGGAAGGAATCATGCACAGTCCACATCACCCTACTCTTACTTATTCCGTGTCTCTCGGGCCCACATGTTTTGTCGTCTTCTTCAATCCACCAACACTCAATTTCATTCCCAGAATTTCTTCATATGCTTTTCGAATCACCTTTCCATTTCCATTTTCCACCCTTTAATTTTCCCAATCCGAAACCCTAAATTCCATCCCCTTTTCATATCAGATTTCTCAGTTACTGCTCTACTAATTCCACTCTTCAAAAAAACAGAGCTAGAAACAGAGCGAGAAACAGAGCGAGTCTATTGATTCATGGGTAAGGCCACCAGATGGCTCAAAGCCTTATTCACCTTCAAGAAGGACGACATTAGAGAAACCCCATATGCCGGAATGTGTCACGATCCATTAACTATACCACCCAACTTGTCTCCGACCGAAGCCGCGTGGCTTCGGTCTTATCACATTGAAACAGAGAAAGAACAGAGCAAACACGCCATAGCTGTCGCAGCCGCCACTGCTGCAGCCGCTGATGCAGCCATAGTGGCGGCTCACGCTGCCGCTGCAGTTGTTAAACTGACCAGCAACGGCAGAGGGAAGGCAGAGATATTACAGAGTTGCAGAGAAAGATACGCGGCCGTGCGGATACAGAGTGTTTTTAGAGGATACTTGGCTAGGAAAGCTCTTAGAGCGTTGAGGAGTTTAGTGAAGATTCAAGCAGTAGTTAGAGGGTTTCTGGTTAGGAAACAGGCCGTGGAGACCTTGAAAAGTATGCAGGCTTTAGTTAGAGCTCAGTCGACCGTCAGGTCACGGAGAGGCTCGAGATTTAGCTGTAAATTTGTGTCGAGAAATTCATTGGTTGGTAATCTTATGATTAAGCTTTGAAGTCAGTTTCTTGTTTTTTGGTCGATGTTGATTGTTTTTTTTATGTTTAACTATTTTGATTGTTCAGGACAATATTGAGATTCGGAGCAGCGCTCATAGTCGACGATTCTCGTCACCATTGGAACCGTTGATAGATGACAGAGCTAAGATCGTAGAAATCGACACGAGTGCAAGACATAAGGCTAGGTCAAGATCGAGGTCTCGACGCTGCAACCTCTCTATTTCCGAATGTCAGGCACATTATTGTTCGAGGCACCTTTCTCCATACGTTCACGGCTTAGATTGGGCACTAAATGAGGACGAGCGCAAATTTTCAACAGCTCTAAGCACTCCAAAATTATCAAACAAGCCGTTTAATAATCCTAGTTACATGGCGAATACTCAGTCATTTATGGCGAAAGTGAGGTCACATAGTGCACCTAGGCAAAGGTTGTCGGATGGGTTGACGAGGAGGCGAGTGTCGTTACCGGAGATTATGGAGGCGAGGAATAGCCAGGGGCGGCTCAACTAATTCGGTGGCCTGAGGCGAAATTTTTTTGACATCTTTTTATAATGATTTTTTATGCATTACAATATATTTCTTTGAAACTTCTTACTAATATTATTTTTCCTTCCAATCATGTGTGGCCTTTTCCTCTAAAATTTGTGGCCTTTTTCATATTTTTTTATCACTAGATATCTTAAAAAATTTGGTGGCCTGAGGCATGTGCCTCTTTGCCTCATGGGTTGAGCCGCCCCTGGGAATAGCATGAGCCATGCGTCTGTGAGTTTCAAGAACGTTGTGATGGGGAAGATCGACGGGTGTCGGGATGGTTACTACAACAATGGAATTAGGAGATGATTGTATTCCATATATATTAATTCATACGTTGTTTTATCCTAATTCCAAGTCTAGATGCAGGAAAAATAGTGGAAATAAAATTTAAGGGAAAATTAAAAAGAAAATTATTTCTTCATTTTTTATACAATTAAACACATTCAAATATTTTCTTTTAAATTTTTCATTCATTTTTTTTCATCCAATTTCTATGAAACCAAACGGACCCTTATAGAGGTAGATGAAGAATAACTAAAGAGAGAATGCAGTTGTGTATAGTGTCACGAGTTACATGCATGATTGAGTTGGGATTTTATGGGTAAGTGTGTGAAAAACTAAAGAGAGAATGTTTTTGTGTCTCCATGTGTGAATTATTTGAGCGGAGTGATTCTAGAAACATTTGATTTCAGTGGGACATTGACCGTCTAAAAGCTTTCTAATGATTTTATGTATAATGATAATGTAGTATACATTATTATATAGGGAAAGTATCATGTGGAACCCCCATCTTTTCATGGATTCATGGATCCCTCTTTGCATTCGTTGATTGCATTTACTGTTTGGTAATTAATTGACATAGTGGTGGTTCACTGTAAAATGACCTATTATAATGGTGGTTTACTGCAAAAAAAATCCTTATTTAAAACAATGATTTTCATATCTCAGCAAAAAAATTACTTAACAATCATCACTCTACCTACCATTCTTGCGATCACAATTTCATAACTTTTTTTTGTTTAAATCGTTCAAGACTATAAATTTAAAATAAGAGGGGAGACGCATTTATGAGATTTTGAATCAATGTCTTCTAAAACATAAGATCGAATAGACGGCCGCTATTTAGTGTTATTGATAGAATGTTTAAGTAAGATGCATCATCAGTATCTAGGAAATATATCATGTGAATCCATTCAATTTGGTGGACTCGTGGATCCCCTCTTGAACCCGTCGATTGCATTTTTTGGACGCATCAGATTGTGCCAGCGCATTAATGATGTACGTGAGTTGCACGTGATGCACATATGATGTGAACATGAGAAATGCAACTACGTGACACAATCTGGTGCATCCAAAAAATGTAATTAACGGATGCAAGAGGAGATTCACGAATCCACCAAATTAGATGGATCCACATGATACTGGTTGTATTTATACCAATTTTCGAAGCATTTGAATACACCCTAATTTTCAGGTCGGGTACACTTATCAACATTAATATGGTCAATCTTTGTATTCCATCAGAGTCTGTGATTGGATCATCATATCCCAAATAACCAAACCCACTCACACACAGTCACAGTCACTCTTTGCATTTTTTTAACAGAATAAATAAGTATTTCTCAGGCACTAAACAATTATATGTCGAATCTCCATATTACCGACATCCCATCACCAGCAGTAAATATATATCCTTTGACTGGTTAACGAGATACTATGATTTGTTACATGTCAATAAATCAATTCATCCATTAAAATAGAAAATTATAAAAGAGAAGAGATTTTATTGCCACTAGACTAGCTAGCCCTTGAATTAAAATAATTTTATGACGTGTGGCTTTTATAACACAATCTCAATAATTTTGATTTTGTCTAACACGATTATATTCCGTTAAGCTATTTTATTGATGGATGCACCATCAATCATCACATATCAACTATCTGCACCTGTCTCTTAATCAAAAAAAAAAAAAAAACTATCTGCACCTGTCTCCCATCTCCAACAGAGCACATCACTAATCAGCTATCTCCATCAAGAAAGAATCTCCGATTAAATCCTCCAAATATGTCAACTGCATAGTGTGGTAACATGTGAGATTTATGTTGAATTTTGATTGAGTTGAATCGCTCGGTTTGCAATTGTATTTGTCAGTTTTTAAACTGATCATTACAGAGTTCAGATTAATAGAGACGTTATATTTTTTGTGAGACGAAAGACCTAATTTTAGTCGTTGATTTGATTAATTGGACGGTTGAAATTAATTTTTTTAATTAATTTAGGCGGTTGGATTTGCAAAAAACAAATAGCGATTGAATTTGATGGTTAATTTGAGTTTAAATCTCATCCGTTGGATTATTATTAATCAAAGGCTGGGACTGTCTCACAGTCTCACATAAAGATATGCGTTCTTCTTAATATTTTCCCGATCAATACAATTTTCAAAAAGATAAGTTTCACTCTTTTATATCAATTCTTATTATTTATTATCAAATTTTTACATTTTAAATAAATTATTGTATGAATAAGGAAATGTACCATGTGAGACCATACATTATATCGAACGTTAATTTTTTTATTAATTCAATTATTAATATTTTCAACATCAACATAATGTATTAAAGGGTTAAGTTCTAGAAGGATATTAAATATTTGTAAGACGGAGAACAAAATCTCAACCATTGATTTGATTAATCTGACTGTTGAGAGTAAATTTGATTTTTATTAAAGTTGGCGGTTGGATTTGCGAAAAACACGGGACGGTTGGATTTGGAGGTTTTTTATTTTAAATCTCATCCATTTGATTATTAAAAATCAGTGGTTGAGATCGTGTCCTTCGGTTTCACAAATGATTGATTGTCCTTCTTGAACTTTATCCATGTACTAAATATTAATTATAAATTAATTTAATTATAACCTTTATTTTAAATTAAAATAATTATTTAGTGCATCACATCATCCGTACGGATCAATTCAATACTCCCTCCGTCCCATTATTAATGTCCATTTCCTTTTTGGGTGTCCCAAAATCATCTTTTCATTTCTAAAATTTACCACAAATGAACATGTCTTCTTTAGTTTTCCATCACATATTTCTCCTATTTCTTCCATTTTCACCACTTATTATCTATCAAATCACTTTTTCTCTCTTTTCTTTCCATACAAGTATCTTTTTTAATTATTTTTTCTTTCATTCCTTAAAAATCGTGCAAATAATCAAATGAGACATAAATTATGGGAGGGAGAGAGTATATAATTTCGCAATTCTTTCGCAGTACTTCACGTCTTCACACTTCACTTCTTCCATATACTGTGTATTAATATTTTATACTATTTGCAAATAAACTTTGTTGATAATAAAAAATAAAAAATCCATTCTTTCTAGTACTCATTTGCTTTCGCTGTCCTCTCTCTTGTCGATCCTCGCCATCGCTACCCTCCTAAAAATCCATCAAGTTCGATCCTTTCCTTCAAATCTCGACACCCTTTGGCCTATTTACCTTTCCAGTCGGATTCAAATCCTGTTTAGTTCATTCGAGGAACGAATTCTAACATCTTGAGCTTGCGGCGATGGGGAAGGTGGTTGTTGGAGCTGCTGTGATTGGAACTGCGACTGTTTGCGCAATCGCTGCTTTGATCGTACGTCATCGAATGAGGAGCGCGGCGCAGTGGGCTAAGGCTCATGCGATTCTCAAGGATTTGGAGGACAAATGCCGTACACCGATTGATAAATTAAGGCAAGTTGCTGACGCTATGAATGTTGAGATGCACGCTGGACTCGCATCTGAAGGCGGTAGTAAGCTTAAGATGATTATCAGTTATGTTGATAATCTCCCCACTGGGTATTTTCTAATCCTAATCTTATTTTACATTTTTTAATTTGTACTGTTTGATTTGATTCTTTTAGTTTGGATTCTGTTGATTGTGTGAATTTCAATTGATAAACTGCATGTTTGAGCATTAATTTTATTTGTAAAGGATCCGCTTTGCGGCATGTTGTAATTTTGTGTAGATTTGAGTATGTTTGTGTCCTGGTGTTGTTCATACCAGCGAAGATTGTGAATTTGCATGTTTGATTTTAGGGATTCATCTTTGAGTCGTTTGTTATGCTAATTGGTTGGAATAATTCTGTATCTTTTGTAAAGAACTGATAATGGTTTTCCTGTTATACAATTACCAAATGTTTGTCATACCGTTCACGACACTTACAATTTAATGGCTTGCATGTGTTACATCTTTTGTATTTTTGTTGTTTTTGTAGTGATGAAAGTGGACTATTCTATGCGTTGGACCTCGGCGGGACAAATTTTCGTGTGTTGCGTGTGCTTTTGGGTGGGAAAGAGGGACGTGTTGTGAAGCAGGAGTTTGAGGAGGTTTCTATTCCACCTCATTTGATGACAGGGACTTCTCATGTGAGTTTTGAAACATTGATTTATGCATGCTTTGTAGCTGCTCTGAGGTTTGATTGTTGTACATTTGGAAATGCAGGCATTATTTGATTACATTGCTGAGGCGCTCGCCAAATTTGTTGCTACTGAAAGTGAAGGATTGCATGCGTCCCCTGACAGACAAAGGGAGTTGGGATTTACCCTCTCATTTCCAGTCAGGCAAACGTCTATTGATGCTGGTTCTCTAATTAAATGGACTAAAGGATTCTCCATTGATGATGCGGTAATTGGAACGCTAACATTACTTCAAGGAAATGTAGCCTTATTTGCATCAATGTCTCATTCTTAGAATTTTTCATTTAAAATCAACTGAAACAGTTTGTTAAACATTTATGTTAAGTACATTTAGCTGATTTGTATGAGCTTTCACCGTTGAAATAACAGAATATTCACAAATGTGATATGAAGACTTATTTGTACTACGGAGTTTTGCCTGCCGGTCTTTCACAAGCACTGTGTCGCAGCTGCTCCTGCTGCTTATTATCAACTACTGCAATTAGAATCATTTGACGGTTTCCTTTTGCTGTTTGATTCTAGGTTGGAGAAGATGTGGTTGGACAACTGACTCAGGCCATGGAAAGAGTTGGCCTAGATATGCGTGTGACTGCCTTGGTAAGTGTACTTATAAAAATGAATTTTTTTCTTTTCCCTGTTCAAAGAAAGTTGCAGCTTAGTCAGTTTTGGTTATTCATAGGTGAATGATACTATTGGAACATTGGCTGGAGGTCGATACTTCGATGAAGATGTAGTGGCTGCTGTGATTTTGGGCACTGGAACAAATGCAGCCTATGTGGAAAAGGCACATTCTATTCCTAAATGGCATGGCGATCAACCCAAATCCGGTGATATGGTAAGCTGACACTTAGTATCTGTTATTTCTCTATATTTGTGTTGCTTATTCTCCTGCAGTAGTTTTTTTTGTTAGAAGCTTTGACCTTTTTCGGCTCAGATGGCGATTATATTTTAATGTGTACTGGACACTTCCTTTACTTTGAACATGTAGGTAATTAATATGGAATGGGGCAACTTCAGATCATCGCACCTTCCTTTAACGGAATTTGATCAACAACTGGATCTTGAGAGTTTGAACCCCGGTGAACAGGTATATGCTTATTCCCCACTCCCATGTTGTTATATAAATGCTTTGGCTAATGAGGTAATGCGATTTTTGACAGCAATTTGAGAAAATAATTTCTGGTATGTATTTGGGGGAAATAGTGAGGCGGGTCCTTTGCAAGATGGCAGATGAAGCTGCCCTCTTTGGTGACACAATTCCTGATAATTTGAGGATTCCATTCATCATGAGGTTAACCCAAAACACAAATTAATTAAAATGGTAGCTAGATAGTTTGCTAAGATGTATCATCTTTCATATAAAGATTTGCAATTTAATCTTGTTATGCAGGACTCCTGACATGTCAGGAATGCATCAAGACACCACACCAGATCTGAAGGTGGTGGCTAAAAAATTAAAAGATATCTTCGAGGTATGATTCTTCACCCACATTATTATTAATATTTAATCTGTAATGCAACTCGAGTAGATTTCTTGACAAATCTTCTTTGTTTTCCCTTTTGCAGATTAGCAACACTTCTTTAAAGACGAGGAAACTTATCGTCGAAATATGTGACATTGTGGCAACCCGTGGAGCTAGACTTGCAGCAGCTGGTATCATAGGAGTCCTTAAGAAACTAGGAAGAGATTCCATATCTGAATCCGGAGAGAAGAAGAGATCGGTTGTAGCATTAGACGGAGGTCTATTCGAACATTACACCAACTTCAGAAACTGTATGGAAAGCACTCTAAAAGAATTGCTAGGACCCGAAATAGCAGACAACATCGTAATCGAACATTCCAATGACGGATCAGGTATCGGAGCAGCCCTCCTTGCAGCTTCACACTCCCAGTACCTAGGAGTAAGCTAAAAATAAATCAGCAGCAAGGAAATGACTTGCTCCATTTTCCGTCTTTTCTAATAATTCATAAATATATAATGTGCCGATTTGTCCAAGTTGGCTAAAGTAGTGGATGGTTTCATCCAAACTGTATGATTGTTATTTTGTTTCGAGTAGATGGGTGTCATTTTTACTTGCATAAGCTGCAAATTTTTGGCAGAGAAAAATATTCATTGAATAAATACATTAGAAAAATGTGCAATTTTTTCTTCCATTGGAGAGGTGATGATCCCTTGGAAGCTCATACTTTTCTAGAAATGCCTCAAGTACAATCTGAAAATATCCTTTGGATTTTTCGAGTACTCAACCCAACTTTTCCCGGCAAGAAACATCATGGCCGGATATTTACTTAGAAATTTCCAGACAGTGAAAGATTTACAAATTCGATACAAACCCAACATTCTTCTGTTCTGTTCTCTGTTCTGTTCTGCTGTTGGGATTAGCTACTGCTGAACTGCAATGGCTTTAGATGATGGAGATTTTTACTGCTCCGATTGCAAGAGGGTGACCCAAGCAGTGTGCGATCACGCCGCTGGAGACTCCATCTGTGTCGAATGCGGACTCGTTCTTGATTCCCACATTGCAGATGAAACTGCTGAATGGAGGACTCTTACCGAAAATGATGCTGAAGACAAAGACCCTGTTCGTGTTGGTGCTCCTTCCGACCCTTTTCTTCAAGGCCACGGCATGCTCGAGACAACTATTTCTTACGATAATGTAAAGGAAAAGAATGCCCTTCCCACTCCGAGAGTTACTAATGCAGTAGCAGCAGTTGATCGGTCTCGTTCTTCGCTTGTTAACGCGCTTGGAAGTATAAATGAACTCTGTGACTGGCTTGGTGTTAACAAGATTGTTAAAGATCTTGCTTGTGATATCTATACCAAAGTCTGTTCTTTTATATCCAAGACAAGGCGCGATAACAGCTACGTTGCTGCCTGCGTACACATTGCTAGTCAGAAACTAAATCAGTCCCGCACCCTTAAAGAGATGCAAATGGCCACTGGTGGTCTTCCTGAGAAAAAGATTGTGACTGCAAAAAAAACCATAGTCAGAATAATGAATGAGAAGCTCGGTTCATCATCATCTGCATCGATCATGGAAGTTAGAAGCAGAACTGATCAACAAGTCAGTGACTATCTTAAGCGTTTCTCTTACGATGTTGGGTTGAATAACCAAGCAATCAAAGCTGCCCAAGAAATACTAAAGAAATCCGAGGAACATGATATCCGGAAGACTCCCAAGTCTATTGCAGTAGGGATTGTTTACATCACATGTCTGCTTTCCGGACATAAAAGAACTGCCAGAGAAATATCCGTAGTAGCTAACACTTCTGAAGGAACGATTAAAAAGGCATATAATGAGTTGTATCCATATTTGCAGCTTATTGTCCCGAGCTGGTTTGCAAGCCGAGTTGAAATCCTAAAACTGCACGCTCCGTGAAAGGATGCCTACTGATTGGCACTGATTTAGATCTTGTGTCATTTTACGCAACATTGCTTTCTGCACCAATTTATAACCTTCAAAAAACTACAGGAGTTGTCGACTGATACATTCAAATTCAAGAAAATGATAATCAACACAAGTTCCCTACAGTTCATCAGCTACATCTTATAAAAAACGGTACGAGTAAATTTGCCAGCTTGAAAAATATGAATAACTATCAGGGCCTCCCAAAACTTTCATGTTCTGTAAAACTGCAGTGTATGAACACTGCTTTGTAACTTTGGTGTTTGCATCTTCGATTTCTCACAGTTTCCTATAGTAACAAAATCCTGAACTTTAATATTCTTCAAAACAAGGAAGTTTTGATGACTAATGCTCATTCTGATTTGACTACATACAGATAAACCCAAAATTTAATAGGCAATCATACTTTCATTAAAGACCTACAAATTGCGTCAACACCTGTTCCTATAAAAAATATTTTCTAGTTATTGTTGTATGAATATCTCTTTATATCGGTGGCATTTTAGTCTATCAACATCATTTATGTTTGAATGTCGGGATTTTTGTCGCTACTCCGTGCATGTATCTGTCTGTAATCTGTATACTTGAGCTTCAAGGTAAGGTTCTTTGTGTACAAAAAGCAGGTGGTAAGTGACTTCCTATCATTTTGCTATACACAGAACTTAAGTAGGCTGCGTACTGCTTATATATTTACTGCGAGGTTATACTTGTATTTACGCAGCCTCCGGCGACGGTGGATTTAGCTACAGTAATCCAGTTTCATAGAAGAATACAAATTTACACAATCTAAAAAACTTGTCTGTACTGACAACTGTTAAGGTTCTAAAGTGGTTCCATAAGAAAACAAAACAAAACAAAACAGGACCTGAAAATAACCAAATATTGTTTGTATTCACTGAGCTGCAAGGTTTGTTTGTAACTGGAATCTACTGGTCACCATGTCGAGCAGCAGATGCCACAGGTGCCATCTTCCTTTGTATCTTCAACTCATTATAAAACCTGTCTATGAATTCCTCGGCGGCCTTATCAACTTGACCACTCCTCTCGTCTCCACACATACTTTCCCTTAATGAGAAAGGAGAGTCTGTTACCCTCAGCTGCTGCGCAAATGGACTTTTTCCAAATCCAGGGAGCTCAAAGCCAGGTGACTCATGACCCATTACCTTATCTACCTGTAACATGTCCAAAACATTATCTACAGCATCAATGGCTGAAACTCCACTGTAATAATGGCTGTTAGGCTTCTGATGGTAGATATTATATTGGTAGTTGTGTGATCGGTGCTTGCTTCTACGCTTGACGATGGGACTGCTACTGCAGCTGAATTGGTAATCACGCGGGGATATGAAGGTAGAAAGGTAGTTTTCTGCGTCAGGACGGCAGCTGAGTGCTGTAGCGGCTGTATGGTGGTTGTCACGGAGGCTGAGAAATTTCCGAAGAGCTTTTCGAGCTAGAGAATACCCTTGTCTGAGTAAATATTTAAGATCAATCAAAATGAGCTTGGAAGTCTTTGAAGCAGCTTTTCCAAATGCTACTAGAAGTAGTTTGAGAGTTTTGGATATTAACTTGGTCATCTCTTGATGGGTTGGAGCTTGGATTTCCATGACTATATGGAGAGTGAATTCATGAAAAATGAGCTTGCATTTATAGAACAAAAACAATCATTCACTTGTCTCTTGATTGCATTTATATTCTTAAATATTTCATTTGAATTATGACACTTAGTTCAGGCATTAATTATATACATGTTAGAATGAAGAAACTAGCAGTTCAAATGAATTTAAGGTTAGAATCTTCAGGAATAAACATAGAGGTTTATTTATGTGGGATAAAGTTTTAGAAGGACGAGTAAGTTTTTGTGAGACGAAAAGACATCATCTCAACCGTTGATTTACGTTAATCCAACGGTTAAGATTGATACCCGTCAATCCTTAACCGCCATGTGTTTTTTGCTAATTCAATATCAAATTAATCAAAAATTGCTTTTATTCTCAGCCGTTAGATTAATAAATCCAACGGTTGAGATGTTGTCTTTAGGTCTCACAATAATTAATTGTCCTTCTAGAACCTAACCCTATTTATGTGTATCTATCTTTTTTGTTGGACTCGTGAACCCCACTTTACATTTGTTGATTGCATTTTATCAATGGACAAGATTGTAATACATTAATGTGATATCAGAATTGCACATATTTTGCGCTTGACGTTGCACATGACATGTGTCGCGCAATGACGTGGTGCAATCTTAGTTACTAATGAAATGCAATTAAGAGATGCAAAGTGGGTTTCACGAACCATCAAAAAGGATGGTTCCACATGAGCAAACCTCAATAAACATATCCATGTTGTTTTGAGTTTGGTTTGAAATCAATACCCTGGTTTGGTGCTTCCAAGCAACTACTAAAGACTACGCAAAGCAAATCACTTTAGTGTCCAAACAAAGCCTTTTTACTCCTAATTTAACATCACACCATCCCACTAAATAGCGTGCTAGAGGTAGATAAGATGCATGACTTGGGATATTACAAAGATTTCCTCAAATTCGATCCGTTTAGTTGGTAGTTAAATAACCTTGTTTTTCCTAATCTAAAGACAAGTTTTCATTTGTGGAGAAGAAGGGTCCTCAGTCCCCCACTCCCTCCACTTCACCATTTAAAATCTTGCTTTCACAATTTACCTTTCACTTTCTCATAAACAAATACCAAAACACCAAACATGTCTTGCTTTCTTTCCAACATAGGATCAACCAACTTTGAGTAACAAACATGGAAAGGAAATTTCTAACCTCTAAAACAGTACTAGCTCGATAACCGTAACTAACGATCAGTAGTTGGTAAAATGTCTATGAATAATATGTATTCAAGTTCGGACACGAATGTTTCAAAGGTTCTTTAAAACTTTAATGTACGTATATCTTTGTTTATGAAAGAGCGTAGAATATATTAATAGCAGAGTATATGGATGGTATAATGATGATGGTTCCATAAGGATGAGCTCCAGATTCTCTCTTTTGCTAATTTTAACTAAGATAATGTCATTTAAAACAAAAGTATTGAAAATCATCATTTCTGTAGGGTAGTTGATACGTGTTTTTGTGCGTCTGTTAGACTTTTGTTATGATTTGTTTAGTAATAAGTGACTTATAATTTCGTGTAAAAGAAAGACAAAAGGAAAGGAGCAGAAAATGTATTTTACATTGTGAAAAGAGGACTTGCATATTTCACTTTCGGCAAGATTTTCAAAACTGAGGTTCATCCATTTCTGTGCCAGTGAGAATGATATTTAGGTTTTGTGTAACATGACTTAGTACATGGGGGTTATATATGTACGATAATGGACGATGAAGAATGCGAAAAATGAGTGATTTTTTTGATATTATGGCTCTATTTGATTGCATGAAAAAATTAGTGAAAAAGAAAATTTAAAAAAAAAGCATATTTTGGTGTGTTTGGTTGTATCAACAAAGAAAACAATATATCTCAATTGTTTTCCTTTACATTTTCTCTTAACTTTTCTTTCAACTACTTTACCCGCATCCAAACATAGGAAAAAGCTCTTAGGAATACATAAGGGAAGATGTATGGTAAGGGCTAAGGCTACCAAATCTGATGGAGCATATGTACCCAAGCTTCTCGCCAAGACCTGATATAGTCAAATATAATAAACAGTGGAGTTCTATAAGGGACGGAGGGACTAGGGAGTATCACATAAAAGTAAAAAGGTTTAAATGTAACATAAAGATTTTATCTCTTTTAGCAGCTGATTCTGACGGATTGAGATTAAAGTTACGTCATTTAAAATTAAATTTTGAAATTTGGATGTAATTAGCTATTCAGTTCCGAATATCCAATTCCAACTCGCATAAAATCAAGATTTTAAATGAGGTGTTCACATATTTTGAGATAAAGAATTTGGGAGTTGCTAAGCAGATTTAAGGCATATCGAGTGAAGGGAAAAATCATAAAGGGGTACATTAGTAATTGAACTCATAATCGAGAAATTTGTAATTGAAAGGACCAAAATGCATCTGGACACTATAAGCATTGATGAATAAATATATGGATATTTTATCCTCTATACACGGACCATCGTTAAATATCGACCCATTCGACATTTTCCATAAGTGTTATGGAAATTCAACAAAATGCTCTCCCTGCATTACCTCAGCCAACTTGTATTCAAAATGAAAGAGAGAGTATTTGTTATCTAGACCAAAGAGTATACTAGGCGCTGCCTATAGGTATGTAAATGTTGCTTCTAATTTGCAGACCAAATAGTTTCAGACACTTATTCAATTCCTTTTTTGCACTTAATTTTGATCATCTATTTACAGAAAAATAAAATTGAATTTAAATCAATTTAGAAAACGTATTATAGCTCAAATCACAAGAAAGGTTGATTTTTTGTTTATGAATATGAACCATCCAATTCACAGTATCTCAAAACTAATATCTCTTTTGATCCCTTTCCTACTAAGACATAATAAATGCATCTCAAATTATCGTCCTCTGTTAGTTTTCCTTGCTATAAAAATGTTCGCAATTCAACTCACCAAACAAATCGTATTCAAATTAATATATCGTATTAAATAAAATATTTAGTATAATACAATGCTATTATAGTATGTAATGTAATGTTTTCAAACCCACAACCCTTATCAATAATCCACTCTTGAAAAAACACATCGCACATCCGAAATCAGATAAGCATTTAAACCTCATCTGAAACAACTAAATTTCTATTTTTAAGGAAAAGTTAAATTCAATCCTCTTTAATTATCCAATTCACTAATTACAGAGTGTCAATATTAATATTTGGAAACAAATAAACGATCAAAAAATAGTATCAAACACACACTCTGTTTCTTGTCTTTATCATCCTTATCCATGTCATCATCATCTAATCCTTGTACATTGTACAATTAATCTGTTCAGATTTGATCAACACCCATTTGTAACACTATAAAGATATTCTCGATTTTCAACGTTGAAAACAATCTCTTCTGATCTTGTTTGTATAAGAAAATCAGATTTTGGGTTTAAAGGGTTTTTGATACTTTTGAGATCATTCTTTATCATCAGCTGTAGGTTTAGTAATGGCTGGAGGTTTTGCTGATGGTGGTGGTCAGGGCAAGAGAGCTCATTTGTATGAGCATAAGACCACTTGGTATTTCATTCTAGCTTGCCTTGTCGCCTCCCTCGGCGGTTCCCTTTTCGGGTATGATCTTGGTGTATCTGGTGACTTCTGAATTCTGATGAAAAATATATTTTACTGCTTCCATTGCGGCCATTGGCGCGTATTGATAATATTTTTGTGATTTTCATGTGTCAGATTATGTTCAATATTAACACATCATTACTCTTGTGAAACTTGACTTGTAGGTGGTGTGACATCAATGGATGATTTTTTGAAAGACTTTTTTCCGAAAATATACGAAAGGAAACAAAGCCATTTGAATGAAACTGATTATTGCAAGTATGATAATCAAGTTCTAACACTGTTCACTTCTTCATTATATTTCGCCGCATTGGTCGCAACATTCGGAGCATCCTACGTTACCCGTAACAAAGGTCGACGAGCAAGTATTCTCGTCGGAGCAGTCAGCTTCTTCATAGGTGCAATCCTTAATGCAGCTGCTGTTAACATTACTATGCTCATTCTTGGTAGAATATTCCTTGGCTTTGGAATTGGGTTTGGTAACCAGGTACGAACTTTCATCTTCCATTTTGATATTTTTTGAATAAAATGAATCCTTTTTCAACAGGAAAATAAAAGTATTAAATTTTACAAAATTAAAACATTGTAAATATTTATGTTTTGGTTTGAAACACAGGCAGTGCCACTCTATTTGTCAGAGATTTCACCAGCAAAAATCCGAGGAACAGTAAATCAACTTTTCCAGCTCACAACATGTTTAGGAATTTTAATAGCCAACTTAATCAACTATGGAACAGAACAGATTCATCCATGGGGATGGAGGTTGTCACTAGGCCTTGCAACAGTTCCAGCTGCACTAATGTTCATAGGTGGCCTTTTCCTACCCGAAACTCCCAATAGTCTCGTCGAGCAAGGAAGGTTGGAAGAAGGGCGTCGAGTTCTTGAAAAAGTTAGAGGAACTAGTAATGTAGATGCTGAATTTGAAGACTTATTGGAAGCAAGTAAGGAAGCTCAAGCCGTGAAAAATCCGTTTAGGAATTTGTTTAGGAGAAAGAATAGACCACAGTTGGTGATTGGTGCTCTTGGGATTCCAGCATTTCAGCAATTGACTGGAATGAATTCCATTCTGTTTTATGCTCCTGTTATTTTTCAAAGTTTGGGATTTGGTTCGAGTGCTTCGTTGTATTCCTCGGTGATCACTAATGCAGCTTTGGTCGTGGCCGCATTGATATCTATGGCTTTGGTTGATAAGTATGGAAGAAGGGCTTTCTTCCTTGAAGCCGGAGCAGAAATGATTCTTTGCATGGTAAGTACTTCAAGACACTGACAACTCCAGTTTTAAAATTGTCTGAATGGACCTTAACAATTTTATGTTTACAATGTCCTGACATGTTGTTGCTCTTATAGATTGGCGTAGCGATCGTTCTAGCGTTGGAGTTTGGAGAAGGAAAGGAAATCCCAAAGGGTTTAAGTGTATTCTTAGTAATCTTGATCTTCCTATTCGTTCTAGCTTACGGCCGATCATGGGGGCCATTAGGATGGCTAGTACCAAGTGAGTTATTCCCATTAGAAACTCGATCAGCTGGACAAAGCGTCGTTGTATGCGTCAACATGCTCTTCACAGCCCTCATTGCACAGTGCTTCTTAGTATCCTATGTCACTTACAATGGGGGATTTTTTTTGCTATTTGGGTCTCTTGTGGTGATCATGAGCTGCTTTATTTTCTTCTATTGCCGGAAACCAAGCAAGTTCCTATCGAAGAGATTCACATGCTGTGGGACAGTCACTGGTTCTGGAAGAATATTGTGAAGGAAGATGTGGATGCAGAAAAGACAACTGTACCCAGAACAATGCAGTAGAGGCAGACCTGATCTCCATATCATTCTTACTTATCTAACCTTTCGAGAGTTCGTAGTCACGGAAAAATCTTTCACACCGGACTGTAATTTGTGACTAATGTTTCTGAGAAATTTAAGGTTTGGCAAACCTTTCTGAGTGTATCCGGATGTTTGTTTTTATTTATCACAAGTTCATTGAAAAACTATTAGTAGTATGTACATCTGTGCCTGTGATACAATTTCAACAGTTTCTAAAAAAAGATCACAGCCTGAGCTCCAAATCGATATCTTCATCTCCGCTCGGTGCTCCTTCCTCTCTTCTTTGCCCTAAATCATGTAAACCCTGCATATGCAAATCATCATACATTTGAAATATTTCTTGACCACTTCAATGTGTCTTGAATTAAACTCACAACTTGTAAATGAATATGTTTTTCGTAGACTTGCCATGACTGGTTGCACACAATGTGACTGCTGCGGAAGCCTTACGGACAGATCAAGATTTATATCATTACCACCAGCATCAGGTATATTTACGCCAATCGAGCTCCCAAAATTTATCTGCAAGGAAAAAAGAAATCACGTAAGTCTGGTTAGGTTCAACAGATAAAAAAGTTTTCATGAATACAAAAATGCAGTAGTATGGAACTACAACTTATTTAGCATTTAATCCTGCGGCATACCGGAATCTGCTTGCTTTAGTATGTTATTGTATGAATGAAATTGTAAACCAACAGGAAATTAGTCAAACCAATCTAAAGGATGTGATACATAATAAGAAATGTACCACAGTGTTCTGCTGTTGATGAGGATGATACTCGAAAGGATAATAAAGTGCGGTTTGCGAATGAAACGGGGCATAACCCGGATGATATACCATGGCTTGCCCTCCTGCATCGAACTCCTATGCGCAAATATGACTCGTAAAAAGCAGAAAATATGAAAGACAGTTTTGATCCATAAAAGTGATTTACATTACCTGCTGATAAGAATCGACACGAGAACTCAACCTCTCCAACTTCGCAACGCCCATCCCTCGCTGTGGCACCTTGTACTCTTCTTCTTGACTTTACCTCCATTTCCTCTAGAAGAGGATGATGATGATGCAGTTGATTTATCACCACTGTTCATGATCTTGAAAATAATCTGACAGAAATATTTTGTATAATAACAAATTATATATATATGTTGTAAAGTTAACTTCAACAGATATCTTACAATCATCTGAAGATTATTGTATTGACAACATATATTTTATACATGGATTTTTATAATCTGAGATTTTCTGGGATTTCATAAGATTATTAAAATCTAATGCTAGGCTGGATCAGATTCCGGTTGCTCTTTAGCTCTGGATTTTTATCTAACAATTTTTCTTTGATGACACTTACTGTCATAACCTTCAAGTTTTTGATCATCAGTTGTCTATTTATTTGTACTCATTCTTAGAAATTAATAGTATAACTTTTTATTCTTTAGATTTTTACTCTACTGGCACAAATATAAACCAAATAAAAACAAAAATATGCATTTAAAAAGAAGAAAAGTAAGAAGATGGAGGCACATCATATATTCACAATTATTACGTTGAATTAAAAGATTTTTATCTTGGGATATTCATTGAAAATAGTATAATACTTTGATTTTACTTTGTTTCTTACAATTAATATTCAGCCAAATTTTGAATTTGCATAATTGATATTTTCAACTAGCAGTAGTACGTGAACGTGAACGTGAACGCTCTTGATGGCTAGATCAAGAGCCCATTAAGTCATCATCTGTGCTGATTAGATTAATAGACATTAAAGATTAAAGTTGGTTTTTATATAATGAACGGTTGAATTTGCAAAAAATCCTAACGGTTGAGATTGACGGTTACTTTTTGAATCAAATCTCATCCATTGGATTATTAGTAATCAACAATTGAGATTTGTCTCACCATCTCACATTATTTATCACGAACTTGTATCCCATGAATTCATATAAATTGGTGGACTCGTGAACCCCCTCTTGCAACCGTTGATTGCATTTTTTGGATGCACCAGATTGCACCACGTCATTGCATTTATCATATGCACATCACGTGTGCATCACATGCAAAACACGTGCAACTCACATATATCATTAATGCGTTGGCACAATCTGGTGCATCCAAAAAATACAATCAACGGATGCAAGAGAAATTTACGAATCCACCAAATTAGATGGATCCACACATGATACATTTCCTATTTATCACTCCACCTAAAACCTTACTCATACAACCTTTTACAAACAATTATAATGCAAGAATAAGTTTTATTTTATTGATAAACTACCCCATCCATTTTCATAATTTCAAACGTAACCTCGTAGTTCTAATCTCTTAATCTCGCCCCTCAAAATTTCCACCTCCAAGTGCCAAGTCCATGCTACCGTAGATACAACGCAGTGCGACTGCAATCGAGAATCGACACGACGACGATCGTCCAACTCCTCTGCAGTATCCACTGACCACTAATTCGATCATCATAACTCCGAAATCAGAAGCATTAAACGATGACTGAGAGCAATAGAATTGAAGCAAAAGGTCAAGATTTGTTGAATCAACTCGAACACATCCTCGCAATCGACAATCAAATGTATGCTTACTACTTCACCCATCTACGTTTAGTTGTTCTCTTTTGAAGCACGGAAAATTAGGATTTTTTTTGCCCTAATTCTTTTACTCTTAAATTAAAGTTTACATTTTTACGATATTGATTTGTATAATCTACAGTGATGAAGTTGGGTTTATACATCCTTCACAGTTTGGTTCGTTGAACGAGGACAGTGAGATTGTTGAGGGTAATGAGCGTGTTCATGGTGGTTTGGAGTATGATGAAAGTGTTTTTTGGCATAGAGATCATAAGTTGGGAATTTCTACACAGGCGCTGCTTGTGTTGTACAAAGCTGCTAAGGTTGCATTTTTTGATTCTATGGAATGCTACAAGAGAAGTTATAATGGTGCTGGAGGAGAAGATGATGTATTGAAGCATAGTGCAGCATTGGTTTTACTCAGCTCTGATTTTGGAACTGCATGGAATGCCAGGTTAATTTAATTTCGATGTGTGAGATTGTAGAGAAGTTGTAGTGACATGATGAAAATATGAATACAATTTTTTTGGTAACCTTCCACAGTAGTTTGAAATTTGGGTAAACTAGAGTACTGAAAATCCATCAAGTGTAAGAAAGAGGAGATACAAGGTTTAGATTATTTTTTTGCTAGTTTCATACAAATATGCATATCAAATAATTAATTTCACTAGTGCATGAACATGTTTCATTTTTGGTTTTGCACCAGGCATTGTTGAATTCCATATTCATGGGTTTATGTTTTGCACAGGAAAATGATAGTGTCAAAAACACCAGAGCTAATTTTGTTTATGAATGAACTCCATTTGTCCGGCCTTGTTCTCTCATACGCTCCTAAAAGTGATCAAGCTTGGAGCCATAGGTAATATGAGCATAGTATATGTATCTTCGTTACTCATCCTTCGATATGTTCTTGTATGATGCTTGTATACCCTTTTTTGTAAGTTTTATCATCTATGAACAGTTCAATGTAGCATATTAATGGAATCCCACTCTCATAATTCTCATTAGACGGTGGGTAATCAAGATGATTGCTAGCAAATTTTCAAATCTGCAAGACATTTTGGAGAAAGAATCCCGATTAGTTGAACGAATAGCTGAGGTACAATTTTTGCTAGGTTGCTCATACTGGAGTGTCGGTAACGATGACCATGTAGCGAATGACGTTTACAATTTGAAGCCATTTTACTTTTCCCAAAACACCCCTGTTTGTATTGTTATTTACTCAAAACCTAATTTCATATATATCGATACAATATTCTAAAGCTTATATTACCTAATAAATATTTTAATATATACATGAACTATATGCACGTAATGCATGTGTGTCAAATTACTGGTTTTCATAAGTGACTAGAAAAGATTCATTGTAGCTTTTTATACCACTTCCTATAGTATTTGGTCTCCTTGTAAATATTTTCCTCAGAAGCACTTGTTCTCTTATATTCTAATATATGATGAAGAGATATGAAATGAGTCTCTTATATGTTTTTATATGCTACAGAGATACAAGATGAGTTACCGTGCTTGGTATCATCGTTGCTGGTTAATTTCCTACATGAGTGCACAACAAGTAAGCTTCAAACATTACAAATATTTCACATGTTCAGTCCGTCCGTACCTATATCAGCTACTTAATAAATGTAAATGATTTTATGTTGCGTCTTATAAAGCCTACCAGCCATGTTGCTTCGTTTCCATTTTTAGAATGAGCTGCAATTACACTTCTATTGTTAATTTTCTTGATGGACCTGTTTTATCCAGATGTATCGTGAGTTAGAGGATTACAGAGCTTGGTCAGGACTACATGCTGCTGATAATAGTTGTTTTCATTACCGCACGGTGAGATCCTCAACATATCTCGTATGCTACATTTCTGGCACAGCGATGCTAAAATTGGTAAACAAAGATGATATACGTTTTCACTCTTCTTTAGAAGATGCTAAAGTTAGTCTTGCTCAGTTGAACTGCAAGTCACAGTGCTAGAAGTAAGATAGGTGCGGTGTGAATAGTAGGCAAAACTTTTTATATGTTACAAGTTCTTTAAAGGAAAATAATTTTCATCAATTGAAATATATTTCAAATTTCTCAGAGGCTTTTACTTGGGATTCTCCAACTTAGCCACTGTAGGCATGATGGTACAAATGCGTCCACCTGTTGCAACTCTGAAATTCAGAAGTTATGGAAGGTAACTTAGACTCCCTTGACTCTAAACACGATGATGCCTCAACTATATTCCGACAATTTTAGTCTCAGCTTTGTTGTATGTTGAATTTTACAAATATATCTGCCTGCAGGAGGAGCTTTGTTGGAATGAATCTTTAATTAAGCGATATGTAGGAAGAGAGGTAAATAAACTCGTTTATGTGTCATTTCTCACTTAAACTGTCCATTTGCTGAATTGATCTGAAGATCTGATTAATGTGAAAAAATAGTATTAATTGTGCAACTGTGAAACTTGGAACTAAATGTTGAGCTGAAATTTTGTAAGACCTTGCGTTGGAAAAAGCGAAATTCTTATCCTTATGCTTTACATTAACAAAAGCATTAGTAACCATATCTCAGTGCTCATGTTGCGAATAACTTTATTGGTTTATTCATACATCATGTATTTTGTTTAACAGGCTCTATGGCTTCATCGCCGCTTCCTGTCCGTGCATTACATAAAGCAGATAGGCTTAAACCATGATATTGTCATCTTCATAGATAATGAGTTCCATCTAATCAATTCCTGCGTGCGAGAATTGAATGACTGCTTTGAGGATGCCAAAGCACAAGTAACACATGCTGCTACATATGCTCTATGGCTGAGAAAGGTACACAAAATTTTTAGAATCTCAAACATCCATTTCAAAATAAAGTTTGTTTTAGTATCTGTGAGAAAACTGTTTACTGTTCATTTTTCAGCGAGTTGCGGAACCTTATGTATCCGTGCTGAGAAAGCTGGACTTGGTTACCCGCTGAAAGCAGCATCCCCGGAAAAGATTCAGCTATGGGATCCTCTGTTAGGCCAAGAGAACCAACAATCTTAACAAGTCCATGATGGCGTGTCGTAATCCTGCTAAAGTTTGGAGCACCGAAAAGGTTATTGTTTTTCCATGGTCTTAATTTTCAATATCTTTTTTGCCTGAAGCTGCATCCTAATCCCTACTTTGGACTCACTTGAGTGGAATCATTTCAGCGTGCAATGCACCAGTCAGACTCCTTTGATTGAATAATTATATCCATTACGACAGACTACTTCAACCATCTGTAAGATTTTAGTTATTGCTATTTAGCAAAGTCTAAACGGGTGTGGAAACAAAGTATGGTTCACAAGGGTTCATAATCCAAATTTATTGAGACAGATTATTGTACCACTACAGTTGCAATGGGCTAACAACAATTGCGTATCACTGACACGCCCATGTTTGTTTCAATTGAAAAAATACATGCTACATTAACTTTAATTTCGTTGTTTTGGATTTCCAATTAGACAGACTGCAAAAGAAATTGTAACGTACTCGCTCCAACTTGAAGTGTGAATGAACTAAAGATCAAGTCATTGACAACTGCAATAGCACATGTTTTGCAATGTGCCATGTTAGACCACCTTAAAGAGGATTTGTATTTACTCTGAAATCCGCTAATCAAATTTATGTAACTGCAACAGTTCATTATACAGTACAACAAACTGCATTTGATGTTGGCTAATGAATACTCGAAATAAATACACCATTACTGTATCACTAGCATTTCTTCTTTTCTAAATGTCGAACCAGATAAGAAGAATGCATGGATGGGGCACACAACCCTCATGCTTCACTTATGCAACACACTCTTCTTAACATTCTTGGGTTTCCTTGGTGTATAGTTCTTCATGGACAGAAACAGAAAATGTATAAGTAAATTTTCCAATATAACAAGTGTCATTATTACTGGGAAATCATTTACCTTTTGTCTATTTAAAGCATCAAAGTCAATCCTTTCCTTCCAGTTGCTTTTGCGGAGTTTGATAGGCCTGTTCCCAACATATTTACCTGAAACCAAAAATGGATAATTGGCCAGTTGAATTTACGAAGGACCACAACAGAAATGAAACAGGCAATTATGGCTGCTTTAGTAGGAATACATGAAACATTTTTTAATTATCAAATAGTATACATTAATTAATACAAACAATGCAACATATTGCCAGTAGTCTAAATCAAAATGAACAAAAGGCAATAGAAAGCATACAGAGAACTAAGAAATCTCACCATTCATTTCTTTGAGAGCGGCAGCAAGATCTGAAACATTAGCAAAACTGATGAAACCATAGCCTTTAGTCTTTCCAGTCCTCTTGTCTCTAACAACCTACACTACGCAGTAACAGTTAAGCTACCGAATGTAAATGAGAAAGCAAATACTACAGGGAAGATGAAACATATTTTGAATGACCAAGAAATTCAGAATACATTCATCGCCCATAAGCATATTCCCAAGTGACTTACGCCCCCAAGTGTAAGTGAATTAATGGTAACACGAAGCGAAAGAAGTGACGTGAAGTTAACATCACTGCTTCCAAAGAAGTCCACAAAGAAAGAATTTTATTTATCTTCCAAAGTACTTAAAAATCATGTAACTGTAAGTGGTTAACAATGTGTTGCACAACACTTCATTCCCAACCTCCCAAAGTACCACAGAACTATATTATTATACTAAGATTCCGCAGATCTGGACATAATTAAAAGAGACTAAAAGTTCTTCATTGTCATAAAAAAGATACGCCAGGCCACGACAAATCCACCTTAACCAAATGTTCATACTTCATACCACAAATACATGCATTGAGCAAGACAGCTGAAAAAAGACTAGTAGTACGCATGTGTGATGAATGATAATACATCAGAAGATATTGAGAAGGAAGCATACAGCACGAGGGTAAAACTATAGTTTGATATGTTATCACAAACCAAGTTCAGAATATATACTATACTCCAGTGAGAGGCAATAAGAATTAGTCTTCTAAATAAGATGGATCAAAAGTAAACATACAACTTATGTACAACTAGCATCTAATTACCGAATCTCCAGAAATGAAATGGCACTCTGACCTATCCAATGAACAAATAAATGAGCTTATGAATATTATGAAAAGAAAATGATAGTTATTGCTGCTGTAATCCAGCAAGAAACAAATTGAAACATGTTCTATTCAGCTACCATACGAAACCAAATAGGATCAAGCTAGAAGCATTGTAGCATAGAGATTATAATACAGGTGGGTCTACCTTGTCTGTACATGCTACATGCATATTGGAGCTTGCATGATTTCATAGACAATCTGTAGTTTGGTATACTAAAATGTGACGTACAGATACACAAAAAAAACACTGGTATAGGCCACACCAAGTAATATAATAAAAAACTAACCTTGGCCATGTTAAAAGAAGGAAATCGAGAAAATGCTTTAGTAAGAACATCATCATTAACCTCGTTCCCAAGATCACCACAAAAGAGGCGAAAATCATCTGCAAGATGATTCAAAAAGTTTAAACAAAAGAGTGAAGAAAATATAGTCATATAAACCGTAATAACCTATTTTTAAAATTCAGGCATGCAAACAAATCAACAAAACTTCATTTTTTATCATTGGGATCATGCTGTATCAAACTATTTTTACTAGTCCAGCAATCTAAAATAAAATCCTTCTTCAGAAACTTAGAACCCCAAACAAATTTCTTTAACCAGGATTTCATAACCTCAGCCAACACCAGAATTGCTTTTCGGAAACACGAGAACAAACAAGAAAGATGCTTACTTTCTGGCCATTCAGCAAGAGTAGGATCCTCCCAAGTCTGGCCAGCAGCTTTCCTAGGGATAGATTTCTTCTTGATCTCAGCCTTATGTTGACTTTCACCACTCGCAAGTGCAGCTTTCACACTCTCCAAGGCCTCAGGTGTAATCGTCTGTGCATCCCTCTGAAACAACTGCTGCGCCTATTCCACCACACAAAAAAAAAATCAGCAATACTCATCAAACAAATCAAGCCCTAATTCAGAATTCAAACTCAAACCCTGATTAAGATTTAAACTACCTGTTGGAATTGAGGGAGAGAGTAAACACCAGGAGCAGGAGCGGAAGGATAAACAGGAGCGGCGGCGACGTAAGGAGACGGATACTGTGAGACGAGGCGGGATCGGTTTGCTGGAGATGAAATGGAGTAGGGAAGTATGTAGCGTTAGGGTAAGTGAATTGAGATGAATTCGGTGCGGATGAAGATGGGAGATTCGACATGGCTTCGTGTGGAGGGATCTGGAGAACGAAGGACGATTAGGGTTAAGGATTGGAAATTGATGAAAGAGTCGAATCTGATTTTAGTCAGACGCGAACTAATTTTGTCTTTAGTAATACATTATTTTGGTTTAAGAATAAGTTTCGTTGATTATACTTTATGTATTCCTGTAATTTTTATTTATCAATTTTTTAATATAGTAATTGAATAAATTATGGATCGCTTAATGGTAGCTCTTTGATTTGAGTATGAAGGGTAAAGAATAGAAGAGATATTATATATATTTGTGAGACGGAATGATTCAATTTTAATTGTTAATTTGATTAATTATATGATTGAGATTAAATTGTTTTTTAATAAAAATTCGACATTTGAATTTACAAATACACGAGTAATTAGTAATCAACAGTCATAAAAAGATAATTACTCTCCTTGATCTTTTCATTGGATATATTTATATTATTCTATAAATGTGAACAGAAAAATATATGATTGAGCTTAATAGCTTGCAAATCATCTAAATCAATTTGTTTTTATTACGTTCAACAATAAGTCACTCTGAAGTTGGATGCCTGACTACCAATCTAATGGTGATTCTTCTATGTTCTAGATTGATTCAGCCCCAATTCAATTATATTGTTTTTGTATGGTAAAACTGAGGGAAAAAGATCTAAAATAGTACTTCCAAAAAATAAAACAGTAATGCAAATAAAACCTCAGCAAAATTAACATTTTGATAGTTGGAATTGTCAATGGTCACTATGGTTATAGGTCTAGCGAACAGAAGAGTAAATGTTACGGATGTATGGGGATGTATGGAAGGACATAAATGTAATTTGCAGTTGATATAAATAGGAACAAGTGGTAATGTAAAAGGCAGCAAATGAAATAAACAAGTCTGTTCTTCCTCATCTTCTTCTAGGGTCTTCTTCTAAACCCTAATTCTTCTTCTCAATTTCATCTCTATCTTCTTATCAGATCAAATCCGCATCAATTAGTTCTTCATCGTCGTCTCTCAATGAAAGCACCATTGATGCGGACATTGATATGAAGTGAAGATAGAGATGAAATTGAGAAGAAGAATTAGGGTTTAGAAGAAGACCCGAGAAGAAGGTGAGGAAGAACAGACTTGTTTATTTCATTTGCTGCCTTTTACATTACCACTTGTTCCTATTTATATCATCTGCCAAATTACATTTATGCCCTTCCATACATCCCCATACAGCCGAAACAGTAAACCTCTCGTTAACAGACTGATTGTTCCAATTCAACTCATAGCCAACAGATTCATTACACTCAAAAAAACTCTTATCTTGGGATGCTGATTGTAAACACTGAATGTGATTCAGATCACATGCAGCAAAAGCTATTTGTTGCGAGACAAAACTACGTAGTTTTGTTAAAGGGTTCACTCAATATTACCTAGAGTTTTAGTAAATATCATCAAACTACGTCGTTTTGGTATAATGTTAGTTGCACCCAGTCAACTCCACCGCAAATCGAAAAACTTAACAAAGTTATTTTGCTCCTTGTGTTCATGTGAAAACTCAATTACAAGAAGCTAGTGTAACTTAATTATCTTCCCACGCGCATTCTTTTGTGTCATGAAGTGCGGTAGGTGCAACGCATTTTTGTTGTTGAAATTTGTCCGCTACCGATACTACTTGTCACACACTACACCATTTTGTAAATTATATGACCAATGTGAAAAGTCACAAAAATGTAAAACATATATGTTCCATGCTATATATATATGAGTTTGTATCATGTGGAATCCCCCTTTTCATGGATCCATGGATCCCCCTTTGCAGCCGTTAATTGTATTTTCTGTTTGCATTTTGGACGCACTAGATTGTGCCACGTGTTTGCATTTTTGAAATGCACACGTGAGTTGCACATGCTCATTAATGCGCTGGCACAATCTGGTGCGTCTAAAATGCAAATAGAAAATGCAATCAACGGCTGCAAATCCATGGATCCATGAAAAGGGGGTTCCACATGATACAAACTCATATATATGTAATCTCTAGTAGAATTAGATACTAACATTTTCTTCTCATAGTTGTTTCAAAAATATATCTTTGCGTTCACATTCCTCTTTTAAATGGCTAATACTTCTATATATACAGCTCTACTCTATATACTTTACATCACTCAAAAATATTACAATAGTTTTCTTTTCTACATGGCTTCTCCCACTGCTTTAATTTTCGCCACATTGTTGCTTCTATCTGGAGTGGCATTTGATAGTTCGACGATCTTGGTTGTGGAGGGAAGGTTGGTTCATGAGCATAATGACCAGCTTATCCACAGAGGTATTAGAGAGATTGTTAATTCGCCACCAGCACCTAATGCCAATGGACATAAGTTTGAGATGTCTCCACCAGATCCACCCCAATAGGCCGTCTGATACTCCGATTAACTAGTGACACTTCATGTTAGTGTAATTATTGGCATTCGTGCAAAGGGTGAGGATAATACTCTTGGTATGGAAAGTCATCTGGAAAGTTTTACTCTCAAAAAATTTATTTCTGAGATGGGATTGTATAACATATATAATGATTGTACCCGACCGTGTGTCTGTTTTATACTGTTTGTATCGTATAATATGAGTTGCATTTACCAGTGTCTTCCATAACTAGATATTTGCTTGTTTGCCTGATACGAATACGCATCTTTACATGAATATCTATGTGGTCTCGATCAAACGCCCGTTTCCCATTTTAATTTTGTTTCTAATGATGTAAGGAGACGAAGGTCTCTTATTTATACACAATTTTCCATTTGTGGCTGATTTCTGTTGTAAAGATTAACACCTGAAATGCGCTTGAGAAAATAAGTAGTGGGAACAGAGGAGAGGGTAAACACTGAACAATTACATTTCTTGCCGAATAAAAATTGCAGTCCAACAAAAGAAGGAAACACTATATTGATATCGTTATGTCTCTACATTGACTAATGCCACTAGCAATACAAAAGGACATTCTTAAAAAGTCAGTGGAACTGCAACCAAGGAATGCTAAAATGATACTCGAATTATTTTGACTTGCATACTTTGGTTGGAATTATTCTCTCACGTAATGTTGTCTGCTAAAACATTTATCTATCAGTATACGCCAAGCATGACAAAATAGTGTTCAAAAATTTTCGGGTTTTTCATGTTTATTCAAAAAAATCTTCTAGAAAAAATCTTGCAGAAATGAAATGCTTTAAAGGAAAATTTAATTTAGTAGAGCAATGAAAGCCAACACATGTGCCTGAAAGCCGTGTGGATCTGTTCCAACGTACGAACGGACCAACTCGTTAGTCGTTAAGAATCAAGTCAAATACGGCTAATGTAAATAACATACTGAAATTAAATATACACATTGATCAGCACTTATATAGTGCAGTCCATTCTCATTTTTTGTATCATTAGCAAAACAATAATTATTTCTTCTGTATGTATTCTCCCACTGCTCTCATTCTCGCCACACTGCTGATATTTGGAGTGGCTTTTGATGGACTTGATGCTCGAACGACCCTGTCCCTGGCTGCTGAGAAAAGGCAGATACTAGAGCTTAATGAACTTGGCCGCCGATTAGCCAGAGAGAAACCTAATCAGTATCCAGCACCTAAACCCAACGATGGTCCATCCCCTTATAAACCACCAGTTCATCCGCAACTTGTATGATTAACTAAAGCTTGCTTCACTTCGCACGGTTACCTTGTTGATTAAAATTTTTCAATATTACACTCTGGGTTCACAAAGTGATTTTATTTATAATTTTCAAGTCATAAGTGTTCAGTTTGTAGTTTTCTGTATAAATTCTGACAACAGTTTTATCCAAAAAGTATAATTGTGTCTAATAAGTCAGCATGACATGTTTCAAATCTAAAAAACAAGCTGCAAGCTGTGCCAAATCTTAAATAAATCGGTTGAGATGCCAACCATAGTAGAAAACATGACAAAGTTGATGACCGGAATCAAAACTTAGCTGTTCGGAAAGAATGGAGATTGGTTTGATTTGATCAGAAAAGTGTAACTGTTTTCATTTGTTAGTTACAGCCTCATTTATAAGGCTGATACAAGTTTCATTTAATTGCATAATCAGTCCTTTCAATTTTACATTATTGCGTATCTAACTCACTATTCCAATTAGGTTACGCGACTTCGTCATAATTACTTAATTTGGTGATTTGAAGTTTGAAGGTAACTAAAGAAAATTACTAAATTAATCTTATGTTACTTTCTAAGGCGCTGAGGTTGTGTCCGCTTCACAAGGAATAAGTATTCCGGGCTGAATCATTAGTTAATTTGTTTGGTTGGCCCTATAAAATGGAATGACCCATTTCTACACCATTCTGATATAACAAATTCAAAAAAATTTATTTTAACTTAAATCGGAGGTATTCACTCATTCCAATCTACTTGCTAATCGCTTTCAACTCCATTGATGAGGAGTCAACCCTCAACCTCTCCAATTCTCACTCAAAATCAACTCCGTCCTGAGACAATCATCTTTGGTAAGTATCAGCTCAGCATGATGGGATTTCTGTGATTGTTGCTAATATAGATGGGACTAATGCAGTTGAATCTATACTTGGTAGGGGGCGTTGAAGGATGGCAAGTGAAGAGAATGTAACTGCTCGATGTGATACTACTTGTCAACTGACTTTCTTTATTATTCAATATCTTCTATGTTCTTCATTCATCCCAATTTAATTTTATTGATTTTATATGGTAAAACAGAGGGAAAATATCTAAAAGAGTACATCTAAAAACTAAAACAGTAGTGTAGAATAAAATAAAGCCTCGGCAAATTAACATTTTAATAGTTGGAATTGTCAATGTTTACTATGGATATATATATAGGTCTAACTAGCAGAGCAGTAAACTCAACAGATTCAATACACTCAAAAAACTCTTGTCTTGGGATGCTGATTGTAAACTCTGATTGTTAGTATGCACCCCGTCTACTCTACCAAATCGAATAACTTAACAAAGTTACTTTGCTCCTTGTGTTCATGTGAAAACTCTGTTGCTCATCTACTGCAACTACAAGAGATGCTAGTAGTGAAAACTTATCTCCCCGCACGCATTCTTTCAAGTCAGAAGTGTGGTAGGTAAAGGTACAGCGCATTTTTGTCGTTGAAATTGTCCGCTAGCGATAGCGCACGTGCTACTTCTCACACGCTACACCATTTTGTAAATTATATGACCAATGAGAAATGTCACATAAGTGTAAAAGATATATGTTCTACGCTATCAAATGATATATAATCTTTAGTGGAATTAGATAACATTTTCTTCTAATAGTCGTTTCAAAAAAGTTATGTAGGCGTTCACAAAAGATTTTTTCCTCTTTTAAATGGTTAACACGTTAAGTGCAGTATATATGCTGTCAGATCTGTACTTCTATTTATATAGGTCTACTCTATACTATTACATCACTCAAAAAATTACAATAGTTTTCTACATGGCTTCTCCCACTGCTATAATTTTCGTCACATTGTTGCTGCTATTAGGAGTAGCATTTGATGGTTCGACGATCTTGGTTGTGGAGGGAAGGTGGGTTCATGGGCATAATGACCAGCTTATCCATAGAGGTATTAGAGAGATTCCTAAGTGGCCACCAGCACCTAGTGCCAATAGGAATAAGTCTATGGTGACTCCACCAGGTCCGCCACCCCCAGAGGCCGTCTGATCCTCCAATTAACTAGAGACACTTAATTACCCATGTTAGTGTATTTGTGCAAATGGTGAGGATCAATACTTTGGGTATGGAAAGGTGATTTTGTTCTCAACAAACTAATTTCTGAGATGTGATCATGAAAAATATATAGTGATTGTGCCTGACTGTGTGTCTGTTTTATACCATTTGTATCGTATAATATGAGTTGCTCTTACCATGTATATCTTCCATTTACCAGATTTTTGCTTGTTTGCCTGATATGAAGAATACACACAATTCATATATATTTACATGAATATACACGTGATCTTATAAATGTGCTGTCCCTAAAGTACTTCAGAAGCTCATTCGAATACCCCTTTGGCATTTAAATTTTGTGTATTCATGGTGTGAGGACTCAAAAAAAACCATTTGTGTCTGATTTCTGTTATTAGGATATCACCTGATATGAGCGCTTGAAAAAATATAAAGTGAGAATACACTGAATGAAAACTGCAGACTGCAGTACTGTGCCCTGCTTTGTCACAACATTGTTGCGCGTTATTATGTCTATACATTGACAAATACCACTTGCAATGCAAAAGGACTTTCTTTAAAAGTCAATGGAATTGCAACCAAGGAAAAAATGATACAAAAATCTTTTGATTCGCGTACTTCAGAGGATTTATTCGCTCACGTACGCTAAAATATTTATATAGGGAAAGTATCATGTGGAACTCCCACCTTTTTATGGATTCATGGATCCCTCTTTGCATTCGTTGATTGCATTTACTGTTTGCATTTTGGACGCACCACATTGTGTCAACACATTAATGAGCATGTGCAACTCACATGTGCATTTGTCATGTGCAACTCACATGTGCATTTCAAAAATGCAAACACGTGGCACAATCTGGTGCACACAAAAAATGCAATCAATGGTGATGAAGGGGGATCCATGGATCCATGGAAAGAGGGGATTCCACATGATACTTCCCCTATTTATATATGCCAAGTGTGACAAATTAGTTTTCCGGTTTTTCATATCTTCAAAAAAATTCCTCAAAAAATTCATGCAGCAAAGGACATGAGAGTGAGATATGCATTAAGAGAAGGGTTTTGAAGCGATAACCACCCGTTCAATACCAATTTTTTGACAAAACCACCCTCTCAAAAAAAATTTTGACTTAACCACCCATTAATTTTGAAACTATTAATTTTGACACCCAAATTTTGTTCCGACGACTTATTCCGGTAAAATTGACGTTGACTTCGTTGACTCACAATTTTTTTGTCGAAAACCACCCCTTCAATACCTAATTTTTGACAAAACCACCCTCTCAAAAAAAATTGAGTTAACCACCTACTAATTTGAGAACTATTAAATTTGACACCCAATCTAACTATTAATTTTTATTTAATGACCAATAATTAAGTTTGAATATCCTATCTCAACCAAAAAAAATGCTCGAACCACCCTGCCCCTAGCGGATACCAGAGCTTGAATGAACTTGGCCGCAGATCAGCCAGAGAGAAACCTAATCAGTATCCAGCTCCTAACCCACTGCTGATAATCGGTTTGGCTTTAATGGACTTGATGCTCGAACCACCCTGTCCCTGGCGTATACTAGAGCTTAATGAACTTGGCCGCATATCAGCCAGAGAGAAACCTTATCAGTATCCAGCTCCTAACCCAACGATGGTCCATCCCCTTATAAACACCAGTTCATCCGCAACTTGTATGATTAGCTAAAGTCGCACGGTTACCTTGTTGATGAAGTATTTTTTTCAATATTACACTCTGGGTTTAAAGAGTGATTACATTTATAATTTTCAAGTCATTAGTGTTCAGTTTGTAGTTTTCTGTATAAATTCTGACAAAAGTACTATCCAAAAAGTTTAATTGTGATCTAACAAGTCAGGATGACGATGACATGTTTCAAATCTTAAAAACAAGCTACATGCTGTGCCAAATCTAAAAACAATCGGTTGAGATGCCAAACACAATAGAAAACATGACAAAATTGATGATTGGAATCGAAACTTAGCTGATCCGAAAGAATGAAGCTTGGTGAGATTTGATCAGAAAAGTGTAACTGCTTTCATTTGTTAGTTACTGCCTCATTTGTAAGGCTGATAAAAGTTTCGTTTAATTGCATAACCCGTCCTTTAAATTTTACATTATTGCGTATCCTGCCCACAATTCCAATTAGGTTATTCGACTTCGTCATAATTACTTAATTTTAATTGGTGATTTGAACTTTGAAGGTAACTAGAGAAATTACTAAATTAATCTTGTGTCACTTTCTACGGCATTTAGAGAACAGAACAGTCTGGAGGGACAGTGATGCAAGTAGCCTGCAACTCGTCTTCCTTTGCTAGCAGATTCATCCGAAGCCGGAGATTTTCTTTTTAGATACGAAGTGAACAAAATTCTGCTCCTTAAACACTCCTGTTCATAATTTTGTATTCCTTTTTAATACATATATTACTTTGGAACATAAGAAAAACAAGTTTCAACTCATGTTTCCATTCTGTTCACACTTTCGCTCCAGGCTATTGCAGAACAAAAACATGTTATTATTTGCGGGAAGAATTATGTTTAATGATCAGCAGCAGTGCTGGGAAATAACTGGTATTCCAGTTCATTTCCACATGTTATGAATTCGTAGTTGACCATGAGATGCCCTTTTGCATATCCTTGACCATCTGTATCCAGGCTATTGAACACTCCAACATCCAGATCCAAACCACCATTGCTGCACTGATCCACAATCCGTACAGTAGTTTGCGCCCCGGTCCACGCATTTGTTACCTGCAAAATAAATTGTGACCATAAGTAGCACATCATTAAGAAGAGCCTTTTGACCTTATATGCAACAACCTGATCTATTAGAAATTTCTTTCATGTGTTTGTATCAAAGTTTGTTAAAAGTGTTGGACAAAAAAACTTACCCTCAAGCACTTGCCACACGAGGCTTGTCCGCGTGGACCAACAGGTCCACAAAAGGCAGTCCATCCAAACTTCTTACGCCAAGCCAGAGGCTTATTAGCATCCCAAGTAGAACAATAAGCACTCACAGCATTCAAATCCCATCCATGTTGCTCCGGGTTATAATAGTGATAAGTTGCACGGACGTTAGAGGCCTTCTCTCCACCACCACCTCCTCCTCCACCGCCTTTACAATTACTCTGGCAATTGTTGGATGGCAAACAGTAGTCATCAGTAGTGCCACAGTAACCCCATTGACTACAACATATGTTGCCTGGACAAGTCTTTCCTCCAGCTTGCTTTCCACAAATTTGAGCTCTAGCAGCATATGCAGTTAGTATTATTACTAGAGAAAATAGACCAAGATTCGGCATTAGGCTCATCACTTCCTTTGTAGGTGATTGGAAATGATCTTAGATCTGGATGAAATATTTATGAACTTCGCGGTTGGAAAAGTCAGAAATAATTAGGTAATACAATGTTGATGGCACTTGATGGATAATATTGATTTAACGAAACGTGTGCTGACTTCTAAAAGTTGGTAAAAATCAACGTTGTAATAGGATATTATGAGGTAGCAGCCAAAAACGTAATCCGGTTCATGCACGAGAAATATTGAAAATAGAAAGATCAAAGTTAGGATCAAATTTGTAAACAGTTTTCTGGAATACAGTAGATGACATTCAATTGCAGAGTGTATTATAACATTTTGAATGTCCAACAGAACAAGCAGATATATTTATTAACATGTATTTTGACTTCAGCAATTCAGAACTTTGTTAAAACACTTTCTGTCCGGATGACTAATCGTGAGAATTCGATTTACAGTTTGGAAGTAAATTCTTTTAAAGAAAAATTGTATGGCATTTCTAGCATAAGATAATCAAACAGACAGAAACATGCTTGTCTTTCTTCACATATATCTTGCAAGTCAAAATGTTTCAAAAATATCCTTCAGATAAACTGGACTTAAACTTAATGGACGAAAACTACAATGTTATCTTGTGCTGAGACGTTGGATATGGGATATATCTGTGTCCAGAGACTTCAGATCATACCCTAATATCCTTTTAGTTATTTTTACTGCATAAAATTATCGCTTGTGTTTAAGATTTATCGGTGACTTTTAGGCTCCGTTTGACTGCATAGAAATTAACCTTTTCAAGCCATAAACAAGAAGGCTTGCAAGGATTTAAAAATCTAGACTTTCTAGTGAAAATTGTTTGGTGGAATTACTAAAACTCACCATTTGGTGATCATGATCCTAAGTCATCCCAATGAATTCAAGCATTAAAACCCTCCTAGCAAATGAGCCCACAGAATCAAATGCCAATCCATATTTCAGTGATCATGTTCCCTTGTTTTTCCATGTAGCTCCAAATATTAAAAAAGAGACAAAAGTGCAACTACTAATAAGATATACTAGTAAAGTACCAAACATACAAAAGATGCCTTAATCATAGAGTTAGGCACAACTCCACTAATAATCATAGCAACCATTACCCCACAAACTATTTGTTTTGCTGTCCTTCACTAATCATTTATGCTTAAACTTGACACCACCACATGCTTTTGTTCCCCACCCACTTTACCATTCTTTATTTCAATGTCCCCCATTGCTGTTTTCTTGCTAATCTCAATCCTTAATCCTTATCTTCATGGATCCTTTTTTGCATTAGTAGAAAATTAGGGATATTTTGCTTAGTTTCAATATGCACACAAACTTAAATGATATAGATGAACACCATAGGAAAAAGGGTATGGAAAACTGACAAACTAAGTACTGTTTGCATCAAGGTTTCTCAATCCATACTAACATTTGTAATTGGAGACATATACTTTACTTATATATTTAGAAAACCCACATCAATATACATATAGATTACTTGATCCAACCTGATGCTTGATCAGTTCATTAATAGAGCTTCATTGCTTGCTTTGTTTCTTATTTTCTTTCATAGATCAGACATAGATATGTGCTTAGGGTCTGTTCTTGCACTTCTCTAGAGCTCTTGGTGCTGCATTAAGAACCAAATGAGTGTAAAGTTAACAACACCAGCGCTCCTCTTGCGAAAATGTATGGTTTAAGTATGATACTAACCTAGTCCAATTGCCTCTGATCCTTTCATGATCCTCAATCGTTTGCATGAGCCAACAAACATCCTGAAAATGAAATGATACACTGATCAGACGTCAAAGTCTCTTAGATTTTAGACCAACTAGGACAAAGAGACTCACTCCCATGGGACATCTCCAACAAGCATCCAGTCTCCATCTTTGTCTTCATAACTAGGGACATATTCAGATCCATTCAGTAGATCAAGAAGTTTGCTTTCATTCATGAAATCCTTCATTCCTTGAGATCCACAGTTACCTTCATCCAGTCAAAAACAACTAATGCAAATTTAACAACCATCCATTTTTACAAGTTAAGGAATCCATGACGCAGATAAACGTATTGGACTTACCGATGGTGAATGAGCTAAACATTTTCCCTAATGCATCAGAAAGCTCATGGTAGCTGTTGTACATCTTCAAATCTACTTTACGGAGATAAGGCGCTCCGTCCATGCTGACTTTGACATATGCAGCACTGTTGCTTACCTTGTCACTCTCATCCGTGCTGCTTGGTTGAGCCGCTGTTAGAACATTCTTCCTGTACGAACGAACTGGTGGCCATCCCACAACCTGTGTCCTGCAAACAACAACAAAACATTCCAATTAATTATTCAACCAATTTTCAGTTTGCAAATTAATAAGACTAAAAGCTCAAATCAGAAAGTGTGGTTGATATTGTAACATCAAAATTCGCGTCCTGATATATCATGTGTCGATCTGATGAAATCTAAGAGCTACCAAAATGGTTTCAATCAGACAGACTAGACTTATAACGGCTCGAAACTGAAAAATGGTAAAAAGAACAGAACATACTTGGTGGGAGGCTTAGTGGGATCAGAAGCAGGACGAGTAGTTGTTGCGGAAGAAGAAAAGGAGTTGGCCTCTTTGAGTTTCTGCATAGCCTCCATGACAACCTCCTTGGAGAGTGTCTGATCAAAGCCTCTCTTTGCGTTTCCGCTGCTGCTGCTGCTGCTGCCACCTGGCAGGCCTAGACGCAGCTCTGTCTCCTCGTACTTCATGCTGCTGCTCATTTCAAGAGTCGAGTCTTTCTCTGTTTTTTCTGACACTTTTTAGGAGTCTGCAAATGAAATATATGTACGAGAGGGTTAGAAGAACAATACGCGAATTTATTTAGTGGATTAAATAAAGAACGTCGAGTAAAGCTTAGTTCTTTTCTTATTTTGAAAAAAGAAGAAATATTTTTAATATCGAAATGCTCCGACTCAAGAAATGTGTATGACCGCCAACAGAGTGGTGCTCTGTTGGTTGAGGAACCTGACAAAGGAACCTCAGGGCCAGGGTTCGAATCCTGGCCTCACCAAATTTCCTCAGATTTTTCTGGGGCTTCATTCCTCCCGTCTGCGCGCGTGGAGGCTGTTTATTCTTCCCGCATGTGCGTGGAAGCTGTTGATTTGATGCCTTATGGATGCTCATTCGATGTTATTGCTTGAAGTGATGCAAGATTGCTTGGATATTGATGGATGATTGAAGTTCATTGGTGGTAGTGCCTAAATGGCTTGTGCGTTCAGAGTATTAGTTGTACGAGATGAATATGTAATATCTTGTATTCAATTGTAAACCCACCCATCAAAAAAAAAATGTGTATGACCAAAATGAGTCCGATTCTTTTATGATCCGTTGCATTTGTGTAAATTAAACTTTCAACTATTTGCATTTTTCACTTAATTATATGCATATTTCAATATGTATTTGTGCGTGTAACTAAACGACAAAACTCAAAAAGTGCAAATTGTGGACCGTTGGATCGTAGCGTAAGGGGTCGCAAATGATCGTTTCTTTGACCAAAATACCTCATCTTGCATATAGGTGAAGTAATGTCCGATGGCATAATAGTAAATTAAATTTTTTCATTTCTAAAATTCCCTTACCTTTATTTTTATATTTGCCTTAGGACATTTAAATCTTTTCGGACGTTCAATGGTGCATCTTTAGGTCAATGTGTATATATTTAGGTCAACATTTTGAAATTTAATAAACTATCATTTGGTAGGATGTATATATAGGGGAAGTATCATGTGGAACCCCCCTCTTTACATGGATCCATGGATCCCCCTTCATCACCGTTGATTGCATTTTTTGTGTGCACCAGATTGTGCCACGTGTTTGCATTTTTAAAATGCACATGTGAGTTGCACATGACAAATGCACACGTGAGTTGCACATGCTCATTAATGCGTTGGCACAATCTGATGCGTCCAAAATGCAAACAGTAAATGCAATCAACGAATGCAAAGAGGGATCCATGGATCCATGAAAAGGTGGGGGTTCCACATGATACTTTCCCTGTATATATAAATGAAAATAAAATGTTCCTTCAATGTAGATTTTAAGACGAAGATGGAGATACGGGAAGATTCCGAGCTGGGAGAGCTTGTCGGTAACATGACGCAAAGGATGACGGACGGCGTTGTTTATGGTGTACTTATAACGTGCATTATAGTTGGAGAATTATTATGTTCCTAGTGCTGCTACGAACAATCATCATTGTCACTCGTTTTCGACGAATCTGTTACAAAGTGAATACTTATTACAAATGGTTTTGGCCATTTTTACTCCTACAGTAAGTGAACTGTTTCTTTCTTATATGAGGAAGTAAATCATTCATGGCTACTTTTATGGTCAATTATTTTATGTCGGTTTTATTTCTGTTGTATGTTAATCGATCGTAATATCGGATGATAGTTTTGTTCTGACTCCTGGTGATCCCTACATCTATATGCCTCTTCTAAATGAAGAGATAATAGAGTGTGTCACTAAGCAGACAAATGTTAAATGCTGTGTCACTAAGCAGACAAATTTTAAATGCTTTCATTTAGACTTGTACTAGTACAAATAATTCATTGCGGACCAATTATTTATATAATTTAATTACTAGTAAGACGCAATTACTAATGATAAAATTTAATCTTAGTGGTTGATTTGAATTAATTTAGTGTGAGTTTAATTTAATTTTTAATTATAATTAAATTTATTTTAAAAATAAAAGACGATTAGAAAATTATCAATACTAATCGCTGAATTAATAAAAATAATATTATAGAGATCCATCATCTAATAAAATATGTATAGTCCCTCTTGAACCATTATCAAAATTGTTACAAAATTTTATTTCATAAACAATAAGTTTGGGCCACGAGCAAAATGTGTTGGGCTGGTAAATTTGGGAAGTGATAAAGAAAAGAAGCCCTAGCAACTTGCCTGGAAATTGAAATCGACGATCAGCCACAGAAGCCGGTAGTAAACGACCGACAACGGGATGGCGTTCCGATCAAGAGAAATAATGAAGAAGGTACTCCGAAAGGTTGGTGAGAAGGAGTTGTCTCCGTCCGTCAAGGAACAGCTGAAGAAATCTATGCCGGACTCCAAAGTCGTTATGAATCGAGCTGACCGCGGTATCTTCGCCGGTCGTCATATTCGATACGGAAACCGCGTTAGCGAGGACGGTGGAAACAAGTCAGTAATATTTATATATTTGTTTTTGCGTTTCATTTTGGTTTTTCGAATTCTTTTCGCGTTTCATTTTTGTAGCTTGGATCTGTATATTGACTGCTTTTTGTGGTTCTTGGCGTTACTTTCTGTGTTTCTTGGATTGCTTGGAATTTATCTGTGTGACTCAGTTGAGTGTATGCTTTTGCTAGCATCTGTGTGGTCATTTGATAATGAGTAAAAGCTAAAGTCATTCTTGATACGGCAGTCAGTTTCCGGTCGGATGGTTAGGTGTTAATGAATATCATTCATGTGATATCAATTGGGATCTAATTTTACAGCAGAAATATTTGAAGCACCATAGGTCACGGCATGTTATTTGTTTTTTGATCTCTACTGTAAAATTATTCATGATGCAAGACTTTAAAATTTGTTAGGTCATTGTGGCTTGTGCGTGTCTGATGTTTGATGTAGATTCTTGTGGTTTGTGAAAAATATGCTTTTGGACGCCTTATGCTGGTAGAAAATAAAATATGTACATTGGACCTTTGTAACTTTTTTGTGGTGGTAAACAATGCTACTGTAAAGTGTAATTACATTTGAAATCAACTATTGCAACTTATTTTCATCTTTATCTAACGGGTGTGAATGTGGCTGCTGAAAAACAGGTCAAGGAGATTTTGGAAGCCAAATGTGCAAGAGAAGAGGCTTTTCAGTTACATATTAGACAAACAAATCAGAGTCAAAGTAACAACACATGCTCTCCGCTGCATAGACAAAGCTGGTGGTTTTGATGAGTACTTCCTCAAAACACCCTATAGAAAAATGGACACTGAACTTGGCCTAGCCTGGAAAGCTAAAATCGAGAAACTGTACGAGGAGCTTGGACCGTTGACACTGGCTCACATAATGCCTAAAAATGCATCCAAGCCTGAAGAAGTAACTGAAGAGTTGGATCATGAAGAAGGCGCTACCGATGGAGATGCACACGAGCAACTAGTGGCAAATTCTTGAGCTGAGTAATGGTTTTGATGCAACTTATGATTTTCTGTAATATGTACCTGTAATAAAATAGAGCAGCAGTTTTACTGCTACAAAGCAATTAGAGCCATTTTAAGCTTATGATCTATTAAGTAAACAAATGTTTTTGTCGCCGCGGTTGCAGTGATTTTATTGTTAATGTTTTTGCTACTGTTAGCGGGCTTTCACTGGCCCAACAAGGATGCGACAGTGATGTTAGGCCCAGCCCAATTAGCAATCGAGCTAGCTAGGGTTTTCCGGAGAACTAAGCTTCTCAAGCTTCTTCTATTTGCCGCCGGTGATTGTAAATTCGAGGTACGAGGAGAGGAGTGGAAGCATGGCGGATAAGGCGCTGACAATTCGCACCAGGAAGTTCATGACGAACAGGCTTCTCTCCAGGAAGCAATTCGTAAGCTCTCATGCTTTATTTTATTCAAAGTATTTCGCTGGTGCATCTGATTTTACTATCTACTATTGGTCGAGTTTTGGTGTCAGTTGTATGTATTTTTTGTTCAATTCGATAGGTTTGTGTTTGGTAAAATTGAATACACTTAATTGTATGTTTTCATGTTTGCAGGTCATTGATGTTTTGCATCCTGGAAGGGCCAATGTTTCCAAGGTCAGTCTTAATGTCATGTTAAACTTGGCTTTTGCTTATCTAATCTGGCTAGTTATTATCCATTTATCTATGAGGCTGGCTGGAATGCCCAATGATCTGCAGCACCAATTGTCTGGTTTATCTAGGGTGTTGACATGTACTTGTATGGTGTCTGATTGACGTTTCCCAATTATTTTGACTGCATATTATAGTGATCCAAGTTTTAATTAGACTTAGTACTCATGTTTTGAATGAGTGTAAGACTGTTCCCCTGCTTCATTTTGGGTTATCCTATTTTTATAATGCCAATGCCACGCTAACAGAGATACAATTGGCTTCTTTTTACCTGGTAACTTAGATTTCTGCTTAATAGAAAAATTTGTTTATTTTAGGCTGAACTCAAGGAGAAGTTGGCGGCAATGTACTCAGTCAAGGACTCGAATGCAATTTTTGTTTTCCAATTCAGGACGCATTTTGGAGGGGGTAAATCTACTGGGTTTGGATTGATCTATGACTCTGTGGAAAATGCTAAGAAATTTGAGCCCAAGTACAGACTCATCAGGAACGGGCTTGCTACTAAGGTGGAGAAGTCTAGGAAGCAAATGAAGGAGAGAAAGAACAGAGCCAGGAAGATCCGCGGTGTGAAGAAGACCAAGGCTGGAGATGCTGCCAAAAAGAAATAAGTTGTAACATGAAATTTTGATGATGTCTTTAGTGCAGGATCCTCTTTTGCAGAGTTCAGTCTTGATTATCCAATGTTCTGAACTGTGATTTGCCTTGTTTATCAACTCTTCAGGATTTTTTTAAAAATTTATGCCTTCTGAATGTCAAGTTTTTTTTTACAGTATCTCATAATCCGACACCATTTCTTTAGCAGAGTAATTGCAAGGACCTTATATGTTTTGTTTTACTGGCAAATGCAAGATTGATTGATCTGTGTTAAGCCATGGAGTGTCCACTGGAGTGTTATAATTTTGATAACCGAAAAAGAGCTCTGTTCTGAAGTGGCGCTTCTGGTTTAGCGCCATGAAATTCACTGCTAAGCCTATTGGTTTGTTACTCTGCAGTTGCGATTCTTGAAAACAGGGAGCGGTGACATGCTAGAAAATGGCAGCTCTGAGTAAACACAAGGCACCCGCAAGACTTTGAAACTACATAAATTAACCAGTATACAGTAAACCGAACTAGAATAAAGATGTGCCTGAATTGTAAAAACAGTCTGATAGTTACAAAATGGAACTTTTAGGAGCAGATACAAAGAGATCATACCAAGACAAGCTCGGGTGTATATTATCTCAGATTACATACATTATTTGTCTAAGCAGAAAGTACATCACTCTATTTGAACTAACATCTGTTAAGCAGTGAGGTTACAATGCTATATAAATACTTAATACACTAACTATGGAGAGCTATAGCCTATGGCGACAAACAAGCTCTTCATGTAATGCGACAATAGACCCTCAGTTCCTTCCTGACCGCAGCTCCTCTAATGTAACCTTAATTTGCTCTTGCACCAACTCAAGTCGTTTGGAATAAACCTCAAGTTCCAAAATCTGCTGCTTCTTCCATTTCCTTTCCGACACTTCCCCACCCAACAAATTACTTGGACTTCCGAAATTCAAACCCAGAGGAGATAGCATCCCAACACCGCTACTCAATCCTCCAAAACCTCTACTACCGCACAACCCGTTCCCCTCATTATTCAACACTTCCTTCATCAGTGGAGACAAGCAGCTCTTCACTGTTTCCTCAATCAACCCCTGAATCCCAGGTCCCAACGCAACGCTCGAACTCTGACCAGCTCCCTGACCCATGTTAGGCATCATAATCCTCTCCTCCAATACTCTACTCTCCTCCATCTTAACCCTGGATCTCTTCTTAGAGCTATGCGACAACTTCCTTTCATCAAAAGCTCCATTCAAATGTGTATATTGTACGTTAGCATTCGGATTAAAGAAGTTATAATTCGGCCCGGGACTAAGATTAGTTACAGGAATTGGTACCGGCGCGTCATCGTCATCCATACCAGCACCACCACCATCTTTAACACTACTCAAATCACTCCAAATCTTACGCGAGATCTCATATGTGGCTTGATCATGCGGACTCTTAAAAGATATCTCTTTCCCAGCACTAGTCCTATTCAACACATTCCTATACTTCCTTTTCAACCTCCTCAACTTCTCCACCAACTGATTCTTATTAAAATCAAGCTGCAGTTTCGACTTGATCTGCTCGTAAAACGACCCTAAATCATGATGATTGTGATACGAAATACCTCTCTGCGTCATATACTCCAGAAAGCCTTGTAACAATTCGATCTCATCCTCGTCTGTCCACAATCGCTGAAACAGCTTCCTTGAATCATCCAACGGCTGCTGGATCGAACCTTCTTCTCCGATTGTGGTGGATTGTTATCGGAATTAGGGAATTCGGCGGGAGGAGGGACGGCGACGGTGACGACTGATGGATCGGAGTTGAACCCGTCGTCTTCGTGGCCGTTGTCTAGATCTATGACGTCGTCCTCTTCTTCGTCTTCTAGCACGAGGTTTCGTGGTTGTGGTGGTGGTGGTGGAGTTAAATCAGAGGTGTTGTTATCGACGACGTGGTTTTGGTCGTCTTCTTCTTCGCTGTCGTCATCGGACTCGTCCAGATCGCCGTCGCCGAAGATCGGAGTCGGGAATTCGTTAGACGACATCGATCGGGCAGGAGATAGAGATTCGGGCAGAGTTTTCGTTGAGAGAGGAGTGAGATCGAAGTGGTTCGGAGTCTGCCGGTCAACTGGTTCGGTCAGAAATGGTTGTGTTAGGTTAGGTGCGGAGCAGGTCGGTCGGTCGGTCGGTTCAGTCATGGTCTGTCTGACCGAACCGTAAGTATCGGGCTGATTATATGAAACGGTTCGATTCAAACCACTCCAATAGAAATCTAGCCGCGGTTAACACGGCGTCGTATTCTTTTACAGAAGAGTTACAAATTGCTACGTGCATGAGGTTGTACGGTAAGTTAGGTGGCAGTGAGCATTAAGAATATACTCCGTATTTTTTAGCATCAAGAATATGATCAACAATCCTAGTGGTTAGAGCATCTTTGTAAATGCTCTAGGTCTTAGGTTCAATTCTAAAGACCTCATCTTGAATTGAAGATTTGTAATTGGATGATTCTTGCCTTGGTGGAGCTACATGGAGATGATTAATTGGAGTTGCATGGAAATGATTGATTGGTGAATTCTCTAGAGAGTGAGAGAGACTTGGTGAAGAAAATGCCTTACATGGAGATGGTTCATTGGTAAATTCTCAAGACGAAGAGCTTAATAGTGCTAATGTTGGATACTTACAAAGAAATACATAGATTAAAGATACTTACAAAGAGCTTAATGATACCGTTGTTCTAGTAGGTCATCGTTAGATGGTTTCGAAATGTATAACAACGAGATACTTGTAAATCCATACTTGTAATAAAAAAGAAAGAATATGATCAACAACAACCTTACTGTATCAAAAAAAAACAACCTTACAAATGTTTCAAGCACACAAACAAAGAATCATCTCTCACTTATCCTCTACCTTTTCCTCCATGGATGCAACATAAAAGCTCATTTTCCAAACCTGAAATTGAACTTGTCCCACAGATGTTTAGAAAATGGCCTGTGCAACAACAACAAGTCCCATTTTCTCATTCCACCGCACAACAATCACACCACACTCCAACCCAAAACCCTATCTCACTTTACCACCTAAACTCATCTCAAGAATCACTCAAAAACCCCATTTTGTTCTGAATTCCACTGATGTATCCAAAGGGGATAAGTCCGCGTTAAACCAATCAGCAGAAGAGACAGTCCCGGTTTCAGCTGATACCCAATCTGAGTTCCAAATAGAAGATGGAACTGTGACCAGGTGGTGTTTGATAAAAGGAGATTGTAAGAGAAGTTTGCAGTGCTCAACACTGGTGTATATGAATGCAGGCAGGTCATGTGGTTATAAGTACGATGAATCTGCGGGTGATCCTTCGTATCCTATACCGCCTGGATTTCCGTTTGAGAATCTTCCTGAGGATTGGAGGTGCGCGACTTGTGGTGCAGCTAAGACATTCTTTGTGAGTAAGAGCGTGGAGATTGCTGGATTTGCGCAGAATCAACAGTTTGGGTTGAAAGCTAATACGTTGACAACAGGGCAGAAAGCAGCTTTGATTTATGGTTCATTGTTGTTGGTCTTTGCATTGTTTTTGTCTGGCTATTTTCTCCAATAGTGATCTGAGACAATTTCTTCATCTGCTTACTTGGAATGTAATCTTTTGTAAAGAAAACATGGGATATTGTACACAGACTTGTTACCTTAGGATTGGAGTTTTTAGAAGACGAAAAGTAGAGGAGCACACAACAGATTGGAGCTCTTGATAATTGAACCCAATGCAGATGGAGTTGTTGTGATGTATTTTTGTTTTGACTTTCTAACTTCTCCTTTTTCAAATCAATATTGTTTTCACCATTTTTATTATCAAACTATGGAAAATAATATGTCTGTAAGGGGTGGTCGAATGCGTGATCACGAGGAAAAACAAATGTTGTGTTGTCCGAGTGTGATGTGTTGTTGACAATGTGATGTTAATCTCATTTAGGCTGCGTCCAACAACAAACAAACACCTTCCCAAATTCAATCGGAAACTAGAGATCCTCTTAAAACTTTTGTACCCAACATCCCAAACACTATCACTTCTGTATAAATTATACATTTCCACAACTACTTGTATGTAGACTTGCGGCACCTTACATCATTCAAAATTTACATAATTATTAATTATTATAATATTTTTTTTACTTTTTTTACCTATTAGCACTGAAGATGCTCTTAGGCATCGCAACATTCTGAATATTATATATCAAGATTAGATATGCAGCATTAACTCCAAAGGCATTTTCTATTGCCGAAGAACTAAGATACCGCCTTGTAAAAATAGCCTGCCCAATGATTCCATACAAATTATATATTGCTCTTTAATATAAAGGGTTTTTTTTGCCGAAAAACCACCCACTCAATCTGACATTTTTAATGAAACCATTCCTTCAAAAAAAATTTTGAGTTAACCACCCATGAAATCAGTTCCGATTAAATTGTGCCACCCTTTCACTGTTTCCAGCAACTTTTCCATCCAAGTCAATAGCTGACTTCGTTCACCACAAAAAAATTTCAATATTGGCATTCAAAAGCTCACATTATTAGTTCAACTAGCAATTTATTCATTTTTGTTAGGACCGTGATTAGTTATGTACCTCACGAGGTCTAGGAACTATTAGGAACCTAAACCAAGTTTGCAGGTTCAAGTACCTCAGAAATAAAACACAGCGGAAATACGTCGAAAGATTCTTTATTAATCTAAAGACTGTACAAATACCTATAATATTCGTACACATGTAATTGTAATGCTAACTATCACAAAACAAGTCACATATACCTGATGGTCCCGGACCACCAATCGCGACTCCATACTAGTCCCTCAGGTTCCGAACCCTCGACTCCATCTTCTCCAATGATAAGTATCCTCAGCAGATCTCTAACTCAATGCCTAGTGAGTAATGGCAGATGCTGCTCTCGAAACTCCTCTGGAACATGTCCTCACAAGTCCTCCTCTGGACAACCACCTCCTGTGGTACCTGAAGCCAATCACTTCCTGTGATGTCTGTCCTAAGACAACCACCTCCTGTGGTCGCTGACCTGAGACCATCACCTGTGATATCTCCCTGAGACAACTACCTCCTGTAGTATCTCTCTGAGATCATCACCTCCTGTGATATCTTCCGAGACAACCACCTCCAGTGGTTCCTGACCTGAGACCATCACCTGTGATATCTCCCTGAGACGACTACCTCCTGTGATATCTCCCTGAGACGACTACCTCCTGTAGTATCTCCTTTGAGATCATCACCTCCTGTGATATCTTCCTCAGTCAACCACCTCCTGTGGTTAGTGACCGGAGACCATCACCTCCTGTGATGTCTCCCTGAGACCATCACCACACATTGTGTCTGCAACAATGTCCGCAGTGATGTCTACCTGGGATGACCACCTCCTGTGGTCGCTGATCAGAGAACATCACCTTCGGTGATGTCCATGAGACCATCATCTCACATGATGCTTGCTACGATGCCCTTGATGATGTCTGCTTGAGATCTCTTCGGATGCCTCCTTTATATAGGTGTCCAAGATCTCTAACAACCTCCTAGATTTTCTCTAACAACCTTCCAAATCTGCTCTTGACCCTGATTCACAAATATTCCACAAATATATATGATTCGATCAAGACATTCAATATATTCGGTCACCATAACAACTTTTCTTAAGTTGTCCTAGATTTTCGCAGCTACTTGATTGATTAGGTTTCGTCTTCGTTTCGTTCAAGACCCTCGGTGTCCGACACAGGTTCCTGTCCCTCTTTGGTATCCGTCAGGTACATGAACCTGAACACTCAACTAAAACATCAGTCGAGTGTTGTCATCATCAAAACCCACCGAGGTACATGTTCCAACAATTTTCAATTTCATTCCCCATTTCAATCATCAATACAAAAACTAATTTCTCAAAAATTCATCTTATTCTCAAAGCTTTAAACACATGTGGGGGTTGTATTTGCCAAATTGATAACGTTTCTTAAAGAAATTGATGATTAAACTTCTAGAGATGAAAGATTTGATGTGTAAACTACGAAATTAGTAGAAAATTTAACGATCAACTACTGCTTCATCGGAGTAAGTTGCCGAAAATAGTGAAAGTGTGGCACGATTTGAAGGGATTGTTCCGTCAAAATTGTTATATTGAGCGGATAATTTTCGATAAAAAACCTAAAATAAATGCACATTTACCAGATGTCTACTCTTGTTTGGGTACTGAAAGGATTACTCGTATTTATAAAATCTTTAGATTATTGTGTTTAAGGTTGGTAAATATAGACAATATGGAATCTTGTTCACTTGCCAACATACATTACAGAAAAACTGTAGAATAATGTTACAAACTCGTCATCAGAACAGATGACATCTATCTTTTATCCAAACATGAGGTCGTCTTTTCTTTACCGTTGATGCATTTATATAATATTTAATGTTTGATATCGTAGGTCGTTGAAGGTGACTAGGCACTTGGAACAAAAGCAGCATCCTGAGGTTTTGAATTATTGGAACCTCCTAAGAAAATCTTTGATCTGATCAATGTACGGAGACCTTGTAGGAATTATATGACCAGAGTCATGCTCAATTACTTTCGAGCACCCTTCTTCAAACAATGCAGCAAGATCCCTGCTCTCTTGTTTTTCTATTTGCCTGTCTTTGTCCTTGTTACTGCCATAAATGTGAAGGGATGGGATTTTAATCGAGTCTCCTTTGACATCTGTTAGTTGAACTGCAAACCCAGAGCACAAGATGGCAAATCTGAATTCCAGATCTATTGATTGCAGTTCTCGCTGAGCACAGAGCAAAGCCGCCATTGCAGCTCCTTGTGAAAATCCCAGTATCCCATCGAATGGTCCTTGTTGAGAAAAAACTTTCTTAAGATACAACAACGATACACCAAGGCCTTCAGTCTGTTCTTTGTACTGAAGAGGATGAAATGGACCGTCTGCACCACCCATTCAGTCTCAATTTTTACGCCCGTTCCAGGTGCAACTAACCATGCAAATTTCTTTTTGCATTTATCAGATGGCGGCGGACCTGGTTTTGACAGGGAAGACTGAAGCGACACTGTTGCACTAGGCTGGTAAAAGAAAGATAGCTCATGTGGGGCATCAACAAACACTAGCTCCGCTATGTTTTTTAGCTTCTTGGCTAGAGATGATGTTCTCCCTTTAAAGCTAGAGGCATTTTGCCGAAAACCATGCAAGCACAACACTCTTAGCTTCCTACAAGGTCTTACCTGTGACACGTTGGAATATGATATTAGCGAAATATCTTATCAAAACACCATGGCAGCAGAAGTGGTTTCGTTTGATCAATGCTTGCCATGCGGCACCATGTGGATCAGATTAACATCGGCTAATCTAGGACTAACTGGTGTAAATTCACCCAAGGTGATTACACATATCAAGTTATCAACTTCAAGATGAGATGAGTTCTGATTGCGTACAATCATCCAGATGAAGTTAGATCAGAAATTCAAAGTAACACTTTTAAGGATGCAGCTTAGTCAAAAAATTATGTATAACACAAATAACAATGAAGGGGGAACGCAAACCTTACCGTGTCACCCAGAGTATTAATTTGGCTTGGCAAAATGTTCAGCGTTGGGACGGATGCAAACTCCCCATACGACTCACCATTGCCATTTTCAATGGGTGGGACAGAGTCAGTGACTTTACCATGTTTCTTGCACAGCTCACAAATGAAAACATCAGTTTTCTTTCTTTGTACCTAGATGCAGCAAGGAAACATAGGGATGGAGATTATACAGGCACGTAAAGGATTTAAGTAATTAAAAACATAGTTACTTATTCACATAAAATTCCATATCGTCTACATATTTTCTAGTAAATGTAAAAGTTAAATAAAGTAGTCACAAACTAAAAGATTTGATTTTAATGAGTAACTTTTCAAGGAATAAAATTTCTAGCAAAAAAGTACTACCAGAGAATTTGATCACTGCAAACCTGGCACTTTTCACAAACCAAGACAAGCATTCGACAGTAAGTACATCGGCACCGAGCAGAATAATCGTCATAGGAACTACCGCATAGAAGGCAAGACCCCAAGATGCCGTTATCTGAGCTCCCAACAGCAATCCTGAAAAAGAGTGGTGAATACAGGTTGATCTTTAGCAAAAATAATAATTAAAAAATAGTAACCCATATATGTTTACACCTCTCAAATAAGTTAAAAAAATTGTGTTGAGTGCATTAAAATAGAGAAAGCATTAGAATCAACTTATTTACCTATGATCAAAAACAAAATTCTTGCCCTTGAAAAACCCACCATCAGGATATTGTTCCAAATATCGCTGTATTCCGCCATACAACTGTAAGATAAGACATTGCATGTTTATATAGATCATACATGGGTAGTCAGCTCATTTTGCAACGATTAAGTATGTCAGTGAAAAGTAGTGAAGACATGTTATATTTTCTAAGCCAAACTTGACATGTATATACAAAAACCCAATTTACAACATACTTATTGAGCTATGTGGCGTATGATTAAATAGACATAATCCACCTCTTATTAGTTTCCAGAAGATGTATCAACATCGGATTGCCATTAATTCAATTTCAGTTGAAGAAAATCAAACCCTACCTGGTACACATTCTCAAAACCAGCACCTTTTGATTTGATATATGCAGACGCCATTTCACACCTAATTCCACCTGTACAATACCTGCAATTACACCAGTTTTCCAAGATTACAAAATGCTTAAATGGCCATTTATTATAAACAAAATGTATTTACAGAAGTACAGAACTAAAATGGATACAAGAAGTGTGCAAAATAAAAACATTCGCATTGGAGTCGGCAATGAGAGTTAGATGATTTCCAATTGTATATGTAACATTAGTCGAGTAGGTAGAAGAAACTGACAACAGCTTACATGAGTACAGGACAGCAACGAAGATATGCTACTAATACAATACTCATCTGATACCTTTTATCTTATCTAAGGTTCTAGAAAAACAACATCAACAAATATATATAAATTCGAAAAAATGGAAATGTGACGGCATTCAAAGACAACGTTTTGGATAATACTTAGTTACTTACATTAGAACATGACGTCCTTTCAATTTTTCAGAGTTACTTATCTAACCAGGTGGGGAGATCACTATATTGCCTGATTTCCGGATCTACAGTTTCCACGTGTGGAGTATTGAATTTCCCAATCCTTGTTTCATACAAATTTCTCGCATCCAATAAAACTAATTTCTTTTGCATATCTGGACTATCTGTCTCAAAATCCAAATAGGAACAGTAAACTTAAAAGTGATTTTTCAATCTGTTTCATATATATATAAGAAGCTCAAGGGAATGAGATATGCACATACATGCAGTGACAGATAATCTAAAAGAATGTACTGAAGGCAACTCTACTTTCAATGGCATGAGATAAGAAGTGAGATCTCACCGGCACTATGAAGAACAGAGTGAAATTCATGAGCAGAAAGATGCTTTCCAGCATTTGAAACATCGGGTGTGTTCAACAACGGATTTGAAGTAAGGGTTACCAGTTCCTAGAACACAACGAAATTGTAAACCAACATCATCTGCAGTAATCAAATTAATACCAATTAAACATATAAACCAAGCAACCTATCCTTCTTCGCCTTATACATCGTACCTTGACAATCCTGATCGAAAGGGACGTGAAACCACACTCTTTAGCAACCTTATCATTGGCAGGCTGCTGGCAAGAAGCAAGCTTGAAATCAGTCCCTTCAAAAATAGCATTCAACTTCACTTCTTCAATATGCCTCTTCAGAGCTGATAATTTCCCTCCAACCTAATCAACAAAATCTAAAACTAATGAATAAAAAGAGGACACTATCTCAGACTTCCGACCAAGTTGTTCCTAATAAATAAAAAGTCAGCATACTTAATAACACATCAAAAATGGATGTCAAATCATAGCTAACTGCAAATGAGAATTCATCTAAAGATCAAATCCTGGTTTCTAAATTAGCCAGCGATCGGAATATTTTGCACGACTAGCAGGATAAACTGAAATTGACGTAAATGTGAGTAGTAAGAGTGACGAATTGATAAATTATTACAGTGACATTGACGCCTTGGGGAGCGAGACGAACGCGGCCAAGCAGGTCAAGAGAGGCGCAACTGGACTGGTAGAATTTGTAAAGCTGATCGAGGTCGGGGACGGAAGCGTATTTGTAGTACAAGAGGACGCCGTAGTCTCCGTCGGTATCAGCCATTTCGGAAATTCTAGGGTTTGGATTTTCGGAGAGCCCCAAATCCTGTGCGGCGAGTGGATTCTGTAACTACACTTGTTATTCAGTACTCGTCTTTTATTTTTCACATAAGTCCTTGAAGTACAATCTATTATTTTTTCATAATTTATTCTGAAAAGCAGTTACTAACAAGTTAATATAATTTCTCGATAAAAAAAAACAAGTTAATATAATTTAAAAGAAATATTTTTTATAAACTGTATCGTTTTCTAAATAAAAACTAATAATTTATCCAAACAAGTAGTTTGTACACGGTACATATATGTGTTCAAGAGTAAAGTTTTAGGAAGGCGGATAAATAAATGTGAGAACGTGAGACATGATTTCGATCGTTGAATTCTAACAATCCAACGGATGAGATTTCATTCAAAATATAACCGTCACTCTCAACCGCTAGATTTTTTTGCAAATCCAAGCGCCCATTATATACAAACCAACTTTGATTTCAACCATTAGATTAATCAAATCAACGATTAAGATTATGTCTTTCCGTCTTACAATAATCACTTCTCCTCCTTGATTCTAACTCATGTGTTCAAAATTGATTCTTTATATATTTCATAAAGTAAAGTGTATATAATTATTAGTGAAGTAGTAGTAATTTTTGAGGTGGACTGTCGCTTGAAACGAAATTGTCATTCCAACATGCTATACTTATAAGAAAAATTAATATTTTAAGCAATTTTATAATTAAATTTTATTTGTTTAACATTACCGTTATGAATTTGTATCGGGAAATTTTCTAAAGAGTAAAGTTTAGAAAGGACATGTAACTTTTGGTAAGACAGAGAGAAATAATCTCCATCATTGATTGCTTATAATTCAACGGACGTGATTTAATCAAAAAAATAACCGTCAATTGCAATCACCAGTGTTTTTTGCAAATCTAACCGCTCAATTTAATTAAAAACTAATTTTAAACTCAACCGTTAGATTAATCAAATCAACAGCTAAGATTGTGTGCCTCGGTCTAACAAATATATATGTCTCTCTTGATCTTAACCCGTTTTCTAAATAAGTTTAAGATTTGTTAATAGTGAGTAAAGATAAGGAGAGACATTGTATATTTATGAGACAGATTGACTTAATCTTAAAAGTTGAGATTAAATTGATTTTTAATAAAAATTGGCTGACTGGATCTGTGAAATCACGGGAGGTTAGATTTGACGCATATTTTAGTTTAAATCTCATCCATTATTAATAATCAACGATTGTGATTGTGTCTCACGATCTCAGAAAAAGATATTGTTATCTTTGATTTTTTCTTATTAATAGTATTGTGTATCAAATTCTTTAATCATTAAGTAAGATTCTATTTGGCACGGTTCCGATGTTAAAAATACTTAGTAGTATTGTGCACATAATTGTTTTTTTATTGTATAGCTTATAGGAAATGTGTAATTAATTAATATATTAAATATATAAATATTAAATGGATCGGGAGTAATATGGGAAGGTGAATTGTGGCTTCAAAAGAAACCATCAATTCACCTCTTCCTGCTTTATATATAGGATAGATGGAATGGGTTTGAGAAGGACCATCAAATTTATGTAAGACGGAGGGACATCATCTCGTCCATTAATTTCTTTTAATCTAACGGTTGATATTAATAACCGCCTCTCAACCACCCCTGCATTTTGCACATCCAACCGCCAATATAATTAAAAACCAATTTTAATCTCAATCGCTAAATTAATTAAATCAACGGTTAAGATGATGTCCCCGTCTCACAAAAATAACATGTCTCTCTAAACTTAATCCTAGGATAGATATGTCTGTATTCTTTAATGTAAGATAGGATAAAGTTTGAGAATGACTACTAATTTTCATAGGATGATGAGATGATCTCATCATTGATTAATTATAATCTAACGGTTGAGATTTTTTGTAAAATAACTGTTAAATCCAACCGTTCCATATTTTTTTAGAAATTTAAGCACCTAATTTAATCAAAATTCAACTTTAATCACAACCATCAAGAACGATTCAAAATTTTTCTATAACACTAGTATTCAGTAGCACAGTCTAACCTGTGCATTTTCATAAAATGTTTTATAAAGTTTTGTTAAAATATTTTGATCATGAGGTAAATAAACTTTGACATATCATTATAAAATAAACTATTATCTCATAAACTTGTAATTAAAAGTAGAATAATACTTGAATTTTGTATATATACTATATATTATTCTGTCTAATCTAAATGTGGATTCATTCCCTTTTCCAAATAAAAATAAAGGATATTTCAGTCTCTCAGGCAAGTATTTTTGTAATTACACAGTTCATTTTTTCATATAGGGTATTTTTGGAAGAATTTGTGGCTTCAACCCGTAACCGTCAATACCAGGTCTTGCATTTTAAATATAGGGAGATACGGAGTATAAATCATTTCTCGCATGATCTCTACTAAACAAACCTTCCAATAAAGATTTCCACTAGACGATGAATACATAGGAGAGAAACAATAGAAAATCTAAATAAAATATTTACCAGTGTCCGATGTAGTTTATAGAAAATCTTCAGGCTTATCACGTCATTGAAAAGGGCTGCCACCTACGGTGTATGCCTATAAATTAATTATTTCAATTTTAATGAAACCGTATATTCAACTTTTTTTATAAATCATTCATCAATTCAAAATCAATTTTAATAAAATCGACTTTGTCTGATTTCTTGTATCCACCCACTTGACACCCCTTTCGAGATGCTTTTAATTTGGACACAACACCAAATACACAATTAAAAATTGTGAGTTAGGACTCAAAATTCCATTTTGACTGGAACCATTCCAATCCAAATAACACAAAAATCTTTCTAAACGCACACTAGTCATTTTAAATCGATTTTGCTTATGGGCCATCTGGTTGTTTGATCATCTTGATATTATTATCCATGATTAATGGAAAACTGAGACCAACATTTTTTTATAAAACTATACTAGAAAATTACATTAATGGTTAATTTTGTCGCAAAATTTAATAAATATTGATTTAATTTTAATCACCAGCTTAATTAAAATCAACCGTTGAAGTACATATTCTTGGATCGGCATCGGTTGAATTAGTTTTGATTTGCTCATCTTTCCGCAGCCCATATAAAAACCCACAATTATCACTCTCCTCGATTCGCTTCGTCTTTCGGTTAATTTCGATTTTCCACATAATCAAGTCCGCTAAGGGTTTCTTCAGGCTCCGATCAAACAACCGACCATGTCTTTACGACCTAACGCCAGGACAGAGGTACGGCGGAACCGGTACAAGGTCTCTGTCGATGCTGAGGAAGGGCGGAGAAGGAGAGAGGATAATATGGTTGAGATCCGGAAGAATAAGAGGGAGGAAAGCTTGCAGAAGAAGCGACGTGAGGGTGTGCAGCCTCAGCAGTTTCCTGTTTCCATCGCCTCTGCTGTCGAGAAGAAGGTTTTATGACTCTCTTTAATTTGATTGTTGATTAGTCAATTAGGGGTTTTATAGAGAAAAGTTGTTAACTTAGAATTATTTTCATGATGTTATTTGCAGTTGGAAAATCTGCCTAATCTGGTTGCAGGAGTGTGGACTGAAGATAGTAATTTGCAGCTGGAGTGCACCACACAATTCCGCAAATTGCTTTCCATTGGTGATTCTTTTGTTTTATCTGATTTAAATATATCATATGTAGTATACTAGTAACTGAACTGATTAGTTATGTATCTTGTTTGTTTGATGACAGAGAGGTGCCCTCCGATTGAAGAAGTTATTCAATCTGGCGTTGTTCCGCGGTTTGTTGAATTTCTTGCAAGAGATGACTTTTCTCAGCTTCAGGTTATTTTATTTTATAGAAACGTCGTGTGCCTCTCCTCTATCAACTCAAGTTTGTGTATTTCGTATTCACATAAAAATAACTTTCTTTTCTGCAGTTTGAAGCTGCTTGGGCATTGACAAACATAGCTTCCGGCACATCAGAAAACACCAAGGTGGTTACTGACCACGGAGCAGTACCAATTTTCGTCAAACTTCTCACTTCTGCAAGTGATGATGTTCGAGAGCAGGTTATTTTATAGTTTCATTCTCTGTACTGAACTTTTAAAGTTCATTTTGCTGCCTTGTTCTCAATTGGCATGAACTGCATTTATGTTAGCATCCTTTCCAAAACATGTAGGCTGTTTGGGCTTTAGGAAACATTGCTGGTGATTCACCCAAGTGCCGAGATCTTGTTCTTGGCCATGGGGCTTTGCTCCCTTTGCTGGCCCAGTTCAATGAGCATGCTAAGCTTTCAATGTTGAGAAATGCTACATGGACACTATCAAACTTCTGTAGGGGCAAGCCTCAACCTCCTTTCGATCAGGTTAGTTTTAGTCTTAATTTGTTTGCTTGCTATGTTCTCATGTCTCATGTTGTCCGTGCACTTTCCCAAGATAGGTGACCCTTCCATGCATATCTTTGGATGTCTTTGTGCAGGTTAAACCTGCTCTTCCTGCTCTTGCAAGACTTATCCATTCAAATGATGAGGAAGTCTTGACTGATGCCTGCTGGGCCCTGTCGTACCTATCAGACGGTACAAATGACAAGATTCAAGCCGTCATTGAAGCTGGAGTTTGTCCTCGTCTTGTTGAACTTCTACTGTAAGCCCATACATCCATATTAATCATTGGTGCAGGACTCATAGCTATCCAACATCGTGGCATTTTCTCACTAAGGTTTTGTGCTTACAGCCATCCATCTCCTTCAGTTCTAATTCCTGCGCTTCGCACAGTTGGTAATATAGTTACAGGAGATGATGTTCAAACTCAGGTAGATCATTCACTCCAAAGCTCGTTTGAAAACACTTTTGGTTTTGTTTTCAATTTCTGATGGTACTATATGTTTTTTACAAATGTTTGAAGCTAGTTTTATCTGATTGTTTCTATTAATTCGTGGAGCTGTGTGTTGTATCCGAAGACGTAGCCGTGTATTTTATGACTTGCATAAAAATTAATGTTTTTAAATGTCTATGCTCCCCAATGTGTTTTCGACTGTTTTTGTGCTTTGTCGGTTAAATTTAAGTTATCATTGAAATGTTTTGTGTTCTTATAATTGTTTTTTCTCTCTTCTCTTACAGTGCATTATCAATCATCAAGCACTGCCTTGTCTACTCAACTTGCTCACCAGTAGTTATAAAAAGAGTATTAAGAAGGAAGCCTGCTGGACTATTTCAAATATTACTGCTGGGAACAAGGAGCAGATACAGGTATGTGAAAGCCAAGAAAACGGGCTTCTTGAGTCTTGACAGTTTCTGAGGTGCTACCAATGTGGTTTTAGCTGTTCGTAATCTTGTGTGAATGAGTGTCTTCTCAACTGTTTGCTAGGGTTGGTAAACTTAAGGCTAATGTATTTTTGCTTACTAATCCAGACTGTAATTGAGGCCGGTCTTATTCCCCCTCTTGTCCATCTCCTTCAAAATGCTGAGTTTGAGATTAAGAAAGAAGCTGCCTGGGCAATCTCGAATGCTACATCAGGTGGCTCACCCGACCAAATTAAGTAAGAGTTGTACTAGCCTTTGTCTCATTGTATATGAAAATAATCCAAAACAGGAGTGATGTGTCTAGGTTTGTCTGTTTCATTGTGAAGGTACTTGGTGAATCAAGGTTGTATCAAGCCCTTGTGTGATCTGCTCATTTGCCCCGATGCAAGGATAGTAACAGTCTGCCTTGAGGGACTTGAGAATATCTTGAAGATCGGAGAGGCTGATAAAGAACAAGGCATTACTGGCGGTGTAAATCTCTACGCACAAATGATTGACGATGCTGAAGGTTTAGAAAAGATAGAGAATCTACAAAGCCATGATAACACTGAGATATATGAAAAGGCAGTGAAGATTCTGGAGACATATTGGTTGGAAGAGGATGATGAGATAGCCCAAGATGCTTCACAGCCTGGGTTTGGTTTTGGTGAGGGTAGTTTGCCTGTTCCTTCGGGAGGATTCAACTTCGGTTGAAGGTATCACATACATATTTATTTAGCTAATCCTTCCTAAACGTTGGTTGTGGTTGCAGTGAAACATATGTGCCTAATACATGGTTAAATCTAGGATGTAATTTAGTAGCTGATTTTACTCCTTACTCCCCCTGAAAATATCCACTCCACATTTTGTAGGAAGCTCTCTTTAGTGATGTCCAGGTGGTAGTTCTTCTGTCAAGTCATGAGTCCTCTGTTGTTTTTTGGTCAGGCGTCTTGTGGCCAGTGCTTAGGTGGTTAAATATTGAAGAAAGTTGCTTATGTTATATAAATGCTGGAAGAAGATGGTTATGTTTTAGAGCATCCGCACCCATAATTGCTATATGTTCTCATAGAACATCCTATGATAGAACTTTCTATTTACTATTCACAGCATTTTCTCATATTTTGCGCAGCCATACATCCTCTTAGAGGACTTTCTATTACTATTCATGATAAAATAAAATTTTCTCACATTTTGCTCAACTTTGATTTGTGTTTCAATTTTTTATGTTGCAACTTTGTTTCAATTTCTTGTGAGTATTTTTTATGATCTATGACAAATAAAGTTTATTTTTTAATCAAACCAAATTGAAATTACAATAATAAAGGAAATTCAAATAACAACAACTACTCTAATCATCAAAGTTAATTGGTCGATAACAATTAGAGATATCAGCGGATCCGCTAGCTTCGTATTCGTCATCCTCATCATGGCGTTGGAGAATTTCACCCTTCCTCTTAGTGAAGAACTTCTTCGACTTTGGGGTCATTATGTCAGTATCCATTAGCATGATTTTTGTTTCTTCCTCCCTTTTTTTGAAGTTAAATTGTTGTTCTTGCATTTTCCATTCTCGATCCAATTTTTGTTGGTTCTGATCAAACAATTGTTGTTGCATTTTCCAGTCTCGCTCCATTTGCATTTGGTTCTGCTCAAGATGTTGTCTTTGACTTTCGGCAATGCTCAATAAGGCTTGATTTTGTGACTCATTAGTAACTTTTTTACCTTTTTTTCTAGCTTCTTTGGTCGCCTTTACACCCGACGGTCTAATAGGGCTCGATGAATTTCCAGGATCAACATCTGGGGTTGAAAATGGCACTTCATCGTCGAAATAACTAGGCAGCTCATTGGTTTGTGTTTCATCAATTATCGGGCTACTCTCATATGTGTGAGCATGCGGAGTATTTGTTTCAACCGTAACAAATGTTGGATGATTCTTCACTAGTTCCCAACATTCATAATCTTTGAATGGTTGTTTAAATTTAGTAATAAACATTATTTGAGCTTTCCTTATCTACAAACAATTAAATAAATATAAATTTAACATTATAGTAATAAATTATAAAATTAAATAAGGTAAAAATATAATACAAATAATAAAAACAATTACCTCATCTTGAGCATTACATCCGGAAGCTAAATTTCTTCTTGCAAAAGAGAGACAAGCACCCCAAAAAACCAAAATCGGTTTTAACTTGGCCATCCGTGCTTGAAGTGCGGATTGAGTACGCTCCGGCGTCAACATTTCGATTGCATCTCTCACCCAGTTTTGTTGGTAGTCGGCATGAATTTTTTCCCATAATTTGTTCACCTTTTGTCGACTTCCGGAAATGGGATCAATGGATTGACGGCAATACGATACGCACAATTGCATATTTTCGGATGTGGACCAATTAGACATTTTGTGAATGTGAATATGTGATTTAGTGAAAGTGTAGTGATTTGTAATGTAACATAGTGCTTATTTATACAAGAAAAAATGATACCTAAGGATAACTTTTGTTTCTTCAAAAATATCTGATTTTTTATTTTTTTTTGAATTTTTTTATTTTCCAACGGATCTTTATTATGAGCCATTGGATCAAAATTCAATGGCTGAGATTAGAGAGCCGTTTAAATGTATCCGTTGGGTTGAAATTTCATGACCCATTAACCAAAAATTAGGGTTAATTAAGTCACGTGTTAGCACGTGACTCCCAAAATTAGAACAGGGAACGTTCTCTCCCAATTGCTCCGATAGAACGCCGCAGCGGACGTGCGCTGCTCGTCCTCGAAGAGCAAGCTGCGCTGCTCACTTCCTCCATCAAAACGTTCTACAATTAGGTCGAAACGTCCTATTTGCTATCCCCGGTGCGGATGCTCTTAGCCACGCATTTGGATGGAGCCATGGTTCCTTGCTAAAACCAGTGGTTTCTAAGCACAGGTCGAGATGGGTGTCTGTTGGTTATATTTTAATTTTTTTATTTGTCAGCACAGGTGTCTTGTTGGTGCGGAAATACTTATTTGGATCGTATATCCAAATGTCATTTGTGGAAATTTAGTATTATAGAGTCATCTTCTGTGTTTTGCCTCTCGCTATCTCTACTTAGTAATCAGTATGATAGTCTTCTGGTTTTACTTCATTTTATGCAGACAAAGAACACTGCTGTTATTTGTAACTGCGTGATTAAAGAGCTATTGGCATTCTGACCACTTTAAGAAAGAGTTTAACTATACACCTTGATTGTTGGGGTAAATGAATAAAAAGATACTTCATCAGTTTTGCATTCCCGTAATTTTATTTTAAAAAAGGCCGATGCCTTAATGGTTGAGAACCTTGTACGCACAAATCCACAATCAAGCTAACCATCCCTTTACACTTTACAGGATTACGGACGGACCGAAGCATGAGAAATTATATAAACCCTAACGTGTTTAGCAGGAATCGCCTGCACACGCCGCTTGGAGACCCCAACTGGGGGTAATTTCCCATAATTTTAGTTTCAGGATATTTTAAATAATTCATAAAATATACCAAACTACCTTGACCCACAAAATTTCAAAATAAGGGCATTTTTAATTATCTTTCGGTAACATCATACGCTGCATCAAATCCAGGATTACAAAGGACCCGTTTCTCTCTCTATTCTCTCCCGAGGATCCCTCTCTCCACCGACCTTCTCCTTTCGTCGCCGACAGGATGATATAGGTGTGGTGGATGCTGTGACGTGGTCTTGGTGTGGTGGGCTTTGGGGAGTTCGTTGTCGGGTGGCCGTCTGTTTCTCCCGGTGACGCCGACGGCTGGTTCACACACTGGATTCTTCACCGCCGTCGTTCTCGTCTTCCGTGGAGGTTGTGTTGGCTGCGAGGGCCTTGTTCGTTTACTTTTCTGTGGTTGCTTTCTTTCTGCGTTGTTTCGTTTCTGTTTTGGTTAGTTCAGGTTTGTTTTTGTGGTGGTTTGTTCTGCTATTCAGTCCGGTTGGGTGACGTTTTTTGGGTCGGCGTTGGCTGTCTTCACTTGGCTGGTTGTTTTAGTTGGCTGCTGGTGGTGTAATGTTAATTGGCAGCGGGGTTTGCCTGCTGCTGGTTGTCTTTTTGACATCGTCGGTGCTCTCCTAGGTTGTAGATGGTGTTTCCTGGGATTTGTGTTGGCGGTGATGCTGCTGCCTCGCCTCGGTGCTGTCGGCTGCTGTTTACGGTGTGTTTACGGTGTCTGTTTTGTGGCGGCTGTTTTTGTTTTTGTTCTATCGCCGATTCGCCGTTGTCTGATGACGGAGGTTTGGCTGCGGAGCGGTGGCTGTTTTTTGAGTCGGTTCGTGTCATCATCTGCTGACACGTTGAACAGATGTTGTCGGTTTTGATGACACGTTTCTTGGCTGATGATTTCCACGTGTCTCATCTAATCGGCTGATGCACAGATGCTTGTCGGTTTGGTTGACAAGCCCAACTAATATTTGCAGGCCCAATTTGGGTGGAAAGGCACGTGTTCACAGATGTGGATGGTTTGTTTGAATCATCTAAATTAGACCAAAATGTTCATGGTCTTCATCATTTTACTATCACAGTGTTCTCGGAAGCTGATCACTATGGTCATACTTTAATTTCCAGTTTATTTGTTCGTCTATTCTTTGGAACTGAGGCGAAGTACCTTGTTCACACTGTCCTTAGTTTCATTTTATTTTGTGTTCGAGATCTCCATTCGCTGGTCGATTGGAATTAAGTCATCTTTTATGTACCTTCTGAGGCCTAATACGATCCGGTCTAACATATGATTGGATGAGCGCTCCATCAACATTGAGCTTATTAATAGAATAAAAGATTGTGAAAGACGAATGATGAAACCGTGAAACTCATAAATTTACATGTAAAAAACCCAATAGCAAAATGTCTGAGAAACCTTTATCGACTATATTCAACACCTTCAAAATAACTCAAATTTCTTGAACGTTAACAAAAGTCATCCGACCAGCATATCACGTTACACGGATATTATTAGCTGTGAGTTTGTGACAGAGAATTAGAATTAGTTTAGAAAAAGTTTAACGATCCCTCAATTTGTTGTTTTCATTTACACCCGATTCTACAACTGATTTCATCAGCTAATTAGAGAAAACAACCAAATTGATATAAAAACTAAAATCCCTCAGATAATAAACGAAGCTTTTTCAATCACAGCAATCAGAATTAGCATGGTTTAGTACGCATCATAGGGAAAATTTAACAAATCAAAAAGGTTGATATACAAATAAACAACTTAAAATCAAAATCTGAAGGATTTTCTGGAGTTGCTCAGATAATTGTTATAGAACAAATAATATTCCTTGACCCGGACAAACCAGGTCTCATAATGAGCTGGGATGTCAAGATTATCATCATAGCAATCCACACAACACAAATACGAAACAAAATCAGAAGAAACAGGGCACCATTCTAGAAAGGCAGCTGCATATCATCGCCACAGAGACGTCACTGTTTTGGGAGGTAGTCTTAATACATTATATAAACACGCGGAACCCTAAATGCGTTTGGGCCGGGCTATACAAATATGCGGGCTCGCTTGCGAGCCTTTAAACCCGACATGCTGTTAATTAATTTTCGTACATGTAAAAATACAATTAGGACGAAAATGGAGTTGATTTTGATATTAAATTAAGATGTTGGATTTTCATAAATTAAAGATGTTGGATTTAATATTTTATTTCAATTTTAATATTTATGTTAGATTAGTCGTAATCAAACATCAATATCATGGTGTAACGATTTTACAACAATTTATTTGTTTGAAAAAACATGTAATGCAGATAATTGCTGCGAGTATCAAAATAGGGATTTGAATCATGTGCTGCGTTCAGTATATTACAGTCAAATGTAAAATGACGTAGTTTTGATTGATATCAAAACTATGCCGTTTTGAAAAGGGTTCATAAATTTTAAGTTTGGGTTTTAGTAAACCGCATTGTTTTGAACTAATTGTGATCAAATCTATGTCTTTATCAATATAAATAAATATTATAACTTAATGAAACAATTACATATGATGATATGAATCGAAAAGTAATGATTGAAAAATCAGATATCTAGTTATACTTATTTCGCAATAGATCCGTCAAAGCCTTCTGTGAGACAAAAGATAACTTCTACCTCAAAATAGAGAAAATTGTCAGAAACTCCATACCTTTGGTCTCCACCCATCTCGCCGCTACCGTCTTGATCAGCTAATTTGCATGCACTCCAAAACCTCCTAAAGACTCCATGATGAAAGGTAAAAAAATAAGTCTATTTGTTGAACAACTAACCATATACCTAGCAATCTTTTTCTCTTTTGCTCTACTGACTGCCTCCCCTGATACTATCCTTGCACCTCTCCACATAAGGATATACAATAGATACAAGTTGTATGCGGTTGTAGGCTGTACAGGATCCGGACCCTCAAAATAGTACAATTTTGACATTTTTTAAATAATCCTACGCAATTTTATCTTAATCCTCTTAATTAAAATTTGGTTTCTACACTCTCCTTAGAGTTTATTAAATGCCATGTTCTTTGTGTTTTGTTTCTCACGCATTAGACATCGTCATTTCTCTCCAGTGTTGGATATTCGGCACAACTTGAGTTCAGCAACATGGAGACTACAACACACAAGTATCTCAATCTCAATGGCATCACAATGCACGTAGCCGAAAAGGGTCCATCGGCCGGTCCAACTATACTCTTCCTCCATGGCTTCCCAGACCTTTGGAACACATGGAGAAAACAAATCCTAGCATTATCTGGCAAAGTATACCGTGTCATTGCACCCGATCTTCGTGGATATGGAGACTCCTCAACCCCATCCTCCCCTTCTGAATACACTAGACTTCATATCGTTTGCGATTCATATTTAAATATAGTATGTGTATTTATTCATCGGTTTCCCAACAATTCAATACAAGACTAATTTATTTTCTTGTCATTCAAATATTCTCTAAACCCTAACATGCATCTGAGACACTATATTATCTATTTAGAGGTGATGGTGCCATTATAATCGCACCACCACCTCACCTACGAAGTCATACTCTCGATCATTCAAGATAGAAATGTAATCTGTATTTTCTATATGTTGTCTGCAGTAGTTTTACATCCCTTTTATAAAGGTATAGAATTTTATATTTAATGCTATATTAACTCTCATTCATGTATGCTGTGATTTTCTAATTTGGGAGCTTTTCTATTTGTGTCACGTCTTTATTCCTAGGCATTTACTTCTGCTTGATTTCTTCAACACTCTTTCATGCTCGCAAACAAAAGGTCGGACGAATACTTGTTTGTCATTGATTAGCATGCCATTCAGCTTTTCTGTTGCACTTTGTGCAGACTCTTGACTCGCAAATAGCACAAAGCCATATCCCTCAACTGTCTGAATGAATCAATAGCTATTTTAGAAACGATGGCACTAAACATGGAAAAAGTTTTTTGCAGTGCTTTGAGATCAATTGACTTGTCAAGATTCACACTTAAAAATGCTTCAGCCCTATTCTTCGTATTCTCAAAACCCATAAGTCGATTCGCCTTCCTATCTCAATTTAATTTCTTCCAATTTCAATCGACTCAATGGCATTCAGATTCATCACTGCCATCTCCACCAACCTCATCGTTGGCGTACTCGTTGAAGTTTGCTCCTTCACCGTTGTGCTTCAATGATCACCAACATGACTTTCTTCTTATCAATGTTTTCTCCGACACCATGTCACTACTCTAGTGATATTTTTTATGGTTTCGTCCACTTTATTTATGGTATGAAATATTTTTCTTCCACACTCTTATTGAGATGGTGACAGGGGCGAATCTAAAGGCTGGCAGGATTCTTTATCCCTAATCATGAGATATTTGAGATTTTATACACAGGTTTCATTACTAAGACATCTAAAACTAGTGGCCTGGTGGTTAGAACCCTTCATTCTCTTTTTTCTGCCCCCTAATTTAAGGTGCTGGATACGCCACTTGATGGTGAGACATATTTTCTGTTCACCTATTTATGCTGAGAGGTGATTTTTTATCTAGATTTACATGCCGTTACCGTTGTTTAAGAAATTTATGTACAATCTCAACATGTTGTCGATAGTTGAGATCGAGGGAGACTGGTAAAATCCAAATTAAAAGTACATCTTATTTTTAATTAATTTTTATTTAGTGTATGTCCATATTTATATATTCATATGTGAATTTATTCACACGTTTCCTATTATATCTATACAAAGCTTATTGTTTTCTCTTTTTAATCAAATATTCTCTAAAACTAACATCACCCTGTGTTTACTGAACCCTTAAGTACAAAATAGTAAAGTACAAGGACTCTCCGGTGCCTAAACTGAATTTTCCATTTTCATAGGGTTGTGTTACTGAGCATCTCCAATGGGGTTATGTTAAATTAAGCGTTAATTACAGATGACCACCCACATAATAGGCCATATTCCACGCCACCACCTCTATATTGTAATATTACATTCGACCACCTTTATAATTACTAACGTTTCCAAAGAACCACCTCAGTTAACGGCAGTTAACGGAGAGGTGGTTAAATGGAAATCAAATTGATTATAAAGGTGGTGAAGTGGACACATATTTATTATAGAGGTGGTGTATTGTAATAAAAATACTATTATTATATTAAAAATTTAATATATTTAACGGAAAATTTGACGGAACAGTGATAGGTGGTTGTTTGGAAACGTCAAATGTTATACGGGTGGTCGAATGTAATATTACAATATAAGGGTGTTGGCGTGGAATATGACCTATTATCAGGGTGGTTTTTCGTAATTAACCCATAAATTAAATGATGATGTAAAATAATGTATTATATTAATTATGTATAATATAGATGATGAGAAACAAAATGTGCTTCAATGGTGTTATGTATAATGAGGAAATGTATCATGTGGATCCTCTCAATTTGGTGGACTCGTGGATTCCCTCTTGCACCCGTTGATTACATTTTTTGGACGCACCAGATTGTGCCAACGCATTAATGAATGAAAGAGTTGTGTTTGTATAGTTTGACACACTGCCTAACTCTAAGAGGCAGTTGGTATTTATATTATTCATGTATGTGTTTACAAGGAAAGGAATATACAGGAATATACAGGAATATATGTAACCATAATCATGGAAATGAGATCAGTCCTAATCAAGCAAATCAGTAATGTGATGCTGATTGATCCTTTCCTTAACATCCTCCCGCAAATTGACATCTGGAGAGAGGTTCAATTTGTTTTGAAATAAGCAAAATGAGCTCCTTGGAAGTGCTTTTGTGAATATATCCGCTATCTGATAACGAGCCGGGAGATGTACAACTGCTAATTGCCCTTCTTCCACCAGTTCACGTACAAAATGAAAATCAATGCGAATGTGTTTGGACTTTTTATGCAACACCGGATTGGATGTCATGTAGGTGGCAGACAAGTTGTCGCAATATAGTGTTGGTGGTTGAGTCAGGGAGAAGTGCATCTCGCGCAGTAATTGTTGAATCCAAATTAGTTCAGTTGTTGCTGTTGCAAGACTTTTATATTCTGCTTCTGTACTAGACCGAGCTACCGAGTGTTGTTTTGTGGACGACCAACTAATGAGATTACCTCCAAAATATACGCAATAACCTTGAGTAGATCTGCAGTTGTCTGGATCTCCAGCCCAATCGGCGTCTGAATAAGCAACGAGTTCAAAGGCATGAGAAGGCTTAATAACAATTCCATACTCATATGTGCCTTTAAGAAATCGCAATATACGTTTTACTGCAATCCAATGTTCTTCTGTAGGGGCGTGTAAGAATTGACATACGCGGTTGACAGCATATGTAATATCTGGACGAGTAATGGAAGCGTACTGAAGGGAGCCAACAATATGTTTATATAGGTTTGGATCAGACATAGGTGTACCTGCTGCCACCAATTGAGAATGAGGAGCCGCTGGTGTGGGCATAGGTTTACATCCTTCCATGTTTGCTCGAGATAAAAGATCCAAAATGTATTTTGTTTGATTGAGAAATAAACAACCATTTTGTTTCTTAACTTCAACTCCCAAAAAATAATTTAAGGATCCCAAATCTTTTAGAGAGAATGTCTTGTGAAGATCGGCAACAAAATTGTCAATGAAATTTGAGTCACTCCCTGTAAGAATAAGATCGTCAACATAAACTAACATATAGGTTAGAGATTTGTCATGGGCTCTCACAAACAATGATGCATCTGTTTTACAACCAATGAAGCCAAACTTGTGAAGAAATCCCCGTAATTTGTGAAACCATGCACGTGGACTTTGCTTAAGTCCATAAAGGGCTTTCTTAAGGAGACAAATGTGGTCTGGTTTGTCAGGATCATGAAATCCAGGAGGTTGTCTCATATAAACATTTTCATGAAGGTCTCCGTTTAGAAATGCATTATTTATGTCAAACTGTCGAATAGACCATCCTTTAGAAATTGCAATTGACAAGACCAACCGAATTGTGGCAGGCTTTATGACCGAAGAAAAAGTTTCAAAAAAATCAATGCCGGGACGCTGATTAAATCCTTGAGCCACTAGACGTGCTTTGTGGCGATCAAGAGTACCATCTGATTTATATTTAGTGCGAAAAACCCATTTGGAACCAATAATATTTCCATTTATAGGTTTAGGGACCAACTCCCATGTCCCATTTCTCTTAAGAGCCTCAAGTTCATCAAGCATAGCAGCACGCCATTCTGACTTTTTGAGGGCTTCCAAATATGATTTTGGCTCTATATTTAATAAAGGATATTTTGTCGCGAGAAAGCTCTTCGGTTTGAGAGATTTTGTCTGAGCACGGGTCGTCATTGGATGAATAGATTTTTCTGCAACTCGTAAATATTTCAAAGTAGGATCAAGAGGCCTGCAAGGAGAATAATTTGAGCTTGACTGTACAGCAGATGTCGTAGAATGATCTGTGTGTGTAGGGGGGGCATTATTAAGGTATAATGTAATATCTGGTGGTGTGTCTGGTGTTGAGATTGGACTTACAAGAGGTTGGTCATCATTAGTCTGGTGTGGTTGTGACAAAGTTGACAAGCTGGGCTTGGAACATGACTGCAGAAGGACGGTAAGAGGTATCATCCCTGCAGAGTCACCAGAGTTAGAATGAGAGGGTTTAGCATTAAAATAAGGGAATGTTGACTCGTCAAATACTACATGTCGAGCAATATACATGCGTCCTGACTCATGATGAAAGCATAAATAACCTTTGTGCTTAGTGCTATAACCCAGAAAGATGCACGGCTTAGACCGAAAATCCAGTTTAAACTTGTTGTAGGGACGAAGAAATGGGTAACATAAACAACCAAAGGTCTTTAGAAGTTTATAATCTGGGATTTTCTGATAAAGTTTTTGATAAGGAGAAGCATACTGCAGAGTTGGCGTAATGGTTCGATTGATGAGAAAAATTGCAGTGGCAAAGGCATGTTCCCAAAACTTTAATGGCAGAGAAGCTTGAGCAAGGAGAGCTAATCCTTTTGCAATTATATCTTTATGTCTACGTTCTATAGCCCCATTTTGCTCATGAGTGTGAGGACAAGGGTGACGGTGAAGGATTCCCATGTTTTGAAAGTAAGATGACAAAGACCGAAACTCACCTCCCCAATCAGTTTGAACTTGATTAATCTTGGCGTTGAACTGTCTTTCTACAAGGAGATTAAAGTGTTTAAAACATTCAAATACTTGACTCTTGGATGAGATGAAATATACCCACATAAATTTGGAACAGTCATCCAAAAAATGAACAAAATAAAGGTTTTTATTCAAGGAGGGAACTGGTGCAGGTCCCCATACATCACTGTAAACTAACTGAAATGGAGAACTTGATGGTTCATGTCTATCGGAGAGATTAATGCGATGGCTCTTACCAAGCTGACAAGAATGACAAATGGAAAAGCTGGAGGTTGAACTGACAGGAAGGTTGAAAAGAGAGACAAGTTTTCTTACAATCTTTTCATGTGGATGTCCAAGCCTGTTGTGCCAACCCAAAAGAGAGGTTTTTTCTCCTATAAATGCTAAAGGGGTACTTTTGGATGCTGGGGAATTCAACTTGTACAGACCATGCTCAAGTGTTCCCTTGAGAAGATTCCTGCCCTGCAAATCCTTAACAACACAACCATTAGGATCAAATACCATAGAGACCTTATTATCTTCAATGAATTTGGAGAGACTTAATAAATTCTTTTTGATCATAGGCACATGCAGTATGTCTCGTAGGATTAAATTACGATGTGTAGAGCTAATATGACCACTGCCAATATTTGATATTTGTAATAGCTCACCATTACCAACTTGAACCTTATCTTCACCAGAATAGCTGTTGTAGTTTGAAATATTATTTAAATCCGGAGTGATATGGGCTGAGGCACCAGAATCGACATACCAAGATGAATTAATCTCTTGCGGAGATCGAAGAGAGTCATGATCACCATGCTTTGTAGAATGATAATTTGTGGAGGGTTGCGAAGCAAAATAGGCCGATGTAGTATTCGGTTTGTTATCAGAAAATGCTTTATTAAAGCGTTCCCAACAGTGCGCAGCAGTATGCCCCTTTTTATCACAAATTTGGCATTTGATGTCTTTTTGATGACTTTGATTTCCATTGTATGAACCACGTCCTCGAATCATATTAGCACCTCCTCGAGTTTGTATGTATCTTCCTCGTCCACGGCCACGAGATGTATTATTATATTGTCTTTGAGCGATATTGGCAGCATGCAATTGTAAAGTTGGATTTACAATTTGTTGTTGTGATTCTTCATCCAATAATAATCCCAAAACAGAGTCTACTGACATAACCATAGTAGCAATCTGAACTTTGATAGCGACACCAACTGATGCAAATCTTGGATCGAGACCATTGATAACATGCATTATTAGTTCTCTGTCAGTGACTAGCACTCCAGCAGAAGATAGTTGATGTGCGATATTTCTCTTTTGATTCACATACTCCATGATATTTAACGTGCCTTGTTGTAGGGAAGAAAGTTGATAGCGCAATGAAAGTATTCTAGAGTCACTGTTTTGGCTCTGATACCATGAAAGAGTTGTGTTTGTATAGTTTGCCACACTGCCTAACTCTAAGAGGCAGTTGATATTTATATTATTCATGTATGTGTTTACAAGGAAAGGAATATAATGAATATACAGGAATATATGTAACCATAATCATGGAAATGAGATCAGTCATAATCAAGCAAATTAGTAATGTGATGCTGATTGATCCTTTCCTTAACAATGAAGCATGTGACTTGCATGTGTGCATTTGTCATGTGCACACGTAATGTGCACATGACAAATGCACATACGTGGTGCAATTTGTTGCGTCTAAAAAATACAATCAACGGATGCAAGAGGGAATCCACGAGTCCACCAAATTGGATGGATCCACAGGATACAACCTCTATATAATTGATGTGTATATGGTTAGAGATATGTATATTTTATGAAGAAAAATTATAGAGAATGGGAATATGGATAGCCAATATGAAGATCCACATACATGTTCTCTATAATTTTAGCTAACATAGGGAGTGCATTGGAGGATGCATTATGTATTTGGTTCTCTGTATTTTATGTCACGTGGACCATTTTTTACATATTTGGTAATTTACATGATAGCATTGGAGATGCTCTGAGCATGATTTTGTTGCTTGTATTGCATTCAGGTATACGGTGTTTGCTTGTATTGCATTCAGGTATAAGGGTGTTTGCTTGTATTGCATTCAAAGTGTAGGGGTGTCCACATCCTAATATACTAAGTTCGAGCTTTAGTATAGTTGAAATATTCGGAGTCCTTTCAAAATATCGGATCAGGTTGTATCTTCTTAAAATTCAAAACCTCATGGTTTTTGTGAATTGGTTGAGAGTTTATCCGGGTTAATTCACGCCTTTAAAAACAAATTGATTTTCAATATTTTAATAATCTATGATAACAAATCCATACACAAATTGTGTAGGTTATATGATCGGGTTTTGTCGGGTTTTAAGTCAAGGCGTGCATATTTCAAAAGACAAGCTCAAATCCGATCGTAAAGGATCGAGTTTGGACTTTTATCGATCCTACATCGCTAAACGATTGGACATGCTCTACATTCAAGGTATAGATGCACTCACGATGCTTGAATCATAATATATGAGAGCTGAATAACTGATCGCTAGACTACTGCTCATTATGCCGTATTTAACAGTTCAATCTTATTATGTAGTTGTATTAATACATTTTTTTGATAACAAAAAGTAATAATACATTTTTGAAAAATGCATTTGTCTAATTTTCATTCTTTGGGCAATAGTGTAACAAACAAAACGTTACAACTTACAACCAATCAAAATCACGTCTTTTTAATAATTCCACAACCATTTTGTTATCAAAACATAATTAATATAATATATTCTTTTTTACTTTACATCTTAATAAGTAAATCATGCTTATAACTTATTGAAAACAATTACATATGAGGACATGAATCAAAAAGTAATGATTGACAAAATAGATATCTAGTTGTACTTATTTTCTAATAGAAATCCATTTGTCAAACCTTCATCTGAGACAAAAGATAACTTATGCCTCAAAATAGAAAACGTTGTTGGAAACTTCATACCTTTGTAACAAAAAATAATTATAAAGGTGGTTAGGCACCACTCGACTTTCCCCACGAACAGCAAAAAAACGACATGTCTAACAGCTACTCCGACATCCCAAATTCTCATCCTTTGACAAATTCAAACCTTCCTACAGCTTCCAAACCTGACCTCAACAGCACAGCACCATTCTTTTCTTAGTAAACTCTAAATCAAACCCTTATATTACATATAAGTATTAATTTATCTTAATTAAAAACTAATCTAATCCGAATCTTTCTCCACTAATGAATGACTCGATCATCATTTCCCGCAGCTTATTTTCTGACACATCCTAACCCCTGTTTAAACATGAGATTTAATCTACACCCTGAAATTAGATTAGAGGTGTTCCATATTTTTTGCATCGGAAGGAAACCCTAGCGTACCAAATTGTTGTAGAGAGAAATCGGATGATGATGATGATGATGACGATGGAAGGAATGATGGATAAGGGAGTTTTGGATGATATCATACGCCGATTGCTTGAAGGTAAAGGTGGAAAACAGGTTCAATTGTCTGAAGGTGAGATCCGACAGCTTTGTGTCAACTCTCGGAATATATTCTTGTCTCAGCCTAATCTTCTCCAGCTTCACGCTCCCATCCGGATCTGTGGTATTATTCAAATCTGTCTTTATGAGTATTTTGTATCCAAAAATGTTTTAAATATCTTTGATTTTCTGCTGCTGTTTTAGATCGCGTGCAGATTTGCTGTTGTGAAAATTCTGATTTGTATGTAAAATAGATGCATCTCGTGTTGTTTGGATTTTGCGAAATTCATATTTAGGAGGGACGCGGTTATTGCTATTCTGTTTCATAGAGTAATAGATAATTGTTAGCTCGAGAACATTTGTGTTTTTGATATCTTGCGCTCTATGAATTTTGCTACATTGTGTCTCTAATTGTTATGAGGTTGTTTATAGGTGATATTCATGGACAGTATCAGGACTTGCTGAGATTGTTTGATCACGGTGGGTTTCCTCCATCTGCGAACTACCTGTTTCTTGGAGATTATGTGGACAGAGGAAAGCAGAGTCTTGAGACGATATGTTTACTTTTGGCATACAAAATACGTTATCCGGAAAAAGTTTATCTTCTGAGAGGAAACCATGAGGATGCAAAAATCAACCGTATTTATGGGTTTTATGATGAGTGTAAACGGAGGTTTAATGTTCGTCTGTGGAAGATTTTTACTGATTGCTTTAATTGTTTGCCAGTGGCGGCTCTTATTGATGGAAAAATATTATGTATGCATGGAGGGTTGTCTCCAGAATTGGAGAACTTGGATCAAATTAAGGAAATTCAGAGGCCTACTGAGATCCCTGACTGCGGTCTTATGTGTGACTTACTTTGGTCTGACCCTGATCCTCGAGTGGAAGGATGGGCAGACAGTGATCGTGGAGTATCTTGTACATTTGGTGCTGACAAAGTTGCTGAGTTTTTGGATAAGAACGACCTTGATCTGATATGCAGAGGTCATCAGGTATTTTATCTTCTGTATGTATAATGATGTGTTAAGCATTGAGTGATATACGTTGCTTTGACAATATGTTCTCTTGGAAAGCACTTCTCTCATCAAAAAAACCTTTGAAAATCTAGTTTTAAAGTGTTTTGGATGAAACAGGGCTATAAGTAGGAAGTAAACAAAGCTATATTTTATATGATTAGTGGGGGCATAATCGACCCCTTTGTTCGTAACCTAAGATTCATGTTTTAGGAAATAACAATGTTTCAAACCAATTGATGGGGTGTTTACTGAATTTAATGCAGCATTGTCTTTCATTGGTTGGATCAGATAACATAGATTGTGGTCTTATGGTAAGAAAAACAGGAACGGTACCAAGTGTCACTTTGGATTAACTTAGTCATTTTATTTTGCTAGGTGGTGGAAGACGGCTACGAATTTTTTGCCAAACGGCGACTAGTGACTATCTTTTCTGCTCCAAATTATGGTGGGGAATTTGACAACGCTGGTGCCTTGTTAAGTGTGGATGAGACTCTAGTCTGCTCCTTTGAGATACTGAAACCACTTGAAAATAAAGGAGCATCAAGTTCTGGTATACCACTTAAGAAGGTAACCTCCAAATTGCACACCTACGAACATGATGAGTGATGCACTACTAACATCATTTAATAAAATTGTTTCTTTATTATATCAGGTCCCTAAGATTGGGGGCACATGAAGATAAAATGCAACGTCTTTTCTGGCCACTTCCCCAGGTTCTCTATTAAAGAAGTATGGCATTCGATCAGCTCCGCTACTTGGAATTGTGAGATGATGTTAAATATGAGCTTTCACCATCACATGTGTTTGTGTTACAGCCAATTATTTTCAAACTACATGGTAAAAATGCTTACTACCGAGAATGTAGGATTGAACTAGGATTCATTATTGTGTATATCAAGGATGGGTATGTCTGTGCAGGTACTACGTTTTTTGAATTGCCACCATAAATGTACAGATTAAGCCTATTCTTTTTCAGAATTCCTGTTATATTATTTGTTTCCCCAACTTTAGGAGGATTTTTTTTATTTTGTCGTACGGCTCGAGTACTATTAATATCTTCTTTGTTTTCAAATACTTATAGCCCCTTTCATAATACCCCATTGAAGCAGACCTGTTTTATTGCACACTCTAAATTATTTTCTTTTAGCCGGTCAAAATAAAATTTATCAATAAATTATTTGTAGTCAGAAAATAAATAGCTGATTGCCTTTTATTTTAACACATGCACGAACAGGAATGCAAATCGCTCGTTAAATCTTTCATATTTCAAGCGTCAAGTGTTCAGAATCTTCAGATGCTTGAAAGTGCTGAATGGAGGATGAACAATAGAGGATTACGATGCACCATAAAAACCATACTCAAACATCATCAAATGTCAGACATGCATCAAATCCTTAAGGAAACAGAGTCTATTGTCACCAACTCTGGTTCAGCATTCAGGCCATTTTTGGGACCAATTGATGGTTACCACACCGATGTTTTTTCTTCTCCAGCCGTGTTTTAAAAAGTTTACAAGTTCAGCTGGGAGGATCATAAACACATTTAAACATCAGTCCACAGTAGATCGTTTTGGCACTGCCAGGATTATAAAAACTCGGCTCTCAAGAATTTGACCGATTATGTGATGATGCCCTTTCAGATGCACGCCGCTGGCGGTACCCACTGACTCGGTCTGAGCTGCCGGGATGATGGAATAAATTTCCCCATGTTGGCAGCTCCATCTCAATTTGGTTTGATGTGAATGATGGTGCCTGGTCCCTTTCCCATACATGAAAGCCTCTTGGCATAATAGAGTTTTCTGATTCCATATTACGAAGGGATGATGAAGCGGAGGATGGCAGATACTGGAACCCACTTAGTTGATGCTGGTGCAGATGTGATGATGAGGGTACAGACCCGACTTGATTCATTCCCCTATGTGATACCCTTCGGGAGCTACCACTGACAGGAGTGCGGCTTGGGTGTGCTGCATTTGGCCGTTGATAGTAAGCTTGAAGTGCTTGCACCCTATCCCGTGCCCTCGCGTTGCTTCCTGGGTATGGGGGAGTCATTGAAGATGATGCCATGCTTCCTGCTCTAGCACCCGAACTGCAACAACAAACCAGCAAAACTATTGAAATAAACTGATAAAGATGATTCACAGCAGAAAGTGACCTGGACTCGTAGCAGTAATAAGCATTTTACTATTTTTTACCTATGGCCAACTTGAAGGGGTTGCATAAAGGACGCCGATCGAGATACATCAGCATTAGGGCGAGAATACCTCTGACTGGCGGATGGGTTGAGTTTTGTTCCACACCCCCACTACGATTGCTAGCACCAGTGATAAGAGGTGAGGGATGGTCCCAACTATGGTAGTGGACATCCATGGATGGAAGAGCATAAGAATTTGGGGACTCGTGTACAGGCCAATGACCACTGAAGCTGGATCCATCAGAGACACTAGTACCCAAGTTTGAGGATGATGGGTTAAGAGGGCTGATATATGCAACATAAGGGCATGGATGTGAGCCAGAAGATACTGATGCATGCTCCATAGAAATAGCATGTTGCCCCAATAAGTCGTGATCTGCAATGAGATGAATGTTTTATTTCATTAACTAGTTTTCATGAATCCATCCTGCACAGAATATAAAATAATTGATCACAAGCAAGAGGAGAATTTTACAGCCGTTCGACGCAAACTCTCCTTCGCTGCACAGCAAGAACATTTACAAGTCAGAACCAGATATTGTAAATTCTTAGTGGCAAAAAGATCGGATATATTATACGCCCAGTGGTCTTATAGATCTAAAAGCACTTGATAAAATAATGCACACACAATACTTCTCCGAACTAGGAAGAAAAGAAAAGGAAGTATAAAATCATTGTAAAGAAAAACAAAGTGAGCTATGCTTACCCGAAGGATGTAGGAAGTCGAGTTAATCCATTGAATGGACACCAATGCACTCCAAGTGACTACAAGATAAATATAGAAACCATATAGAAAATGAGCATTAATAGAAAACAGTAGCATATCTGTTGCAAATCCAACTAGTAGTCTGAGTGAATTAAAATGCACAAGAGCAGGATACATGTGAATTAATTATTCAGTAAAAATTGATTACAAAAAATCAACCTGGTTTCTTACTTCTTAGTCAACCAAAGAATGCATCATTCAAACTCCATAAGAATAACCTTGATTACTGTCTGAAAAATAATCTAACTAATTTATAGCACAGACATTAACGCAGTAACCGAGTGAAGTAAGTGAAGTAATAACAAAAGTGCAAAAAGAGCATCTTTTTAAGTATCTCAACCTACTGCTCAATAACTTCTTAAGCATATCTCGCTTACCGAATTCAGCATAGCAAATCACCACGAGGCACGAGCCATTTAAACAAATAAAGACAGCTTAAAGAGTAAAGTTATTTATCTTTTTACAATATCCCTCCAAGTTCATAGATGTGTATTTACAATTCTTGCAATCTAAAGAAATATATATTTATATGTATATGAATAGTTTAAGCAAGACACAATAACCTAACACGTATACTGGCCTAATTAGTGGAAATGTTTGAGGGGTGAAGCAACCATACTAAGTGAAACATAAATATGGATATCAGGATTAACTGTAATGTCATGATTACAGTTCAGTGCATAAAACCATGATGGTGTGTTTTACGCCAAAAGAAAAAATGCTGAACCAGTTCGAAACCTAAATATGGTAGCTATCTAAAGAATATTAATTAAACTATAGTGGATCAAGAACATGAATATTTTTTCTGAAACACAGCAGGTATGCAAATTAAATTTATACACTGATATCCAAATTTACCATTTCTGAATATCTGAAATCATACAGATCTTCTTCATGAGCCCAGTCCTCAACATTGAACTCAGGAAAAGCACAGCCTCCGTTAGCAAATAGCCATTGGCCTTTTTCAACTTTCCTACAGTTAGGACATTGCATTGCTCCCTTGACATTAAAAGCAGAACCGATGCAATCTGTGTATAAAAACTGATTAGCTAGTCATTATACATAATAAACAGTAGTAAAACAGACGACCAGGTGATACTTACTATTGCAGAGAACAATAAACTTAATCAACGTAAAACTCATGATTTACGTTCAAGTTAAGAGAGTTCAAGACTGTATAAAATACAACAATAAAAAAGAGAAAATTTACTGCTTAACTTTTATTTTGAGAACATGATAATGACTGGATTATAATGGTGTTACCAGCAAAACCAAAATAACCAAACTAGAGCTAAAAAATATAAACTTCCAGCTGATCCTGTACAAAAATACACTTGCACCATGTGGCCGACAAAGCTTGTTGTCTGATATATGGCATAAAATACCCAACTGCAAAGAAGATATAATGCATTGGAAAAGTGCTCTATCCACTCAGTTCACTTGAACACCAGAATAAGGAAAACTTAAACCGAATAGTGTTCAGTGAGTAGTTCCAACAGCAACTGCTAACCAAGTAGTCATGAGAAACCGGTTACTAGCACTCATTTAATTACACCATGTTAATAGCCCAACAATACTGGTCCGCAAAGCTCCAACTTAATCAATGATATAGCTCTGACTAAAAATATCCAACATTTCCCAAAGGCTAACCACCAATGATAAATCAACAAAAAAAGATAACATGATGTAAGCTTTTTTAGTTCACAAAAACCAGGTTTACAATTGACCACAGGTGCTACCGTGCTAGTCAGACGCAACGGTCCTCAATGAATATTAATAAGGGGCAAGGATACTTCTTAAGTTTCCCAAAAATAAAAATTAAGAACCAAAGAAAGTTGCTGCTCAGGCAAAGTCAAGAAAGCAAAGAAGATCAAATACCTAAATGAATACACCAACCTAGACAATAGTCACTACATAATCGATGAGCAACAAAACCCGTCATTATGCCTCTGAAGCTCACTCATGAGGAAATAGCAGATATATGAGCCATGCACTGAACCAATAATTCACTACATAGAGCAAAAGCAGACAACAAACTGGCAGTATGTCCAAGAACATTACAGTTTACCCATGATATAAAATATTTTAACTTGTATACATCAAAATCCACAATTATCAAGCAGATGAGTTGTCCAGAACTCATTTACAATACATTTTTGAAAAACTGCAATTTCCTGCTGAAAAGGAAGCAACATAGGCACACTTGTCCACACTAATTTACAATTTAATATCTTGTATGTCAGGAAAATATTATGATGTCTCATAGAAGAATGCTGATATGATAATCATAAAAACAAAACGAAGCAAATCGATCCCCAAAACCACTCTTAACTAAAGGACAAATAACAGAAACAGATCCATTATCATACGGAGGCCAATTCATTTTCTGACTTCTCAAATAAATGTTACAATTATACTTTAAAATACATACAATAAATCGTTATAGCAAATGTAAATATCGTATGATCAACTAATTTAGTTTTCTCTTTCATTACGCTTCCAAAACTTCTACATCACTAACCAACATAACTACTTTCATTTCTTAAGTGAAACTGAAACCCATTCCTTCACATCCATTAAGAAACAACCTAAACACAACAATATGAAAAATTAATATATGCAAAAGATAGTTTTTAAGATATGCCATTCAACTAGAACGTCTAAAAGCATTTGTGGTAACCATTCAAATAGCAAGCGATAAGCAATACTTTTTTGTTCAACTTAAAGACGACATATTTCCTCGAATTGTAAAAAAAGCAGTAATTAAGTTCAGCATCCGAAGACCCGACTTACGCCCTACCCAAGTAGCTTGCTTCCGTAAAAGTTTTAATGAACATCACCTATTCTTGCTTTGATATGAAAATTTCGATATCTACTCACAATAGATAATATGAATTCATTTAACTGCACACAAACAATCCAAAATTATTGACCTAGTCCAATTGGCATCAAACTAAATCAACCAATTCAAATCTGTGAGCCGGCCATTTCACCACACCTAGATCTCACTGTCATTCATTGAAAAAATATATAAAAAAGGAGACAACTTTAAAGAAATATTGACTAACCAAGATGAAATTGATGACCACACAATAGCTTAGCCCAAGATCTATCACTATTGTCGAAACCGCTTCAAGGCAAATGGAACAGGACACTGTAGATGTATCAACAGAAGCATCATCGGTTTGCTGAAACCCCATCAGAATTCAATCCGATTGCATCCAATCCAATACACGAAGGAAGCGAAAGCGATTCGATTATGATAAAATTGAATTAGGGGATTGATAAATACTGGAAAAAGATTGATAATTTAGGCGAGGCGATGGAGGATCTGTTGAGAATCGGTGGAAGTGGGTTGAATCTGGGAAGAAAGCATAAGCGGAGGAATTGAGAGGAAAGAGAGAGAGAGAGAAGGATGATTGTAGGAAGACGATGATGTTGATGACAGACCCGAAAACAACCTTATTCGTTCTACTTATGCTTTACTCCCTCTGTCCCATAATGTTTTGTCCACTTTCCATTTTGGGTGTCCCCTTAAGTTTGTCCACTTTCCTTCATTCTCCACCACACATTCTATTTTTTTACTCATTTATTTATTAATCATATATTCTCAACCACACATTTCATACCCTCTTTCTACCTTAATTACCGTGTATTTTGTGCTTTTGGACAAACAAAATGGGACGGAGGGAGTATTTTTTTATGTTGTTTTTTATTTACCAACGTTGACTCGCGTTGACCTTCAACCTTGGGATAACTTCAGCTCAAAATAAGACAGATGTTTCCTCAACTCACCCTTCAGATTTCAGAGGCCACATAACAACTAATTAACCGGCACAACCTTCTGCCTTTATTAGAAATATCAGTTACATTTCCGGATATCAGCTTTATGAACTTGACACAACTAGTTACGTACTTTATCAATGTCTCGCGGACTAGAAAGGAAATTTACTGTGGCAAAAGTCAGAACTATGCCAATTTATACGCGTAATACTTACATTGAAATGCTGTTTGGTATCCCTCTGAAAGTGAGTCCAACCTCACTGCTGGGAATCAGAACTGTGTAGGGCATCTTGACTGGACCTGTTCTGTTCTTCCACTTCTCATCACGATTCATATCAATTATGTTTTTCTCAATGGTAACCAACTTCTCTTTGAATCTGTCAAAAGCTTCCTGTGTTTTTTTGTCTTCAGTCCATCCCTCCTCACGCTGTCCAAGAAAGACCTCATCTGCCGCGTGTCGGGATAGAAGCTCTATCAAAGAGATGCCTAGAAGAGTCTGAAACTGTGAGGTTATAGTTCTTAAGAAAAATGTATCCGGGTTTTTCTCTAGCTCTTTGTACTCGTCAGCTCCTTCTTTTGGGATCAACCTACGGCTCAATGATGGGCGGCTGGGTAGATATCCTCCGTAAGGATACTGAGAAAAGTTAATGGCAGCATGGAGAGCAGAGGCAGTCCATATTATTATTGTGCAAGCATCTATTAATTCCTCTAGAGTTTGCATTTTAGGCCACCAGGGTTCATCCTTTTTGTCACCATGCCCAACATCGCGAACTTCCTTCCACCAACCTTGAAGCTCGGAATCGTTTATGACCATTTCATCATTCTTATAATATATTGTGCAATAGTCATGCACCCATGTTTTTATAGCCGACCAGATTGCAAGACCATCAACAGCATATGGATAATCCTCCACTAGTAAGCGCAAACCATATGGATAGCTTGGATCTTTAACTGCCATTCCTCTGTCAATAAATTGGTTCTTATAAATAAGTTGATGAATTTTTAGTTACTGAAGTGCTGACAAAAGTATAGTTGGATGATCATATCTTGCGGCTAAAAATTAGAGAAGCAATTTTGAACTCAGGTATCTACTGACGGGGTGAAACCTTAATACATGCAGTAAGAACTGGCTCTTATTTACGAACATTAAGGAAGCAATTATTTCGCATTAAGATCTAAGGGATGGGGTATACCTCTTCACTAGATCAGTTGGAAGGGCCTGATCAGTGAAAACCCAATCCTTGTACGCTTGTGCTGTTAATTCCATGGAATACTTTCCTGGGAAAACAGTGTGCTCAAGGGCACCACCAGCATTGACGAGAATCTGACGACCCAGAGCATTTATGTACATAGTATCACGAAAATGTGGGTGCAATAGCTTATTGATCGGGTGAAGCACACTCAGCTGTCTATTTGTTGCAATTATGAAAGGCTCCAAGACACAGTGAGTGATCAACCTACGGTAAGAAAACAAAGAATGAAAAAACAGATCATTGTACGGATAAGGAATCACATATGGCAGATCAAGTTTGTCAATATTCTAACCAGTGGCTGCAGAGTTGATGAATGGCTGTGTCATTTATAGAAACATAGGCTTTTGCCAAATGCCAAATAGAACCTTTAACTGTTCCTTCTGCTGCAGGAGTGTGGACTTCACTAATAGGCCTGAGTTTATCTCCTTCAGGATTTGGTATGCTAAGTTCGATTGCCAAAGGCTTCAAAACTCCATCCTCATTCAAAAGAACTGTTCTAGTAGCATATCCTTTGGTTGAAGTTTTGTTGATTTTACTGATAAACGGCATCAAGCTGTCATGGTGGTCCAAAATATACAGCTTGTTGTTTTTGATTGCCTAAAAAAGAGAACCTGCAACTGTTAGTGACTTTTACACGGAATTACAATTTTTGCTTAGTAAGATTTTGGAGTACCTCGTCCACATTTAACCCTTTACATGCCTCTTCTAATATTTCCTTGGTATTAATGCTGGTGTTGTCACCAAACACTTCACGATCTAACTTGCTTTCGTGGGGAACTTTCTGCAAATTACAATCGCTAGAGCAGCTGTCCAACAATATTGATGCATAGCAATAAAATGAGCATACAGTGAATTTAAAAAACCCTCTATACCTCTAGTCGGCGAATTGAGATAGGATTCATTCCAGCTATCATTTCTCTTGCGAATTCTTCATCAGTCCTCCATGCATGTTTATCCGCTGTTCCATTAGAGTAAAATTTTCAACTGTTGTTGTATATAAACATTATTCTGTAGCCCAGTATTCAGATTTCAGAACGTACCTGCAATCACATGGGGTGTGGGAAATTTCAGAAAATGCTCTCCATCAGTTCGAAAAAGTTCTTTTAGTGTTTGAGACGGTAATAATCTCCTAATTTTCTTGACCACGTGGCCGATAGGCAACTTGATGCCTTCTTCATATAAGGCTAATGTGTCAGCCATTGTGTTGAACTCATTAAACACACCATCTGCTAAGTCTTCAGCTTCGGCCAAAATGAAAGGACCTAATGCTTTCAATCCGTATGCCAAAACATCTTCCATCTTCAAGTGACTAAATTTTTCATCTCTGGGAACATAAACTGTGATGCTTTTAAGCATGGCAATCCTGCTTTCACATGTTGGATCTGTAAAGAAGATATTTGACATTACATAAGAAATTATTTGACATTACTTTTCACAATTTCAAATCAAAAAAAGAATAAAATGCATTTCAAATTTACCAGCTTCAGATGGTGGTCTGCTGGTCCTTCCCCTTCTTGGATAAGGGTACTCCAATGAGCCTCCAAGAGTAGGTCGCTTGGATCCCTTATCTGGATTGCCCAAGTCATTGTATACCGCATAGTCATAAACGCGATCCCATTCCTGCAGTTTCCGCTCCCCGACTCCTTTGCCTCTTAGAATCTCCAGTTCAAGTTCCCTATACTTCCTTAATGCAACAGGTGTTTCGCTCGGAAGATAAGCCTGAAAAACAAGATGCATATCACATCAAAAAAATTATTCTTGCATAGAACTATAGGTAACAGGTCCAAAATTGATATTCATGTCGCGTACCTGGTTGGAGAAGAAAATTCGGTCTTGCGTGTATTTTTCAACCGGATAAACCCACGAGTTGCAAAGGAAATGGATTCGGCCGTGATCAGCAACATCATATAATGTCAGAGATTTTAGATAAAATTCATTATGATGGTTGTTTCTAATTAAGAATGCCCCTGGAACTCCCTCTTCCTCACTCCAACTGAAAGAGACTTCAAATGACCCTTCATTGTCTTTTATCTTGCGCCATTCCTCAAGAATGGCTGGCTTCCCAATTACTGCAGTAAGTCCAGTCTCTGTCAGTGTTAAGACATGAAGTTGGTTAGTAATCAAACTCAAACCACAGTGTAAGCGGTGCTGGAAATCGTTCATTTATTTTAGATTGAATATTAAGGACTCTGATATAACGTATCTTAAAGTTTTTAGAGTGGATAATATTAGTACAACCGTGAACAAACACGACACCAACAGAGCATGTAAGTGAAATTTATTAATTTGAAACATGCTGTTGACAAGCCGATCATTACAAGTTAACAAGGAAGAGTACAAAACAGATAATCAGACAAATGTTTTACTCACAAAAGAATCATACTTCCTAGATCTAATAGTCAACTCTTGTTTGTACTGCTTAACGAAATGCAGACAATATTAATTGAAATGATTGTGAGCTTCAAACACATAAGTTGGGTCATTTTTTATAAACTAAGATTAATAGTATCGAAGTACAGCATCTTCAGCATATATTAGAAAATGATAAAGAAAAAATGAGAGAAGAAAATGGCTATGTAAAAACATATGACAAACAATTAAGGATTCACACATTGACCTACGAACCCGGTCAGATCCATATTAAAGAAATCCCATTTAAAGTAAAAAACTAGGACATACTTAATTGAATAATTGTTGAAAAAAGACAGATTTAGACTAAGCGAATCGAAGTCATTTTCCAAAGCAACTAGCAAGGAGAGAGACATATGGTCGATTGAAGGTTTTCTAAATTTCAGATTTACCTAACCTTCTTCTACATCGCGTGATCTGAAAAAGTCTAAACAAAATATGACATTCCAATAAAAACCCATACAAGAAGAAACACACAAGACTACTCAACCTTGTTCAAGATCTTAGTTATTTACCGCTTTGGTATTGTTTTCCACATTTTTTCCGTTTGTAAATTATATCAACAAAAACATGGATATGGTAGTTTCTGATGAGTACCACACACAAATGTTCATGACAATCAGTACTCGAACAAAATCGTCAATGCACAGACTCATTAAGTATCCAGACCTACCCGATCACCACATTTCCCCAGTAATAAATTCAAGTCACATCTTGATTGTTAGAACGAGAATACTCTTACACGGCACTATACAGTAAACAGATTAGTATCAGAAGCAACAGAGTGGTATGAAATCAAAACCTTATAAACCCAATTCAAAACAAGACATCAGAAACTGTAACAATCAGACAAACTAGGGCTACGGATTTCTTACCAGGATGAGTAGCAGTAGCGGTTGCGCTGATGAGCTGAATCGAGACATGTTTGCCTCGTAACTCGTCCAAGGAATCCTCAGCGGAGGTGATGAGGTTGCCGCCTTCAAGAAACTTCTTTTTGGTCAACTTAACGGTTCCTTTTACTTCTTTCTGCTGTAGCTTCATCTTCTTGTTAGCGCTGTCTTTACTTTCTTCCACTCCAGTCATGTGTTAGTATTTTTCAAGTGTGTTGGATTGGGAGAGTGTTGAGGTTTATTTATAGGAGACTGTCGTAGAAAATGAGGTAGAAGGTTCATTACATCCCTGTCTTTGTCGAACCGAAACTTAACGTTCATTTACCAGTTAAAAAGAAGTCGTTTAAACATTTTTACAATGAATATGTTAGGAACATTATGTTTTTGCGATGAAATCATTTATTTTAATAGTTGATTTTAATAATTTGACTGTTAAGATTAAAGTTGATTTTTATTAATGAACGATTAAATTTGTTAAAAACTCTAACGGTTGAGATTAACGGTTATATTTAGAATTAAATTTCACATGTTGGATTATTAGTAAGTTTTTCTAAACTCGGAGTTGTCAATTACACTAACTTTGACTTCTTATCTTTCTGTTTTGTCTTGTTTTGGGTGTGAACTTGATACAAATTATAGTAATTTTATTGATGAACACAGAGTCAGACCATGCAACTTGTGGCTGCCTGTTTGGTTATAATTAAGGGAAAATTACAAAAACATCACCTGGACTACCACCCAATTTCAAATTAAGGATCGGACTACCTCAATTTTCAAATTAAGGACCGGACTACCTCAATTTTCAAATTGAGGACCGGACTACCTCAATTTTCAAATTGAGGATCGGACTATCTCAATTTTCAAATTGAGGACCAGACTATCTCAATTTTTTAGGTATAATTATCAATATAATGAAATAATTGAAGTCTCACATCTATTTATCCATCCTCTTAGATCCAATATTTAATTTATATACTCATTATATAAATTGATGATGTTAAAAATTAGAATATATAGCTATATGTTAGTATTGAATTTTCTTAGTTGATGTTTTTAATCGATCAAATTAAGATATGAAGATCCTTGAGTTAAAAATAATAAATTACAAAATACAGTCTAGACTATCTATAATGAATGCATTCTATTTTTAATTAGTCAAATATGTATAACTAAAATTATTAGTTTCTGGTGAATGGAATTTATATAATGAGGGGTTAAGATCAAGAGATCATATATTTTCATAAACCAAATGACAATCTTAGTCGTTGGTTTTTAATTAAATTGACGGCTGAATTTGCAATACATATGAGTTGATGGATTTGACAGTTTTTTTTTATTAACATCCGTTAGATTATTAATAATCAACGGTGGAGATTTATCTCACAGTCTAATCAAAAGTAATATGTCGTTCTTGAACTTTACTTATATAATGAGTATATAAATTAAGGGAAAAGTTCGCAAATTCAACCACCCATTTTTATTCATAACCAACTTTAATCTCAACCGTTGACTGATAAATTTCAATGGTTTAGATTTCGTCCCACTGTTTTACAAATATGCTATGTCCTTCTAGATCTTCACACTATAAATTAAATATTGGATCTAATTTATTTTTATATCAATTCAATTATTTCATTATATTGATAATTATACCTAAATAAATTGAGATAGTCTGGTCCTCAATTTGAAAATTGAGGTAGTCCGGTCCTTAATTTGAAAATTGAGGTAGTCCGGTCCTTAATTTGAAAATTTAGATAGTCCGATCCTTAATTTGAAATTGAGTGGTAGTCCAGGTGATGTTTTTGTAATTTTCCCTATAATTAACAAGTGTGAATATGTAATATTAAAATGTCAGTGGAAAATGAGTCCAGAATTGGCGAAAAACCAAGGTAAGAAATATGAAAATGACCTGGTCACTGGTTGTTCCCAGTTCAATTTCAGCCAGCACATTGCAGTTTTAGTACAGCATTAATTGGATTCAGAATGAGAATACAAGCATTCAATAGAAAGTAGGATTGCATTTAAGTTATTGCTTTTACTTTTTTCGCGCACCGGCCACAATATAGCATTTGATTCTTATAGTAAATCATTCCATGGAATTCAATGCGAGGTAAAAAGACAGGTTCCATTCAAATTATGCAGACACATTAAGATGCTCAGTGTTTCCAAAAGCGAGTATAATCAGAATTCAGGTTGGTAACTTGTCTCCATTTCTTCTCAAGCTCAACATTGCGCGCAACTAGTAAATACTTCATATAAGGTCTCTGTGATCTAACTGACACGCTATTTACTAACTACAGAAAATTTACTAGCCTTATTCAGTTGACGTGCACTGGTTATTCGAATGCAAGAAACCAACCTGTTGGTCAGATTGCGCGATATTAGACTAGTAGTTGATCAAGTCAAGTGTGAAAATACTCATCGAACAAGAGTACTACAACTAGTACTAATTTACTACCACTGACCAACCTCACATTTCCTACAAGTAAACTTAACCATCTTTTTTTGCTTGCTTCGAACTAGTTCGAATTCATTTCATTAATATGCAAATGAATATTATACGTTGATCCAGTGGAAGACTTTGTTTTAGTATTCCTATGTGAACAAGATCATTGACTATCAATAAGTGACTCGTTTTATCTTTCTTGTCTGCATGTATATAGTTAGCGTCTAGTCATTGGAACATGAAAAAGACATCCTTATTTGACTTGAATAGCACGTTGCTGATTATTTCAAGTTGGAGAGTTTTCTTGGAAATTTCTGACACTTAAAAACATCGTGTACTAATCAGGTCTTGCAATTCACACTAGTCATATTAGAATCAGTGAAAGTTCCGAATATTGTCAAGACATTGCTATCTTTACAATTGTTCTAATAGCTCAGTGGCATTATCGTACAATGATCCTTGTATTTTCACCTATAAATAAATACTCTTGACTATTAAATTCCACGATACCATCAGTCTGTGACTCGACATTGGGTCGGGTAGGGCGGACTGGAGACTACTTACATACAGGCTTAGATTTGGGCCAATCACCATTTTACTCTATGACACTTGCATACAGGCCGATCAGAGACTTACATATCAAAACTTTTTTTTCTCAAATTCAAACCACTTATTTGAAGAAAAATTAATCTCACTTTAAAATAACAAATTAAGTACAACATTAAAAAAGAACAAGGGGATGAACTTTTAAGGCTACAATTTTGTAGTTTTTTGTGTTAAATAATAAAGAATGTCAGTTGACAAATTATCGCATATCGGATAACTGAATGATAATTGCAAAAAATATATTGAATCATGAATCATAATCTGTAAGTCGATTTTTAGATCAAACTGTATCATGTTTTATTTTTATAATTCTCTTGATTATACATGTGGTGTGTAGTCATTTGCAGCCACGGCGATGGCCTGACCAGAGCAAGAAGAACCCAAGCACACATATCATCGCCCAAAGCAAAATATTCACTTGGGGCATCATAAACTGAGCATAGACTAAGGAGAGCAAAATATTGTTTTCTAGCACTTGTCTAACACATTACAACAGACCTCTGAAAGCACTTCAGTGAGGTTAAGTCAAATACCATGTCCCTCTTTTTCCATATATATTACATGATGCTGCAGCTCTCCGTGTTTTCATCGCTAAACATGTGGGAGTAAGGGTTCACATGGGATGGTGTGGGCATTGGTGGTGCATAACCGTTGGCATAATTGACAGCTGGATGAGGTCGAGAGTACATCATTGGATGATACATTTCACCACCGTGCATTGCAGCTTGTTGTTGATGCTGTTGATTCATCATCATAGCCATGTACTGCTGTTGTTGAGGGTTGTATGGGTTTCCTTGCCCCATTCCCATCCCTGGATGCGGATAGTATCCTGGATTCATCCCACCTTGGGCTGGAAGGCCTTGCACAGCTTGGAAGTTGCCCATTGAGTTGTAGCCCCCTCCTCCGCCACCCATCTGATGGTGACTCATCGGTCCCATTTTGTGTCCCCCACCAGTACCCTTGCCACCTTGATTCAAATTTATGTTCTGGAACCCACCGTGGGCACTGTTAATCTTCCCTCCATCTTTCTTACCGTGCCCATTATTGATCATTCCATGATCCTTGCCCATTTTGCCATTATGGTTTCCTCCATTACCACCACCGCCTTTGTTCTTACCAGCATTTCCTCCGTGATGGTGTTCATTCTTGTTTTTCCAACTTTGCCGCTAACCTTATCCCCCTTCTTCTGACCTCCAAATAAACCTCCAAGGCTCTTCATGACTCCACCTCCCTGCTTGTCTTTCCCTTCTTTCTTTTTTGCATCACCTTTCTTCCCATCCTTTCCACCCTTCTTAATAGGCATGTTGAAATCAAAGTCATCCTCACTGTCACTATCCTTGTTTTTTCCCTTCTTTCCTTTACCACCACCACCGCCATTACCTCCTCCTCCACCGCCTTTCTTTTCATTCAGCATCATCATCATAGCCTTCATGTCACTACCATTCCCACCACCTCCTCCTTTACCCTTCATAATCATTGGATTCATACCATTCATCCCTTGACCATGACCGGGACCCTTACCATTCATAAAAGGCATCATCTTAGCGGCAGGATGTTTATGATCAAACTCATCCTCACCATCATCATCAGTGTAGTCTTCATCATCAGTATAATCCTCGTCACTGTAATCCTCATCACTATAATCATCTTCATCATGCTCATCACGCATGTTGAACTTCACTGACTTTTGATCTTTGGTCGGCGCCTTATTGTCTTTGAACCCATTGAAATTATGCGGCATCATCCCATTGCCACCCTTTAGCTGCTCTTTCCCACCACCACCTTTCTGTGACTTATTTCCTTCCTTACCACCCATTTGCATCATATTCATAAACTGGTTATTAAAGTTATTTGGCAGACCCTTCTGCCCACCACCTCCTCCACTCCATAACTCAGCGTGCTTCCCTGATTTCGCAAGCTTATTCAGAAGCTCCGCAGGCTTAGCATTTCCTGACACAGTTACCTTACCCTGGTCTGAATCAATCTTCACCGAATACACTCCTAAAATTTGACAACAAATATATCCAAATCAAAAGACATAAACAAACAACTGAATTAAGCAAACAAGGACCAAGGAAGCTATACATACCATCAACTTTCTGCAATATCTTCTTGACCTTCTGCTTGCATCCATCACAGTGTATGTTGACGCGTAGAACACAAGTCTGCACAAGTAAAACATTCAGATTTGAATACTAAAAACTCTGATAACATTCAAATTTAGAACTGTGGCTATCAAATCTGAGATCCACACAACAATACTTATAAATTACAAGAATGAAACTGCTACCACTATGGAGACCAAAATGAAAGGTTAACTGATGTCACGAAATCAGATTCCAATATTCAGATTGTGCAGCTTAAATTAAAAACTAAACAAAATTAGCACACACAAAAAACAGTACTATTTTCAGTATATAATTACTAAAAATTTCTAAACTCAAAAGCAAATGAAGCACAAGAACAACATAAACCAAGCAACAAGATGCAACCTTTTACAAAACCCATCTACTAAAACATGGACACAGATCCAAAAATGAAGCAAAGGTTGAAACTTTGTAGTACCTGAACCTTCAACAGATCCTGTTTATTCATGTTGGCTGCAGCACTAACAGACAGTGACAGATCTGGGGCTGCTACTTCTGTCTTATGGAACCTCAAAGGAGGGTAATGAAGAGCAAGTGATGGAGAACAGCTACAGCTCCATATAAAAATACAAAGGGTTACAAAAAGTGTTCAACTCAAATAAATAGTGGGGAAGTACAGTAGAGGTAGAGTAGTGGTACTAAATACTAATACTAATACTAATAGTATAGTATAATAGCAGAAGATGAGCATTAAAGAGTTGTTACTGTTTCAATTAGTGTCTTTAAAGTGCAATGGCTTGTTTTTTGTGCTAGAAGGAAAATGATGGTGATTGAATTAAGGACTGAGATAGTTGTAATTGTCACCCAAAATCGAAAGAGACATTTTTTTTTGATAGCGGTTTGACAATGGATACAAATTGTCTAAGATCTCATACATTAGAATTATATTCTAATTACTGATAGTACAGATCACAAAAAATATATTCACCCAATCATCGACAAATATGTATTAGTCATTCAAACGCGCATGTCACTCCGTTCTACTGACACAATCACTCCAAGAACACCGACATTTTAGATTGCGGTCAATAAATGGTAGATTGGTAGATGGCATTGTGTATCGTGTAATGTTGTGTTGTACGATTAAAGGTTATAATAAAGGAGGGGGACGTGGTGTGATTAAGAACATGATTGAAAATAATTAAAGGGGTTTTTGGATTGATCTGATCTGTGTAATTATTGTGAACAGTTGTATATGTTGTTTACTCCGTTTTCTTTACTTTTTGAGAAGGTTAGAATTTGAAAATTTGAGGACAAGAAATTTAGTGAGACAGAGAGATTTATTTTTATTGAAACGAAGAGACTTAATTTCAAATGTTAGACTAGTTTAATTTAGTGGTTGAAATTAAAATGATTTTTAATTAAAATTAAAATGCATTAGAAAAATACACTGGACGGTTGGAGAATGACTGTTATCAATATTAATCTTGGATTAATTGAAATCAACGGTTGAAATGATGTCTATATGAATATGTTGCCTTCCTTGAACATTTTCCTTAAATTTCACAATATTTCAGATAAGTAATGACTAATGAGTATAGAGTGTGTTAGAAATATTGTTAATAGATTTTGAGTAAAAAGTAAATAATCTTGATCGTTGATTTGATCAATTTGACGATTGAGATTAAAGTTGTTTTTTAATTAACTATGCAGTTGTATTTGTAAAAAACACAGGCGGTTGGTTATTGACATTTACCATTATCAATCGGTTGGATTGATAAAAATCAGCAGCAGAGATCATGTCATTTCGTCTTACTAAAAGATATATATTCCCCTAAAACCTTTCGCACATTAGGATATACTCAAAAATTAAGAGTGCGGTTCCTTTGAGACCCCTTGCACATGTGATTTTGAAAATTAAGCTATTTGCATTTTTTAAATTAATCGTGTGCACATTTTGACCGATGTTTGTGCACTTTGACTTTTTCGAAAAAAGACAAAAATAAAAAAGAAAGATTTTTGGACCGTTGGATCAAATGATCCAACAGTACTTAACCTGGGTATCAGGTTCGTAAAATGTGCCCTGGGCTCAATTGAGCATTTCTCTAAAAATAAAAAGCGGACAAACATATAGAATAAACTTGAATATCATGGCTTTTGAAATGAGAGGGGAGGAAGCGAACTGGAAGGAACTCGCTGTCTCCCACAATTTATTCATTTAGATGTTTGAAATGAAGCAATTATTGGTATAAATTTCAAGTGATGTCCATTTAATCAAAAGTTATTTAGATTCTTCAAATGAGATTTTAATCAATTCTTCCTTAAAAAATTAATAGTGTACATAAAAAGTAAAAGTGATGTTGTCATATATAAAAAGTATAATCACTATTGAGTATTGAGGTTGGTAGAGACATTAGTTCTTGTGAGACAAAAGAATATTATATTAACCACTAATTTGATTGATCTAACATTTGAAATTAAAATTGGTTTTTATTAAATTGAATGATTAACAGTTAGATTAATTACAATTAAAGGACGAGATGATGTTCCTCCGTCTCATAAAAGTTTAATGATCTTTCTCAAACTCATTTCCTCGATACTTAATTGAACACAAGTAATCTCATTCACTAATTAAGCGCATGTGGTAGTGGTATTATAAGATTTTTGTATCCCATGTCCAACATTGTACTTGTGAACTTTAAGAATTTTTTTATCAGATGTTTGCTGATATGTAAAACTGAAATAATTATGAACTGAAATGTAATTTTGTTTTAGGTAAAGAATTTGAGTTTTGAAGTTGAGAAGAGCACGCCTCTATTTAATCCGTGTGGGGTATTCCTTATTATTGATGGTACAAATCGAATAGTCAACTCATAATGTTGTTGGATGGGAGAGTGGCATGTGCTGTCGTCTGTCAGAATAGATCTAAGTCCACAAGGACCGAACTAACCTGTAGATTTCCTAAGAACGTGTGGTAAGATTGAATTAAATTGAAGTGATCACACCAGGATTGGGATTGGGCTGAAGTGAATTGAGAATGTTGAAAAGTGGCATTGAACTTATCTTGTTGTTAATTTCTTGGAGTGAAGACGATCAAAAACAAAAGTTGTTTAGCTAACGATTGCTGTCGAACTGCTTGAAATAAAAGTCACGCTGTTATTAATGATTGATTGATTGGAATTTCTTCACTGAAAGTCATAAATATCAAGCATTTTAGATTCAATTCTCATTTTATCTATAAAATGACAATGGCATCTTAATGAATAGTCTTGTTTGGGTTAAAAAAAAAGTAAATTGAACACAGATTTTGTAACTCAGTTCAGCTCAGTATGAGCCTAATTAGGGAGGCTTCTCCTCCAAGCCCAGTGGAAAATCAATTCACTATGAATCAGATTAGTGCACAGAATTAAGTATTTTGACAGACACCTATCTTCAAGACACCACTGTTACCAAATCGAATATGAATTGTTGTGATAGAATCCTCCTCTACCACACCAGAAATGCCTCCTCCGTTTCCCACTCCAACCAGCTCAACCTTCGAATTCTCCACGAGTGCTCTTTCTCCAAGCAATTGATAGTATTGTGTTAGATAGATTTGTTTTTTTTTTTCTCAGTAATTCTTTGATGCCTCCCTCTGAAACTCCTTCCACCTTTTAAGATCGCAATATTGAATTCACCCTTCAATGTTTTCCTCCAACGGTCATGGAAGTCTTTTCAGAATGTTCTCAATTATTGTAGTAATCGATTCTATTAATTCTAATATGTTGATGGCGAAGTTAAAGCAGGTGGCGTAATTTCAGGAAGTTTGAAGTAGGTGGCAGAATATCAGGGATTCCGGATTTTCCTTGCCTTCTCTTCTTTGTGCGAGCTCCTGTCTAATATCTTGTCATAATCTGTCTTGACAAAACAGTGCAGTCAGCATAGGTTTTTCCAAATCACTTTGTCACTAGTACTAATGCATATCTCCCCCTTGATGCATAGTACCTTCACACAAGTTTTTCTTTTTTTCTTTCGAATGACTGTGATTCCAATAATTTATGTCTTATAAATAAAGGAATTATACATGATACTTTTTACAAAACAATTATAGTAGTGTGTTTTAGAGTTATTAGGTTTGATCCACATATTAACACACCTGTTATTTTTTTATTTTATGAGCGTGCAACCAACATCTGCAAAAATTATCCTAATCAGCCAGGGCTGGCAGGCAATATACCCTGTCAAACATCTTTTGTCAGGTTAAATACTATCTGTTGTCAAGGTAAGCCAAGTTTCTTACTCAGACCAATGGTTATCTTGTCGTTTGAATAAGATTTGAGTATCCTCGATTCGCGTCTTAGTGTTTTCTTGTCATTATTATTAATTCAAACCCAATTTAACATTAATTTTAATATTAATTTTGGGTAATTACAGTAAACCACCATTATAATATGGTATTTTGCAGTAAACCACCATTATAAAAACTTTTTTCGAAACGAGTATATTATAACATCGCCGTTAACAGAAAACCACCAATTTAACTGTTCCGTTTAAACTTCCGTTAAGTGCGTGTACACGTGGCAGTAAAATATTATTTTATATTGAAATTAATTACCGAAAACCACTATTATAATCTCAGTTTTACGAAAAACCACCATTTTAATAACTTATTATCAGAATACTACCACTTGCACTGTTCATGCTAGATCAGAGGCTCATATGATAATTTTACTCGTTGATAAGTATCTACTAGCTACATAGTGCTTCAATTTAATCTCGATGGAAGTCAATGAAGAAAATAATATAAGAAATACAAAAAGAAACTCTTGTTTGAGAGTTTATTATCAATGTTTAATGATTATCGACCGCACGGTTCAATTCTTTTAAACTCAATGGAAGTTAAATATAAATAACTTTCTCATTTTATCTTACGAAATATGATTTATTATATCACTACTTTTAAAATCTAATTGTTTTTCTATATTGATCTTAAAGATCGACTCTGGGCTAAAATATAACAGCTTCTCACCACACCCACAACTGCAAATATGCTTCCATTAGGTTTCGTGTCTAGTATGGATTATAATTAATAAACGTGTACTGCTTTACTAATCAAAGATAGCCACAATCATAGTCACAGTCATTTGTGATTATTTGTTAAAATGGTGGTTTTTTACAAAATAAGACATTATAATGGTGGTTTTCTGCAAAACAAGACATTATAATGGTGGTTTTTTGAAATTGTCTGAATTAAAATTATATACCCACGCGTCGTATGGCGCGTGTTTTACGATTTCTAATGGAACAGTTAAATTGTTGGTTTTCTGTTAACAGCGATGTTATAATATACTCGTTTCGAAAAAAGTTTTTATAATGGTGGTTTACTGCAAAACACCATATTATAATGGTGGTTTACTGCAATTACCCCTTTAATTTATGACCTCCAATCTTCACGTCGCCATTGAGGTTCACCTCCTTTTCATGACGGCTGGATCCGCCACTGACCGTAATCTAATTGTCGTCCTCATTTTTTCAAACAATTATCATCACGCGTTCATTCTCCTCCAATAATCATATTCTTTAAAAACGTTATTCTGAACCAGTCAACCACTGAATAAATTTAGAAGCACTGACTTCATAAAATCAGATAAAGATTACGCACACAGCTACATATGCTCTAATATCGCCTGGACAACAAGAATCATACACAGAAAAGAGGAGTAGAAGAGGAAAATTATGAGACGTTATGAGAAATGAGAAATGTAATACATTTGAAAGATTAAACGACATTTGTCCAAATTATAAGATTAGGAAAAGGATCAACAGAGATACTTATAGTTTCGTGGGAACCTAAAACATCATATCAACCGCTGATTTTTATACGATTGATATTGATAATCGTCATTTCTCAATCGCTTGAGTATTTTGCATATTCAACTACATATTTAAATAACAAAGAAATTTAATATCAACTGTCGGATCAATCAAAATAACTAGTTAAGACCGTATGTTTCCGTCTTATAAAATTATACTTCCCTTGATAAGTCAAATTTACGACTTATAATTTACGCCATTACTCATGAATTAGATTCGATTTATCTAATATTTATCGGCATTTGACTAATTTGCATGATGTTTCAGGTTTAATTTAGCCAACTATGACGTTGATGTTGATTTACATGAACTTGCAACAAAATCAGGAAACGTTTCTTTTTTGAACCCATGGTGTCACTCAAAATTGCAGCTTCCACAACGAACCCATGGGTTCTTTATTGAAGTACCCTTTCAACAAAATTATGGTGGTCTCGGGACAACACATGCTTCAGCAGCAAACCCATAGTTTTATACCAAAACAAGAAATAAACATAAGAATGGAGTTTTGTGTTGTGCATGCTTCCCCAGCGATCCTGAGGTCTCGTCAACGAAGTTGAAAATTTAGCTTGTCAAACCCACAATCTCACAATTAAATTATGCAAATTGGCCCAGTAATCACTAGAAGCCTAAAAAATTATTAAATGACTTTTTAGCCAGAGTTTGAGAAGGCAGGGAGGGTTATAGAAGACGACTAAGAAGAGAAGACGGCGGAAGAGGAAAAGAAGAGACGCGATTGACCATTTCCGATGGTTCCTTCGTTCGTTTTGTTTCGGGATTCTACGGGTTTCATGTGCATCCAACTTGATTTCATGCATGCGATGAACAAATTATTATTTTGTTATATGATTCCATTCAATTCTACATGTTCTTATTCATATGTTAATGTTAATTTGTTAGCATTAAAGGGATGTCGAATTGCATGAATTGCTTAGGTTAAGGACCAACACTAGCAATTGCTTGAGGCGATTAATAAGATTTATGTAAGATTGACACTAACTTCGGTAGTTATGAATGAAAGAACATAGGTGAATATTATCTGCAACATCCGTAATCGTGAGCGGTGACATGTGCCTAATGTGTTTTTGGTTATTAACAATGTCTGCATGGTGGGGTGTTAATGATTAAAAATAATCGAGTTTGCCTCAACGGAGGGACTCATAGTAGATGTGTAGCTTGAGTGATAATCCAAGGATGTCGGCTTATTCAAAAGCACGCATGGTTTATTCTCATATATCATATGACAAGTTTATATTACGATTTCATTGCATGAATAGAGTGTTATAAATGAGTGAAGTATGATCTCGGAACACTTTTTTTATTATAAAATCTTTTTATCTTTATTATTTGCTTACTTCTTTTGGGATGATACTCGAACTTTCAAATTTTATAAATTTTGTTTGACAACTACTTAATCCCTGAAACAAATTAAACAAATAAAAGAATTAAAAATACATTTGCATCCCTCACAGTTCAACTTTATAAGATTATACAATGAATTGAACAGAGTAACAGAGCACCGCACGAAACCCACCAGTCTCTTTAGGGCATCTGCAGCGATAATGAAAGTAGGATGTCCTATTTGGGATTTTGGGAAGTCCGACGACAATTTTGTGGGCAGCGCAACGATCAATATCGGGACGTTCCGAGGACTTGCGATGTGGCGTGCTGATTGAGAATGGAGGCGAGGATGTCTGATTTAGTTGGATTTAAGGTTTAGAATTGCACGTGATTGATCATGTGCTTATTTAATTTTATTTTCTGCCCATTTATATTGGCCCAACACCAAATAAACATGACTCATTTAGTCCATGAAGGATCACATGTCTTTTTTTATTGGACTGAAATCTACCCGAAATCTGGCTCAATTATTGTTGTATAAAAAATGTGAAAAAAGTATTTGAAATATATTATTTTTTATTATGAACAGCAATAGGACATCCTCTAATAGAATGTTGCGCTGCACAAATCCCTTAAAATGTTGTCATTATATAATAGGATATCCTCGTAGAGAACTTCCTCTAAGGGCATATACACCGGGGATAGAAAATAGAACGTTTCGATCTAATTGTAGGATGTTTTGTCGGAGGATGTTGGAGAGAAAATTTTCTCCTCCTCATTTTGTTAGCATGTGTTTACACGTGACCAATTAAAATCTTAATTTTTGCTTAATGGGTCATTGTATTTCAGCCCAACGAATGGATATAAATGGCTTTTAATCTCAACCATTTAAATTTGATCTAATGGCTCATAATAAAGTTCCGTAGGAAAATTAAAAGGTTCAAAAATGAAATCTTGATCAATTATTGATTAATAATGCATATACAATCAAAAGGTGATAAATTTTTTATATAAAATTTTATTTTATCATAAGTATTAATAGGAAGTTCTCTCAGAGGATGTATGGCTACGCAAAATGTGAGAAAATGATGTGAATAGTAAATAAAAAATTATATAATAGGATGTTTTATGAGAGCATATAGTATTTATGGGGTGCAGATGCTCAAAGAGATAGGAAGTTCTCTATGGATGCGGATGCCCAGCATTCTGTGTAGGTCGCAGGACAACTTCACTGACAATCGACAGCTATCATTTATTCGCTTGTGACTGTGAGTCAAATTAAATAATTAATGAAAGGACACGGGCGATAACGAAGTAAAGAAACTCGTTTCTTAAGTTTAAAGAGACAACTGGTTTAGCAAAACATGATGTCTCACTCAAATACACAAGAAAAGACGCAGACACAAATGATCCCTCTACTTTATCTGTTGCTTAGGACTTCGGGATGAGAGGTAAGAATGCTACCTTGTCTTTTATCAAAAATGGAGAGTAATAACTAGAGTTTCGAGCCTCTAGACGTGCACTACCAAACTCTCATTCATAGCTTCAAATCTTTGAGTCTCTCATGACCACCTCTAAATCCAACCACCTCATCCTTTTTGCATTTCTTTCAATATGCTTGCACATGACTACATGTTTTGATTTCAACCATCCAGCCATTTTCAACTTCGGTGACTCCAACTCTGACACAGGTAACCTGGTTGCTGGAATGGGTGTTCATCTTTATCCACCTAATGGCCAAACTCACTTCAAAACTCCTTCTGGTCGATTCTCGGACGGCCGTCTTATAATCGACTTTTTGGGTAATTTATTTTCTTTAGCATTGTACTACATGCTGTATGGAATTTGATAATGTTTATATTATTTTGTTTTTGATATGGGATGTAATTTAACAGCGGATGCTATGGATCTCCCATTTTTGAATGCCTACTTGGAAGCGGTAGGAGCGCCGATATTCCATAAGGGATGTAACTTCGCAGCTGCAGGCTCTACCATTGACCCTGCAACTACTACATCTGTTTTCCCATTCTCATTTGGGATTCAAGTAAAACAGTTTGTTCGATTTCAGTCTCGTGTGCTCGAATTGTTATCAAAAGGTATGTCCATTTTATTTGTTGGTACTTAAAAGCTTTATCATGACTTTTGTCTTTACAATGTTGCTGTTGTTTTTTGCAGGAAGGAAGTTTAATAAGTACTTGCCTAGTGCGAGTTACATCAAGTATGCTCTTTACACTTTCGACATAGGCCAGAATGATCTTGCTAGGGCATTTTATTCCAAGTCTTTCGATCAAGTTGTTGCGGGGATTCCTTCAATATTACTAGAATTTGAAACTGGACTCCAGGTTTGATTAATCTTTTTGAAGTACTCTGCTCATACGTCTCTTGACTGTTCAGCTCATTAACTCCAAACAATTAGCAAAAATGATTCTATCAGACTAATCTGCACTGTGCTAAATGCTGATTTTGAATTTTGTTTAGCTATTTTTGAATTTTTTAAGTTTGTATTCTGCTGACATTTTCAGAAGCTATATGATCATGGAGCAAGGAAGTTCTGGATACACAACACGGGTCCATTGGGATGCTTAGCTCAAAACATTGCTTTTTTCGGGACTGATCCCTCGAAACTAGATGAACTGGGTTGTGTCTCTGGGCACAACCAAGCTGCTAAGCTCTTCAATCTTCAACTCCACGGCCTTACCAAAAAGTTCCAAACCCAAAAGCCTGACACAACTGTGACATACGTGGACATTTATGCTATAAAATCTAACCTCATTTCGAACTATTCCAAAAATGGTATGACAAAGCTTTTGGAAATGAAAATGGGTGACATTGATTTTACACATTCTAAAATTTTGTTTGTTTTATTTTACAGGTTTTGAGCAGCCTATAATTGCATGCTGCGGCTACGGAGGCCCGCCGTTGAACTTCAACAACCAAATGAGATGCGGCGAGACAATAGTTATAAATGGCACATCAGTCACAGTCAAAGCTTGTGATGACAGCTCTGAGTATGTTAACTGGGATGGGATACATTACACTGAAGCTGCAAACCGGTTCGTGGCGTCACAAATACTTACCGGGAAGTATTCTGATCCACCATTTGCTGATAAGATGCCATTTCTTATGAATCTATAGTTCTAAATAAGTGTTCGGCATTTAATGATGTAACATCCTTTCATTCATCATAATTTTATCATCAGGTATTAATAAGTTTGACTCTGACAAAGTTGAGGCCAAAAGTAGCCGTTTTTTAAAAAAAAAATTATTACTACTTCATCCCTCAAGGAATGGACTAACGTCATACTCAAGACAGATATGCACTCGAGAGGGCTTGAACCATCGACTTTTGAGTCCAGCAACCAAATGGCTTATCGCTAGGCCGCTACTTCTTGTGCCCAAAAATAGCCGTTGCCGGTTCATTTTAGTGTATTTTTTAACTGAACTACGATCCGGATTAGAGGTAAAATTAGCAAACCCATGTACCATGGAACGCACCGAACCGATATCTATCTCAAGTTTGAATAAAAGTTAATGTTTAATAGTAATTTTGCATCCTACATTGAGATAAAAAACGTATAAGAAAAGTGTGATGCTAGCATATAGAAAACAGCATAACAGCATATAAGTTTTGTGGGAATGTATCCCATGGATCCATCTAAAATGATGGATTCATGGATCCCCTCTTGCATTCGTTGATTGTATTTTTTTCAATTCATCAGATTGCACCACGTCATTGTATTTGTCAAGTGCATATCACGTGCAGAACTTATGCAACTCACATGTCTCGTTAATGTGTTGGCACAATCTGGTGCATTAAAAAAATACAATCAACGAATGCAAGAGGAGATTCATGAATCTACCATTTTAGATGCATCCATTGAATACATTTCCTAAGTTTTGTTGTTGATAGAAAACAGCATTTAGCTGAAAAAAATACAAAAGAAATTAACATAAAAGGGATGTATCTGCGGCCCAACAAACTATAGTAGAGCCCAAACACTAGCACATGAAGAAGAAACATCAAGCCCAGGATGTTCCATCTCAATGAGTCAATGACACTGCCTATATTAAGGAGTTACATCATCTTTCGGCCAGTTCTTATCAACTCTAGCCTAATGCCTCCAGTTTTTATGCAGAAACCAACAGCATGCGGAAGGGGGACAATCTTACTTCTAAACACATATATAATTGTTTAAGTTCATTATTCGTTGAACATATTATTTAAAACTATTGTTATAAAAATCCTTATAATTAAAGTGGTGTAAAATATGTGTTTCAAATTAATTAAATTAAGAAAAACAAAAAAACTGAAAATTTTAGGCTTGGTCAAACTAACCTACTTTATTCAATCTTTTCCAAAATATTCTATTTTACTATTCAAAATCAGTTTTTGTATATTTTCTTCTTCAATTGTTCAATTTTTATATTTATTATAATTTTTTTATAATACGTAAACAACTCATCTTGCCTTTTTCCTCATTGGTCTTGAGAAGTAGGATACCTATACCGTTTCTAAACTCGCTTATTTGGAGGTCGGTGTATATGGATGTCCTGATGTCACTGTTAGAACATACGGATACACACTGATGAAAGTAAGGACCAAATGCTAGCCTGTCTGAGCCAACATCCAAGTTTCTTACGAGACATTCTTACTTCTCTTAGCTTAGACAACACTTATAAGAGATTATGAGTTTCTAGTTTTTGATAGTTTTATTCAGACCACTTTAAAATTCCTTGAACAAAAACACAAGAGTTTGGAATATTGCCATTGGTGCAAGCATACCATTGCTTCTCAAATGAATTTCATTTTCTTCTATTTTCCAAGTTTGGTAGGTAAAGTTTTCCATTAACAGCAACTCTATAATTCCTTTCAAGATGTCCCTTCCTCATCTGACCACATCTTCTAGGACAATGAAGCTTCTACAATATCTTCAGGCAGTATCTTGCCTTCATTAACGTTAAATTAAGCTTCATGGAGATTACGTACTTACAAATGACTTGTGTTTAACAACTGATCACTTAACCTTCTTATAACAACCTGTCTTATTTCATTGACTAATCATTTGTCAAAAGCCACACTCTCACTTTGCTATCTTTTGCTTCATCCTGTATACCAATATTTGCATAGTTTCACTTTACTATGAAGGGGAAGTATCATGTGGAACCTCCCTCTTTCCATGGATCCATGGATCCCCCTTCATCACCGTTGATTGCATTTTTTGTGTGCACCAGATTGTGCCACGTGTTTGCATTTTTGAAATGCACATGTGAGTTGCACATGACAAATGCACATGTGAGTTGCACATGCTCATTAATGCGCTGACACAATCTGGTGCGTCCAAAATGCAAACAGTAAATGCAATCAACGAATGCAAAGAGGGATCCATGGATCCATTAAAAGGTGGGGGTTCCACATGATACTTTCCCTTACTATGAATACTTATTGTTTCTCTTCTCTCTATTTACACATAAGTGACTTTACATTATTAAAATCCTAATATTTCATCATTAACTAGATATTATTTCTTATCAATTTTTACCATTAATAAGGTTAATCAAATCATGTCATAACAAGTAACATATTATTTTTCATGATGCCTAACAATTAACTCCATTTATTAAGCTCATAATATCAACCAGTAAGATTTTTTTTCCTTTTTTTTATTAAGCTCATAATATCAACCAGTAAGATAATTGTAGACATTTTGATATTGTTATTATCCAAACAAAATCCTTACTAGAAAACAAGAAGAAATTTTGGGGAAGATAATTGTTTTTGTCTTCATCTTGACAAATTATTTAGTGCATAATTAACAAAAATCCAACAAGAAACAAACATTCGGTAGTTTGCTTGTTTTTAGGCTTCCCGTAGTTCAAAGCAATTCTTCCATTATCATATCTTTATAAAGCCATTTGGTGGTGCACTACCAAACTCATCCATAGCTTCAAATCTTTGAGTCTCTCATGACCGCCTCTAAATCCAACCACCTCGTCCTTTTTGCATTTCTTTACCTATGCTTGCACAAGACTACATGTTTTGATTTCAACCATCCAGCCATTTTCAACTTTGGTGACTCCAACTCTGACACGGGTAATCTGGTTGCTGGAATTGGTGCTCATCTTTATCCACCTAATGGCCAAACACACTTCAAAACTCCTTCTGGTCGATTCTCCGACGGCCGTCTTATCATCGACTTTTTGGGTAATTTATTAACTTTAGCAATGTAGTATAATATGGTGTATGGAATTTGATAATATTTAGATTATTTTTGTTTTTTGATATGGGATGTAATGTAATGTAACAGCGGATGCCATGGACCTTCCATTTTTGAATGCCTACTTGGAAGCGGTAGGAGCGCCGATATTCCACAAGGGATGTAACTTCGCAGCTGCAGGCTCTACCATTCACCCTGCAACTGCTACATCTGTGTGTCCATTCTCATTTGGGGTTCAAGTAGAACAGTTTGTTCGATTTCAGTCTCGTGTGCTCGAATTGTTATCAAAAGGTATGTCCATTTTATTTTTTGGTACTTAACTCAAAAACTTTATCATGTGTAATGTTGCTGTTGTTTTTTGCAGGAAGGAAGTTTAGTAAGTACTTGCCTAGTGCAAGTTACTTCAAGGATGCTCTTTACACTTTTGACATAGGCCAGAATGATCTTGCTGGGGCATTTTACTCCAAGTCATTCGATCAAGTTGTTGCGGGGATTCCTTCAACATTACTTGAATTTGAAACTGGACTCCAGGTTTGATTAATCTTTTGAACTACTTTGCTCATACTTCTATTGACTATTCAGTTTATTAACCCCGAAGAATTGGCAAAAAACAGATTCTAATAGACTAAAACTGCACTGCCTCTGATTTTTAATTTTCATTGGCCTTTTTCAAGTTTCGAGTTTTCCAAAGTTCATTTCTTGCTGACATTTACAGACGCTCTATGAACAAGGGGCGAGGAAGTTCTGGATACATAACACTGGTCCATTGGGATGCTTAGCTCAAAACATTGCTTTTTTCGGGACTGATCCCTCGAAACTGGACGAACTAGGATGCGTCTCTGGGCATAACCAAGCTGCTAAGCTCTTCAATCTTCAGCTCCACGGTCTTACCAAAAAGTTCCAAACCCAAAAGCCTGACACAACTGTGACATATGTGGACATTTTTGCTATAAAATATAACCTCATTTCGAACTACTCCAAAAATGGTAAGACAAAGCTTTTGGAAATGAAAATGGGTGACATTGATTTTGCACATTCTAAATTTTTGTTTGCCTGATGTTTACAGGTTTTGAGCAGCCTATAATGGCATGTTGCGGATACGGAGGCCCGCCATTGAACTACAACAGCCAAATAAGTTGCGGCGAGACAAAAGTAATAAATGGGACATCAGTCACAGTCCAAGCTTGTGATGACAGCTCTGAGTATGTTAACTGGGATGGGATACATTACACTGAAGCTGCAAATCAGTTCGTGGCGTCACAAATACTTACTGGGAAGTATTCTGATCCACCATTTGCTGATAAGATGCCATTTCTTTTGAATCTAAAGTTCTAAGCGTTCAGCATTGTAACATCCTTCCATTCATTATGATTTTATCATCAGATAATAAGTTGAACAGACAAAGTTGAGGCCAAAAGTAGCCGTTACCGGTTCATTTTAGTGTATTTTTAACTAATTTAAGGTCCAGATTTAGACGGTAAAATTAGAAAATCCATGGACGTGGAACGCACCGGACCGATATCGTCACATTTGATTCAAATTTAATGTCTTACTAGGTATTGACCCGCGCCATGCGCGGGGTGATGGATTTAACGAAATGTATTTCTATATAATTAATTGAAAATACAAGCCAGCCAATCAGAAAAAAAGATTTAACGAAATATATTTCTATATAATCATGAAATATTTCCAAATCTATAATATTCTTTATTCGACACCTGCCAAAATATTTACATGAAATATTTGACTATAATCGTTTCTATAGTTGACAATAATATTAATTATATGATGATGATGTCAGAATATTTACACGAATTATTTTACATGTGTTAAATATTTTGATTCCAATTTCAATGATTTCCATTAAATATTATGATTCAAAAAAGCCAGCCAGTCAGAAAAAAGGAAAAAAATTCAAAATTCTTAAAAAATGACACAAAGTCCAAATTGCTTACACGACGACACGTGTCCAATCATACATCCCTTTTAATATATATATGATAGGAAAGTGTACAAGAAAAGTGTAATGTTAGTACATATTCTTTCTATCTGCTATTATAATGAACATTTCTTTTTTGGATCTCCTAAAATATAGTGCTAATAAATAAACATTCTCATTTTTTTATATTCTCGCATATACCGGAATAAAAAATACGGAAGAAGATTACATAAAAAAATGTAGTTGCGGTCCAACAAACTTTAGTAGAGCCCAAACACTCGCACTCAAAGATAAACGAAAAAAACATCAAACCCAGGATGTTCCATATCAATGACACTGCCTATAGTAAGAAGTTACATCATTTTCAGCTAGTTCTTATCAACTCTATAGCCCAATGCCAATCCAATTTTTATGCAGAAACCGACAGCATGCGGAAGCGGGACATTCTTAGTCTCCATAGCTGTTGGCCCTCCACATCTCCATGCTAAAAGATTTCATATTACATTGCCTAATCTAAGGAGATACCCTCCTTTTACAATAACTTTGTGGTAGTGGAGATTAAGCTGCTCTCGCCATCATATAACACATTCTTCATCACAAAGTCACTCCACATCACATACTTATTTTGGCATCATCGATAGTGTAATACTTCATGACAAATCATTATACTTTTGTCACCTTTATATCTCCTTTTTTGCCGCTTGAATTCCTTTTGGTAAATATGTTTTTTTATAAATAATGGTCAAGAACTCCAATGCATGTTGTGTTGTTAAATAAATAATTATGATCATTGCGATTCAATAGAGCTATCAACTCCATGATCACAGATGGACAGGATTTTATATGAAAAATGAAAATATAAATAGAGTTTGACTAGAAACAAAATGGAAAAAAGAGACAGTAATGGATTTTCATAAGAACAAAGTAGATGTCCCTTTATCCGCTGGGTGATCTTGTTTCATATATTGTCGGTTGTTAAATGTTTTTGAACAACTTTCAAAAGAAGAGAAATAGGATAAGGAATTACGATGCGGAAATACGATAAATAAATGTAAGATGGAAACAATATTAAAGTTGATTTTTTAATCAATTGAGTGATTAGATTTGTAAAAAACACAGACGGTTGAACTTATCGATTATTTTTATTAAATTATAAATAATTAACGATTGAAATTGCTTCTCACCGTCTTCTAAATATTTATTCACCCTCGAAAAGAATTCTCAAAATTAAGAACGGACATCAGAGTAACTGTTGAACTCGAAACGGGACAGAAAGGCACGAAACTGAAAACGACGTTCGACCGGCATGTTTCCCTTTTTACCCTTTTTCTGTACAAGTTATTGACTTTGTTATAAAACAGAGTTACACACGCTTACTCATTTCTTACACCTTTTCCCTTTACTTTTTCCCTTTTTACAAAAATTGAAATTTAAGCTCTCACGGAGTTTGTCAGTACGTATGAATTTCAGGTGTAGTGTGCCTGTTACTGTTAGTGGGTGCTTAAACATTAATCATTTCCAATATATTATGCTTGACCCACCACCAAGTTGGCTCATTCTGTTTATTCTACTGACATTGTTTTGTGTGCCCTCCACCTGTTTGACAAAATGCCCCACACAGCTATCAACCACCATTTCATACTCACTATCTTGAAGTTCTTTCTAACTCTTAACTCTCACTCCATTTGGTTTTTATTGGTTTGTATATCCTTCTTTTGCTGGACTTTGCTTGTTCTTGATGGAGTTTAGTAGGAAGCAAGTTAATCATCACCTAACGCCCCAGCAGCTTCCAACCAAAAGCTCGCGCCAGCACCGTCACAGTGAATGGTTTGCTTAATTATTTGCTCTTTTCATGTTTCTTAACTAGTTTCTGTTGATTTGGGTAGATATAAGGGTCAATCTTGAATATACCATGAAGCCAAAAGAATTATGAGTTTTGACATGCTTGATTTTGATTTCATTTTGCTACTGACTGTAAATATCTGCAGCAAGTTATTATCTTTTGTGAAAAAATGTTTTTCAAAGTTTTGAGCTAGCTTATTAAAAAAGGTTGCTAATTTTTGTAGGAGTTTTCATGATGTTCCCAGCGACATTACTGTTCAAGTGAATGGGGGCACATTTGCACTACATAAAGTAAGCCTTACATGTTGCAATGCTCTTAATATTTGTGGAGCACTTTTTAATGGTGTCTTATTTGATAAGGTGACATTTCCAAGTATCGTAACGAATTTGGAAGGGTACATGGCATACAACTACAAAATTTAAATTGATATTGATTTATTTATTTTGATGAATTGTAAGTTATTTTTGTTGTAGTTTCCTCTTGTATCACGGAGTGGGCGAATTCGGAGGTTAGTTGCAGATCACAGAGATAATATATCAAGGATGGAGCTTTCAAGCTTGCCTGGGGGTGCCGAGTCCTTTGAACTGGCTGCAAAGTTTTGCTACGGAATTAACTTTGAAATAACTGCTGCAAATGTTGCGCAGCTGTGCTGCGTATCTGAGTACCTTGAAATGACTGAAGAATTTTCAAGGGACAATCTTGGTTCCCGAGCTGAAGAATATCTCAATAGCGTTGTATGCAAAAATCTCGAGATGTGTGTTGAGGTCCTACAACCAATGTGAAAATCTGCTTCCGCTTGCTGATGAGCTAAAAATAACGAGCAAATGCATAGACTCCATAGCTTCTAAAGCATGTGTGGAGCAAATCGCATCAAGTTTCTCTAGGTTGGAGTATAGTGGCTCAGGCAGACTTCACATGAGCCGTCAGGCTCAGGCCAAATGTGAGGGAGATTGGTGGATAGAAGATCTATCAGTTCTGCGCGTTGATTTGTTTGCTCGGGTCATCACAGCAATGAAGTGTCGTGGTGTCCGTCCTGAGAGTATCGGTGCATCACTCGTAAATTATGCCCAGAAAGAGCTGACAAAGAAATCATGCTTGTGGAATCCTTCTAGCCAATCAAAGATTGACATAAATGCAGGATCTTATGTGCAAGAGAAACTGGTGATTGAAACTATAGTGGGCCTTTTGCCTGATGAGAAGCAAGTAGTTCCATTAAGTTTCTTGTTTGGTCTGTTAAGAAGTGCAGTGATGCTCGATTGCACAATTGCTTGTAGGCTTGATCTTGAGAGGAGGATAGGGTCTCAGTTAGACCTTGCAACTTTGGATGATCTGCTGATTCCATCATTTCGACATGCAAGTGATACTTTGTTTGATGTTGACACAGTTCACAGGATTTTGATAAGTTTTTCTCAACAAGAGGATAGTGACCAGGAATTAGAAGATGATTCTTTTTATGAATGTGAAAGTCCGCATTCACCTTCCCAGTCTGCATTGCTCAAAGTTGCAAAATTATTGGACAACTACCTTGCTGAAATTGCCCCTGACGCTAACCTCAAACTTTCCAAGTTCGTGGTCATCGCAGAGGCTCTACCAGCGCATGTTCGTATAACTCATGATGGATTATATCGTGCAGTAGATGTCTACCTCAAGGTATGTATTGCGTATTCATACTACATCTTTTCAGCCAATTTCTGGAGGTTGTATTTTACTCGTAAGTAAAATGGGCCATAATCATAAGTACATATAATAGACAAGAGAATCATTAATCTTTATGTTTCTGTATACAGTTTTTAAGTGAATTATTATCCATTTTTCTAATTATCGTCTGTCCAAAAGAGAGTTTTTATTTTGCATTGACCTTCCAGGCTCATCAAAATTTAGCTGATGGGGATAGGATGAAGCTCTGCAAAATGATAGATTTTCAGAAGCTCTCACCAGAAGCCGGTGCCCATGCAGCACAGAATGAGCGTCTTCCTCTGCAGTCCATTGTTCAAGTTCTATACTTTGAGCAGTTAAGACTTCGTACTACCTTATGCTCCTCATATCCTGACGATGAGCATAAGCCACTACACCAGTCTTGGCGAATCAACAGTGGAGGCCTTAGTGCTGCTTTGTCGCCTCGTGACAATTATGCGTCTCTGAGGCGTGAAAATCGGGAGCTGAAACTCGAACTAGCTAGATTGCGGATGAGACTTAATGATTTGGAAAAGGACCATGTTTGTATGAAGAAGAACATGGAGAAATCTAATTCACACAAGTTCATGGGTTCTTTCGCAAAAAAGATGATCAAGCTGAACTTTTTCGGAGTCAGTTATTCAAGGGCATCTAGCTCTCCTTCTAGAAATTCACATAGAACAGACTCCAAACTTATGGACAGGGCATAAATCAGCTCAGTATGATCTTTGCATCTTAATCTCGAATTGCTCTCTCAGTAGGCAACTCTCTCCAGTTTCCTTTTGGCTAGTTTTAGTCATGGAATGTACATCTATTTACCTTGGGGTTGGCCAATGTAAAAGTTTAATTACAGATGGTGTTTCCTCAGATATCAAAGAATTCTAACAAAAACAACCACTCACCTCTAGGGGTGTGAATGAGCCGAGCGTTCGTGAGCTACTCGCGAGCAAGTTCGGTCAAAGCTCGGCTCGATAATAAACAAGCCGAGCTTGAGCATGGTTTCTCGGCTCGATTAATAAACAAGCCGAACATGAGCAGAGGGCTGCTCGGCTCGTTTATGTTCGTGAACGGCTTGTTTATCTGATCGATTAAGCCTCGATTATATGCTCGATTATGGCTTGTTTACATACTCGATTAATACATCAATAAATTAATAATCATTGTAAAAGTAGTGTAATATAACTTAGCTATAGAAATATAATAATACATACAATTTGTTACAAACGAGATGATATGAGATAAAAACATAAGTAAAATCAATATATAAAATTGAGATTGTGAAATTTATTTTATTACGTACCTTGTAATTTATCTTTAATAACACAAATGTACAACAACATTGATAATGTTATGATCCTACTAGCTACAAGCTTCTTCAAAGGTCAAAATTATTGAGAATGGATTGAAAATGTATTTGTTTATTGTCTGCCGAATGCACGATCTAGTGTTGGAATTGTAAGGAAGCTGGGATACACGAGCTTCCACAGTCACCTCCTTCCTCTATTTTTCATATTTGTTTCTCAAACTTCACTAACGGACAATAGGGCATACAAATTTTTTTTTTAAAATGAAACTTCTCTCATTTATTAAACAAAAAACTGCAACTACCAAACTGATGTAGCTTATCTTATTATTTTGAAGAAAAATGCATTTAAAAATTTTCCAACCTCATCATTTTCTATTTTGAAAATTAATCAAAAGTCCATTTTCTCTATAACTTAAAAGTTACTATGTAGTAAATGTATTATATTTTTAAATAATAAATTAGTAAATTTTCATAAAAAATAATACTTTTTTAATTTAATTTTTTTCTTTTCAGCCTTTATATTTTAAAATTACTTTCCAAATTCATGGTATTTTAGAGTATGTTAGCTTTTTCCAGAACAACCCTTTTCAAATTTCTAATTTTCCAAGCATTTAGAGTGACAATTCTGGATATTTCCAGAACAACCCCGTAACTTTCCTATTCTTGAGTTTAGTAACCGTTGCACGTTTGACCAGAATGTCCTCAGCGTCCAACTCAGCTTCAAAAATTTCCTAATCCTTTAAGTTTCCAAATCCTCGTCGATTTCCGAAACCCAGAAAAATTTAGAAACCCCAAATCTCTATAAATATACAACTTACATTCAATCGCAAATCATCGCTTTCCTCAAACACTCTCTACGCTCCTGAATTTCGAAATTCATCATTCAAGAAACGACAATGAGTTCTCCAAACCTCAACTCCGACAACAACAACACCGAACCGACACTCTGCTCCAATGGATGTGACTTCTACGGCACAGCAGCAACACACGGTCTCTGCTCAAAGTGTTACAATGATTTTCTAAAGTCATTCATTCAAACTCCACTTTCCAGCAATGCCTTGAGCCCCAAAGCAACTCCAAATTCCAGTTCTGATTTCGATTCCGTTTCCTCGCTGACTGACGATTTCAATCAAAAGATTACATTGAGCACTGGGAGTGTGGCGCCAAAGAAGAAGAACAGGTGTGGAAAGTGTAACAAGAAAGTGGGCTTGACCGGATTCCAATGTCGGTGCGGAAACATGTTCTGTGGATCGCATAGGTATGCGGAGGAGCATGATTGTGACTTTGATTTTAAGGCTAAGGGTAGAAGCGACCTAGCGAAGGCAAACCCACTTGTTAAAGCTGATAAATTGGACAGGCTATGATCCCAAAAAGTTCAAGTTTTGGCCTTTGAAATTCAAGAGTTGCTGATGATCAATGACCTAATGTTCTTCATTCAAGAATTAGGAATAATTTGAATTTTTGACCGTTGGTTTCCGTTACTTGGATTTCAGATTAGGGTTTTGTAACTGTTTAGTGACTTCGTGTAATTGGCTTTAGATTTATGAGGTTCTGTACATTTGTTATGCTCTTTATTTGACATCAATGAAAGCTGTTTTTTTAGAATACGGAAAACATTGACTTGCATGGAACACTGAAAAACATGCACACACAAAATGTGGAGCACTACACAAAACAAAACATACACATACAAATCGAGTCTAAGACTTTGTCACATTCATCCAAATGCAACAAACCCTAAACCCGTTTTATTTATTCTCTCATATCGACACCCTGCTAATTAAAATCCCTTTTCTTCGACATGCATGTCTACTTGAGCTCTTCAGGTAGACCCGGTTGTAGTGGTGCTCCTACCGCCCGCTCCGACCGTGCCGGTATCACTGCGCTTAGCTTCCTGAGCCTTGGTCTGAATAGTCTCACCTACTTCTTTAGTCTTCACACCAACATACTCAGTCATGTCCTGCATGCCTCTCTTAGCCTGATGCAGCTGCCCTGGAACAGTCCCTCTTAAGTAACTTAAAACCCAAGACAAAGACGAAATCGCGGTCAATCCGAACGCGCCTGATGCCAATATGCCGGTAACTGCAAGGCCAATAGCCAAAGTGGCTGGAACAAGAACAGGGCTGAACAGAACAAAAAGTGGGAAAGTGACGGCCAGGCCAGTCATAGTACCAGCAAAGATTAGGCCAGCTAGGGTTAATAAAGTGCCACCTACTGGAAGTAAGCCCATGATGGTTAGCACCTTGGTGGTGGATGGTCCGGAATGTTGTCCTTGCTGATGGATTCCATGCTGAGAAAAGCGTGACTTGTCAGTATACTGAGGATGGTGTTGAGAGTGGACTTGGAGCTGGTGAGTGGTGTGTCCTCTGTCAGCCATTGTTGTGGAAAAAACACTTCAAATGGAGATCAGCTCAGCTCAAGTTGTGGAATGATGAATGCGAGATGAAAGTAGCAAAGTAAAGGAATGGATTGATATGGAGATGAAGGGAGTGGGATGAAGGGTTTTAAAGAAGGGAAGAGAGGACACGTGTCGAGAAGGAAGGGAAAGAAGGACATGCAGAGTGCCAACGTTGGGAGGAAGATGGGATGAATGACAACACATTTTAGTGCTGTCTCTTACTTTGGCTTGCTGTTTTTTCACGTTTCATCGGCTTCATTGGATAACATACGTAGTGTTTTAATGTGTTTTTGTTTTTTGTATTGAATGTTGTTGCTGCAGTTTGCATGCACTACAAAAACAAATTTGAATCAAACTGCTCACACCGACTTGGATGTTTAAATGGCAAATTATAACATTAAATGCATGTCTCGTTAATTTGGTTGCCACTGCACAATGTCTATTCAAATGTGGATTTGTGGTGTACAATCGGATTCAATGTTGACATAGTCGTATTTCCGAGTGTTTCTGAGTAAGATTCCTAGACATTTTAATTTTACAGAAAACGCAATGCTATCTATTCTATATTTTAAATTTAGCTGTTATCTGGTGAAGTCAAATTTCACATTTCAAAATTATCCTTATTTTTCTCAATTATTATTTTAATAATATTTTATTTGGTTATGTTTGATTCTTTAAATATATAATATACAAAATATGTTATAAAAATATACGTGCACATATATGTGCATCAAAATACTAGTACGAATTAGAACACGAATAGAATATATAGTTAGAGAATGTATCATGTGAATCTTCTCAATTTGGTGGACTCGTGGATCCCCTCTTGCATCCGTCGATTGCATTTTTTGGATGCACCAGATTGTGTCAGCGCATTAATGAAGCATGTGACTTGCAAGTGTGCATTTGTCATGTGCACAAGTGATGTGCACATGACAAGTGCACATACGTGACGCAATCTGGTGCGTCCAAAAAATGCAATCAACGGATGCAAGAGAGGATCCACGAGTCCACCAAATTGGATGAATCCACAGGATACAATCTCTATATAGTTATGTTGGGAGAATACAAACATCAAATTATTTACACAAAATCTTCTATTACATTAACTATGTATTTACCTTCCACTTTTATGTTTCTGCTCAGTTCCCTAAACTATGTGTTTACTTTCTTGAAAAGGTTTGATAGAAACAATATATAAAAACTGGATCTGATATTATTAAGTGAACTGAATAAACAGTAAAGGAAATTGACAGAAATACAAAATCAGATTTCGTCGAAGCTTGCTAGGCAATTTCTTTAAAACTTAATTGCCTCCCTTTGTGCAAGGTGTGGTTTGGCAACCGGCTTCCCAGGATACGACAACATGATTTCTTGCTGATTGAACTAATCAGGAGAAGCGAATTGGACTACACCTTCAACTATCACCAAAAACAAAGTGTTATGCTAAGACTCAGGAATGGAAGATTGATTGCTGTGTATCTGATGAGTAACAAAGGGGGAACGGTCCTCCTTTTATACAACTCAAATGCCAACCGTCTGTTGAGAAAAAGGCTCCTCCACTTCTCAAAGTGGTTCCACAAATCTCTTACTCCCCAAGATACGTGGAGAAGTTGGAAAGACTCAGCTTCCAAAAAAACATGCAAAGCTTAGTCTTGCTGCTTATCTCCTAAGACAAAACGACGCAGTTTTGACACTTGGGAAGTTGCATAATATCTTCCTATATTTAAAACACAAGGGGGTGAATTGTCGGTTATTTTTGAAGCCACAATTCATCTCCCCAAAATACCCCTATTACATTTCATATTTTAATATGTGATAAATTTAGTAAGGACTTCATATAAACTATACTATAAAAATTAATAAAAACAACTATGTGCACATACGTGCACAAAACTAATAGTATGATTGAAAATTATGTCACACATGTACATAGTGACTTAGAAAAAATTGCAAAACAAAGCTGTCAACTCCCCGCACACAAGTTTCAGCGCTCCGATGCCAAATCGTTCCGAGAATTTGCACCCTTGCGCCTGCGTGCGTAGGTGTTTTCGTGGAACTTTCCATAACAACTTATACCTAGTCATAATGTGACTACATATAAAGTTAAGCAATTTCACCATACCCACCTATATGGTAGTAACAAACATACAAGTCTTGACATCCACTCCTAATGGACTCAAACTTATCATGTTTTCTCTGCAACTTCGAGCACCGATATGTCACTCGATACTCGATCAATTTGGCATTCGAATATTCAATCTTATAGTACACATTGCAAGAAATTTTATCAAGAGTTGAAACTATTTGATTCGATGTACACAAGACACCAAAATTGGCTCTCGAAAATGAGACAAACTCACTTTCGTCACACGCTTGAAATTAATAAAATTTCCAACAATCCCCCACATAAAGAAAATCAAAAAGTAAAAACTAATCTAGAGTCTACAATGTGGTGATAGTTTTTACGGCCAACGTCTGCATTGGATAGGTGTGGCAAATCCTATAAACCTTCCCTTGAAATATATGCATTCTTTACTGACTATTCAGTACACGCGATGTCCTTGAACTTTTCATCTTATTGTGTAAACGAAGTACACATCTTCCACAAATATTTTATGCTTAATCACCGATATGGTGTTAAGATCCTATTCAAATTATTCCGCTACATTTATGAATCTAAAGCGTGTTTCTTCAATAATCCACCGAGTCAAACAATGACAAGAATCGCTAACGGAGAAAAATCAAATCAAATCTTTGTTCATTCACCTCTTAAAGACTTCCAAGTTCCATTATGTGACATATTGATTTTTTTAGCATGGCGAAGGATGCTCTGACATATTCATCTTTTACTTCGATTTTACTTACATGTAGAAGTTTGCATGGCTGCATATAATGACCAAATAGAGATGTATTGTTTTTAAGTTCAGATGTCATTTTTTGGCAAATCAATTCTTAACGACATCCTTAAAGGCAAGAAGCTAAAAAGATCATTCATCCAATCTTTTACAAAGATCATTGAATGATCTATCTGCTTTTACTCTATAAGGCAATCTTTGTTATGATCGATCATCATTCATCATTGAGTGGAAAAACTGAATTGTGCCATATGTCCATCCACAAATGTAAAGTTCCCTTGACGATCTTTTTTGGATCATTATTAAAATTCAAAAGATTATATACAAATCTTTTGTAGTAAGAATGGTAAAAATATAGTTCATAATCTTTCTAAAAGATCATGAAAAGGGATGGTCTAAAACTTCTTGTTGGTGGAAGAAAAAGTTTTAAGACATTTTCAATGAAGAGGGAAATTGAAGTCATTGACCAAAAAGTTCCACAAGTCACATGGCACAAGTTCTTAATTCCTGACTAATGGGACCGACAAATTTGTCAAAAGTTAATTACCATGAATCGTTTTATGAAAAATACCCTCATAATTTTTTAACAAGGTCATTAGATTATGACTTACACAAAATTGTTTATTTTAATATTTTATAGTGAAAATTTATTCTCCATTTTCAATATATTTAATTTCATTTTTTGTTTTGTTGATACTATAGTAGTACAGTATTATTTAAAAGAAATTAATAATTTAAATAAAATGATTATTTAATTATTATCTATGGCATTCGGTAAAAAAATTATGAGAGTTGTTTCGTCACATCTTAATTTTTAGGTAATTCCTATCCTGGAAATAAATCCTAAATTGTCAAAAGTTTGCCATGATTCTAAGTTGGTCGTGAAAAATTAAAATAGAAAATAAGAGCTTTGCTAGATGAATCGATCTGAAAAAGGTAGTACAATTTGAGCATCAGAATAAAAACAGAGGATATTTTCCAACGTAGGTATGCACCAAAAATTCCCGAAAAAGAAGAATCACCTGCGTCTATAAACACGAAGAGAAGTTCTCAATTTAAGATGTACTCAATCTAAGATGAGAACATTTTTAAACCTGAACATGTACTCAGTTTAAGATGAGAACACAAAACCGATGCAGTAATTGGAAAACAAACAAAAATGAATATGTGAAGAGCATCGGATCCTCTGTAGATTCAATATGACACTTGGCAAGCATATGTTATCCACTTCGCAATTAACTTACACATTCCCTTAACAGTAAACTAACAAGTGTTGCTTGGAGCCTCTAATTTCTATGTTTTAGCTTGGTGTCCACGAAAACTGGTGGGACCATCCAGCATGGAACAAAGACTCCAGTCTCGTTGGTCAATCCATCCCAATGTCCCACAAAACCTTACCGCGTTAATTTTATTATTATAATAATTAATTATAAACAACAATTCTTTTAGTAGATGCAAGCTTAAAAAACTAAGTTAAAGAATAAGTAAATTTCAAAAATTGAAGAAATATTATATTAAATTACCTTATGAAATTATGATTTTAGGTTGAGCATTAATTACAGAAAAGGTGCCCCAACCTCAGCTAGTGCGTGTACGAACCTGAGGCTCGGATGTGTATTTTCCCGCTCCATTTCCTTATCCTTCCTTCTCAAACACTCTCAGTAAACTTAGCTTAGTCGACAAAGGTTGGACTCTCTCTCTCTCCTTCTTGTCCTTGTCTATATATATTCATAGATACACCCTTAAATGTGTCCTGCTTTTCTCACTCCTACCTGCTGATGCCCTGCTGTTGTGCTTCCTTGGCTTCCACTCCCCAGCTCACCTCATCCGAGTCTTCTTCTCCATCAATTCATGGCCAGGTAAATAAACCCATTTAGGTCACTTAGTCAAATGTCTCTTTTAATGATGTTTCATTTTTGTTGTTGTGATATTTCAATGTACATGTCCTAGCCCTAATTGACATTTGCATTGGGAAACTGATATTTTACAATGTGAGCAAGTTGCTCACATTGCCTAACCATATGAAAATGTTTTGAGTTCAATGGCTTGTAAGTTGTAACTGAGTTTGCTAATTTTAACCAGGACCTGCTGGCTCATTGACAACATTGGTATTGCAAAGAAAGTGAAGCATGCTACCAAATCACCTCCATTGCAGATCAAAGATTGTGGAGCTTCTCGTGAATGTCCTCAGTGTCATTATCTCATTGATAATAATGATGTAAGCTTGTTATAACTTCTAAACTCTCTACCTGAGCTATGAGATTCTAATGCTGAAATAGACGCTTTTCTTATTTGTAGGTTACCAACGAGTGGCCGGGTCTGCCGGCTGGTGTTAAATTTGATCCCTCTGATTTAGAGCTTTTAGACCATTTAGCTGCGAAATGCGGTATTGGAAATGCGGAACCTCACACGTTCATTGATGAATTTATTCCTACACTTGATGGTGACCAGGGAATTTGCTACACGCATCCGGAAAATCTTCCTGGTAAGGCACATTTAGTAGATTACTGGTCATTAATACTTTTTTACTTGCAGCATGACACTCATACTTCATCGGGCTCTATCATTTTCTTGTTTATTAGGTGCAATGAAAGATGGAAGTAGTATCCATTTTTTCCATAGAACAGCAAATGCATACGCCACAGGGCAGAGGAAGCGTCGCAAGATCCAGACTCAACCAGAAAAGCAAGTCCGCTGGCATAAAACAGGCAAGACCAAGCCTGTTTTGGAAAATGGAATTCAAAAAGGGTGCAAGAAGATCATGGTACTTTATTATAGCTCGAGGAAGGGATTCAAGCCCGACAAAGCCAACTGGGTTATGCACCAATATCATTTGGGTACAGATGAGGATGAGAAAGAAGGTGAATTTGTAGTGTCGAAGATCTTTTATCAGCATCCAAAGCAAACTGAGTATAGTGACAGTGGTTTTGTCATCCAAGATGCGGATGCTGTACAACAACATTTGGTTCCCAAAACCCCAAATATCACTAATTGCCGTCTCCAACAGACAGGGACTTCCTTAGTGGGTGATGACTTTGTTGACGATGCCACTCCAATTGCTGTACAGGTTCGCTACATTCCCTCATTTATCTACAACAAGTATAAGATCATGAGAAAAGGATGACAATAATTATCATTTTCATTTTTTGGGATGAACTGCAGTCAAACCCCATGAGTGCTTATGATGCCTTTCCAGAAGCTGGTTTTATGGGAGTCGACTCAGGGATCATGGGATGGTTGGCAGGTGAATCTCAGCCTCAGGCTGTTGAGCAGTTTAGTCTGAATGACTTTGACGAGTCATTGCTCTGCAGCGAAATCATCGGTTCATATCGTCCTCTAAATTTCAATGATCCAGAACCAAGTCACATTCCCTCAGGCTTTGATGGCAATGAATATAATCCAACTGAGAATCACCGCATCTCAGGTGGTTTTGCAGACCTTGATAACTTGGATCTTGACACTCCTCCGGATTTCTCGTTAACTGTACGTTATGATTCAAAATCTGTTTACTACCTTTTCCGTTGTTCTACCACTTTTTTAACAAAATGTTTGCGTTGCAGGGATTGTATTTTGGATCACAATCACAAGACAGTGTATTTGATTGGCTAGACCGTCTGTAAGGTATCGATGATGGCAACATGATTGTGACAGTAATTCTGTATCAACCCAGCTAATGGGATATTTTGGATGACCATGGTTCTCACCTCTGAGCACTGCGGTGGGTTACTCTCAACCTGTGCGGCCTGCATTTTCTTGGTGCATAGAAGTACCTAGCTGCAGCGCAACGGTCAAAGCTGTGAAGACAATACTCAGCTAAATATCAATTGAAGTATGTTTTATGGTCTGCTTCAATGCGAAGTGATTTTGTTCATGCTACTTGTTGTGATGCACATCTAGTATTCTAGCATTATGTTTTTATCATATGCAGTAGGCACCAGACACCACGTACCAGTTACTCGACAGTCCAGTGAAGCTCACCAGCTGCTAGAAGCAAAACTTGTATTGTTGTGAAAAACCCTTTGTCAAATAATGCATCAATCAAAAACATGCTTAAATGGATTTTGTGTTGCCCAAAAACTGTGTAAACTATATAGTAGAGAACAGATCAATTGGGATCCCTACCTGATGCGTGATTTCTGCGTCCACTTCTTCACCGTTGGATAAATTTAATCCAAGTATCCAACTTTCCACAAATGAGATTTTTGCATTTTAATCTTCGCAGTCATGCGTATTGTAAATTTTATGTTATACTGTTCTCATGGTGGCTTCGTACGAATTAGAAAATTTTTATAAAAAAATAGGTCAAATTAGAGTTTTGAACACATGATAAATAAATAGATATTATGTATGAGATGTGTATGAATTGTACTCAATCATATCGTTATCAGAAAAAACTATAATTCAGTAATAATTGTTTCAAAAAATGTTTTTTTATGAGGATTGAGATTATGTGTTGCCAACAACACCACAAATGAAGTGACATAATTTTAAATAAGATTTAGAAATATTATTTAGCGATTTAGTAAAACTGTATGGTCTTAAATTATTATAGAACAAAACTACGTCGGTTTACAAATAAATTTTAAAAATTAAATTTTGATTGGATTTAGCTATACGTTGTACAGGAGCCATACCCTTCTTTTTCGAAAATCAAATTAAAATGACGGCATCTTAAAGAGTTTTTTGAGAGATTAAATATAAACACATTGGGCCTGAAGTCTAAATTTATGATTGAGTAGGGCCGTTTGAAGCCCAAACTCCTCACCACGACAAGGTGCACAAACCTTGACCTATGGACGAAGTGGCAATGAAACCTCGACTCTTAAACCCTCGCTCGCTGCTCGCTCCGATGCACTAAAACGAACCCCAACTTCCTCCGAATTCGCCCATCGCGACCGTCTCCTCAACATCCACAGTCTCCACTTTATCACAAACAAGAAGCAATCGCTGTATATGCCGTAGCTAAAATGTTCGCTGTCAGAAACCTCCAAAGACGCGTCTGGAACTTATCCAATTCCTCCAAGTTTTATTACATTTCATTTCTCTATCACAACATTTTATATGTTATTCGAGAAAAGTCTTAATATTGAATTTCCGCTTTTTGTTTGTTTACAGGAGTCTTGTAGGGTTTAATTGGAGCAATGCAAGTGCTAACAAGAAGGAGGTTGTTGCTACTGTTGAGCCGCGCGTTAATCACTTTGTTGGGATTAGGTCTATGTCATCTGTGAGAGGGAGGAGTATGCGTAGTCGGGTTGAAAAGAGGATGCAGAAAGAGTCTGGCAGGACTTTGACTGAGATTAGGAGAGCGAAAACACTTAGGAAAAAACTCATGACTGAGGAGGAGAGGCTCATTTTCAATCTTAGAAGGGTTTGTCTCTTCTTTTTCCACCCTTTAATGTCCGTTTGTCATTTTCACATGACTGACCACATTGATCTCTTATGTAAAAATTCAACAAACTATTATGTGTCTTTGTTGTTGCTTCGCCTTTAGATTGTACTCAAATATGTGTAAAAATCCACGCAACAGCTAGACTTATCTCTGAAGAATTATGTTTGCTTTCATGTCAATCATATTCTATATAATGGAATTCTTATGAGATAAAGTGCCACACTTTTAAAATGAAGTTCCAAAAGTTGAAATTTCTGATCAATGTGATATTCTTGTGATTGACAATCATATGACATTGTTGCAGGCGAAGAAAAAAGTGGCGCTGCTTCTCCAGAAACTGAAAAAGTATGAACTGCCAGAGCTGCCACCACCTCGGCATGATCCTGAGCTATTTACTCCCGAACAGTTTCAGGCTTTTAAGAAGATTGGTTTCAGAAATAAGAATTATGTACCTGTTGGTGTGCGTGGAGTCTTTGGAGGAGTGGTTCAAAATATGCACATGCACTGGAAATTTCACGAGACTGTGCAAGTTTGCTGTGATAATTTTCCCAAAGAGAGAATCAAAGAGATGGCCTCTATGCTTGCGAGATTAAGTGGTGGCATTGTCATAAATATCCATAACGTGAAGACAATAATTATGTTCCGTGGTAGAAACTACCGGCAACCAAAAAACCTTATTCCCATAAACACTCTCACAAAAAGGAAGGTCAGTTGACATAAACTTTGTTTTTCTCTTTCATGTTGGGTATTTTTTCTGGAGTGCTAATTTTTTTAAACATTTCTGGTCGAGCAGTAACATATGCACTAAAATTCGAGTCTCGACACCTGTGGTCCATGGCCATGAAAATTTCCCGTTGTTTTTGAAGCAGTCTCGAGTCTTACCCAAAAAGTTCACCACGTAGTATGCTATTGATTATCTATTTTGTGACTGCTGAGTTATATGAACAAAATTATCAACCTGTCTTCACTGTCCGCCCAATTGATATATCAATTAATCAATGTATGGGTACTGATTTTGCAGGCATTATTTAAGGCTAGATTTGAGCAGGCACTTGATTCTCAGAAACTAAACATAAAAAAGTATGAGCAAGAGCTACGCCGGAAGGGTGTAAACCCTGAAGACCCAGTTGCTATGGCAAGCATTCAGCGAGTGGCATCAACATTCTTCAATGCTATAGACAAGAAGGATGGAAGCCCTTATGTCTTCCACGAGAACAAGGACCAAGCAGAAAGTACATCTAAATTTTTTGAGCAGCCACAACCAGGCGATGACAGTGACCAAGATGAACTGGACAAGTTCATAGCTGATATTGAAGACGCAGCAGATAAAGAGTGGGCTGAGGAAGAGGCCGCAGAGAAAGAAGAGATGGGGAGAATAAGATATTTGAACAGAGAACATTCTGGAGGCAGGTACAGGAAATTTGATAGGTTTGATGGAGAAGATTCTGGAGATGACAGAAATGATTCAAGGATCCAGAGAGATCGGCCTGGAAGGCAGATGTCTGACAGGCGCATTTCTAGTGATAGTGAGGAAGCTGATGATGACGATGACAGTGAAGATAATTCAAATGATGATAGAAATGAGAGTGATCTTGAAAGTGATTCGGAATTTTCAGCCAAATCTCCCCAACAATCAAAAAAGCCTCTTGTAGGAAGAAGAGATGGCAATCATAATACTGGAATACATCGAGATTTGAGAAGTGTCAAAGCTAAACAAACTTTGGCAGAAGAAGATTCTGGTACTGAGGATATTTTGAGTGAACTGGAAGATGCAATGTGGAAATCAGATTCTGAGAAGGAGGAAGAGCAAGAACCAGAACGGTTGAAAATAAAAAGAACCAGTGAGTACAGTAGTGATGATGCTGACCATGTAGGGGATGCATATGAAACAAGGCGAGATAAGTATAGCAAGTTTCACCAACCAGAGCAGAACAACCGCGGCAGGAATCCTGGTAGACCGGAAATTGATTTTGACTCTTTCAAAAAAAAATGGGAAACCTGGACGAGCGAACAACTTGAGACATAGCAAAAGTGATCTTGGCAGTGATTTCCAGGGAAATAGGCCTAAACAAAGTATCGACTCTGGAGGCAGCTCTAGTGAGTCTGACATTGCAATGTGGGAGTCAGATGATCAAGAGGATCTAAGAGTACCAAAAGATGCTATTCATTCTCACCAGAGCACAAGAGAACAACTGGCGGGAGCTGAGAAGACTGACAAAGGGTTAAAGACAAAGGAACAAGTCGATGAGACAAAGGAAAGGGACTAGCAAACGAAATTATTGACTGCGAACTGCCGTTCACATATTCTGAAGTTTGCCATTTCCTTGGTCACATGTCCCCAACATTCCCCGGCAATCAACATAACCAGCTACACTCTACTCTCTGTTGGAATATCTAATTCATGTCATAATCAAAGCTGCAAGCACACATTGATTATTGCCAGTACTTGTGGCTTTGACCTTCAATTTTTCACCATTGCAGGGAACTGAAATAGTTGTTCTGGTCTGGCCTGGGTAATTATTCTGTTCACAAAAAGTGTAATAATTGTAAAAGTTTCCATCTGATACAAGAAATATAATTTCTTTTCTTCAAATTCAATGCTCGTGTAGTTCTACAGAAAAAAGACAAACGGCGTCGTTTGATACTTGAACACAGCAGATGCCCGACACCTCGATCGACCTGCCTGTGACTCAACTTGCGGACGTTTTGGGCATCGATCGAAATCGAATCGCATCGTAGCTTGGCGCATCGACCCGAACACAACAACTCTCAGAAATTGATTACAAGTTATTTCGACCTTTTGAATTTCAGCGGATCAAAATCGCATTTACTAGTCTCAGCAGGTCTCTTCATCTAATTCTCTATTCCTCTCGGTCTAGGGTTTGTTTACTCTAATTGTCGCATATTCCGATCTCGATCTTCACGCTATACAGTATCGTGCAGTTCGCACTCGGTAATGGATTTGGTATCTGGCTACAAGGTTGTGCTTCATACATTTTTCCAATTCAAACTCTTCTGGCTCAAGTCATGAAATGCGTTGATAGTTGAAACTTTTTTTGTCATTGCAGGGGGTTTTTGGTGCTGTATTTGGAAATGATAATAACAATTCAAGTGAAGATAGGTCAGTATCACTGCTCCTTTCGCGTTGTTTGTTCGTTTCTTCTTATTTGTTTGATGTTGTACAATAATGCGTCTTATAAATATGCATATAAGTATGGTTTTATTTTTTAAGCCAATCTTGATTTCATGTGATAGTTAATCTGCGTCTTTTTTCTCTTACTTTTTGCGTAAAAAATGATACGTGTTTCTTTTTTCCCAATTTAATAGCTACGTGGAGCGGTTACTTGATCGCATTAGCAATGGAGTCCTGGCAGAGGATAGGAGGGCAGCCATGACTGAGCTTCAGGGAGTGGTATCAGAGAGCAATGGGGCTCAGCTAGCCTTCGGCGCAATGGGTGCGTTTATTTCTACTGTTTTGAGGAATTTTGCTTTACTTTCATGCAACGGTGCTCGTGATGTTCACTTATGTTGTATGTTTTATCTCTTTCCCTTTAAAATGTAGGCTTTCCAGTGCTAATGAGTGTCTTGAAGGAAGAGCGTGATGATACTGAAATGGTTAAATTCTTATATCTTTCTCATCTCATATTTTACCCTTCAGATTTCCTGCTACAAATATAATTGAGTATATCCTGCTTAAGGGTGGAATACCGGCTTACATTAATTGATCAGTTTTGCAGTTTAAGCTTTTAACATCTCTTTTGTTAATTTTAATTTAAAAAACCTTCAGAAAGGTTGTGTCAACAGCCATTAATATCTAAAGAATACCGCTATTGAATCTAATGAATTATGATGAAACATTAGTTCCGTAGAACTCAGTACTATCAAATATCAATTGCTCTGACTTATTGCCCCCTATCACTTTATGATTTTCCGTTATATATTTGTGCTTGGGAGTTGTGATTATCAATATTTGTCAAATAATGCTATCTGTTTGTGAAGGTTCGTGGTGCTTTAGAGACCCTCGTGGGTGCCCTTACTCCTATTAATCATGGAAGAGGATCAAAGAGTGATATGCAGCCAGCATTAATGAACACAGATTTGTTGTCCAGAGAAGCGGATAATATTTCTCTTCTTCTCGGCTTGCTGGTGAGAGTAATCCTGTCTGATACTAAATATTCATGGCATATTTGCTTTGATATTATTTCAAGAAGTAATAACTAACATATGCCTAAGTCAAATTTCTATTTGGTTGTGCCATTAACTGTTAAGGTTCCTCTGGTGCTCCTTGCAGGCTGAGGAGGACTTTTATGTTCGGTACTATACACTTCAAATACTAACTGCCCTTCTGACAAATTCTCTTCAAAGGTGATTATGGTACTACATATTATCACATTTTCAATTCATACTTCGTTTCTTCTATTGATTTTGGTATTTTATTTTATGGCGAGTTATTATGCAGGTTACAAGAAGCAATTTTGATAATTCCTCGTGGCATTACTCGCCTAATGGACATGTTGATGGATCGTGAGGTACTATCTTTAACTTGAAACGATCAGATGCAATGTATTATATCAGAGGAATTCATTATAATAATAGTGATCTTGTTTGTTACTTTAAAGGTCATTCGCAATGAGGCCCTGTTGCTTTTGACGTACTTGACCCGTGAAGCCGAGGTGATAATGTCTCCATCTCAAACAATTTCATGTGACTGCATAGGTGACAGGATATTGATTATTCTATTCTTGTATCTCAGGAAATTCAAAAGATTATTGTATTTGAGGGTGCATTTGAAAAGATATTTAGCATTATCAAAGAGGAGGGTGGCTCTGATGGTGGTGTCGTGGTGCAGGTGAAATAAGTAGTTTCCCGATATACTTTATAATCCACAATCAATGCGGATCAGATGTTAAAAAATCGTCTATAGATATATCTGAAAAAATTCACTTTGTTAGTCACCTTCGTAATCACGATTATACTGGTCATATTAACCATTCGTTGTGATTTGAATTACAATGATTTCTCATATGCATGCTTAATTATCGCTAATCTCCTTTACGCTATGTAGCCTACTTTCATTTGATAAATTCAGATCTCTTATATGCCATTTCACTTTAATATGCTAATCACTTTTCAATACATAGTTGTTATACACTCCAAATGATTTTTGTGTTCAGTTAGTTTGAAATTGCTTGTGATGATTGCTGGCAAAGGTGAATTTCGCTCACCTTTATAAGTTTCAAACAATGAACTTAGAAGTAACTTTTTTGAACAAAGAATCACTTTCTCTTTTCATTTTATTTGGTTATGGACTTATGGTAATGATAAATCTTATCAAGAGTCTTGTCATCATTATGGAAATGATAATCGTCGTTGTGTCCTTTGAAGCTTCCCCACATTGACTTCCAAATTCACTGTTAACTGTCAAATGTGTTTAGTTGTACATAAAATCAACCTATATTATTTTGACACAGTTCTTTCCTGCAGGATTGCCTTGAACTACTGAACAATTTGCTTCGTAGTAATATTTCAAATCAGGTTCACTATCTTTTCATTATTGTTGTTCATCATAAACATCTGGTATATTCTGTTTACTTACTGTAGACTGCTTCTGATTAGACACTACTAAGGGAGACTATTGGCTTTGATCCCTTAATAACAATATTAAAGCTTCGAGGGAGCGCCTATAGTTTTACCCAACAAAAGGTTTGAATAGTAAATGCTCTTTTATGACCTAGCAAATTAACAAACGTCAGCTGTGAATTATTTATAACTAATACATTGCCAGTAGACAATCAATCTGCTCAGTGCATTGGAGACTACTAATCTGTTGATAACTGGAGGGGGGCCACAAACTACTGCTAGTAAAGACTCCATGGACAACAAAACAGTTCTGGTTCAGGTTTGTTACCTTTCAATATCGTTACGTTCTTGATTAGTGGTGTTCATTATCTTTTTCATTTGAATTTGTCCATATTGCTTTTTGTTGCAGAAGAAGTTGCTGGACAGTCTTCTTGTTTTGGGGATTGAGAGCCAGTGGGCTCCCGTTACAGTTCGTTGCTCAGTAAGAGCCTTCCCTTGCAACGAATAAATTTATCAGTATTACCAAATATGTTTGTTATATTCTCCAAACATTGTTACACTATTTGCATCTTCTATTGAGGTGTGTTTTGAGAAGTTTTCTCTTTAGATGTTTCCAGATTAGCTAGTTTTGTCTAGGAGTAAGTTTTTTTTTGAACTGAAAATTCTTAATTTTCATCAGGCACTCAAATGTATCGGTGATATAATAGCTGGCCACTCTAAGAACGTTGATGTCATTTCCAGCAAACTACTTGGGGAGGAGCCACATGTTGAGCCAGCTCTTAATTCGATTCTTCGAGTTTTATTGAGGACTTCCAGTGTGCAAGAATATGTGGCGGCTGATTATATCTTCAAGAGATATTGTGAGGTTGTATACTTCTTCACCCTGTTTAATATCTGGATAGTGAGAAATGCTCCTCTCCAAGCCATGTGGGTGTCTGAATTTACGAATCAAAATATTAATTGATCAATGATTGTCTCCATTGTAGAAGAACGCAGAAGGCCAAACAATGTTGGCATCTACTTTGATTCCTCAACCTCATTCAATGACTCATGCTCCATTAGAAGAGGATGTGAACATGTCTTTTGGAAGGTAAATGAGGCTCTAGATATTATATTGGTTTCCTACATTGTGCTTTATTTAAAGCCCACATTTAAAAATCCAAATGACATCAGTCTTATGTCACCAAGTAGTATCTTCTACCTAACTAAATATTATGTGTAAATAATTACAGCATGCTTCTACGAGGCCTTACATTGAGTGAAAATGATGGCGACCTTGAGGTAAATGTGATGTGCGTTGTCTATGCTTATGCAGAATAGCTAATTACTCCCTCCGTCCCACTATGTTTGTCCACTTTGATTATTTTATACTTCACATATAATCAAAAAAGTGGACAAACTTTGTGGGACGGAGGGAGTAGGTACTTATGGTTTACTTATGTCCCTTTTCATACACCCTAGTTTTCTTGTTGGCTGTCCCTTTTGTTCATGTCTCTTTAAATAATATTCTCTCTTATTTATCCCCTCTAAATTTATCCTCTGTTTTATTTTCTGCCCACTTAATTTATATAATTAATTCCGTCTCGCTCAATATTATTTAAATCACGTGGCCAAAAACAAACGAAATAATCAAAAAGGAAGGTAATGGTACTACTTTGAATTAATATTATAGCGCAATCATATGGAGAAGATTGATGGCTCCTTTAAAATAGTATTGTGAATCCAAATAATGGATATAATTTTTCTAAGAGTGCAACCGTCTCACTTACTATGAAGTTTGAAACCACTTGATACCAATCCTTACAATTTGAGCCCATTAACCAAAACTGATATCTATATACACTGATTGGTAATGCTCTCTAGTTTATACTAATCTTTTTAACTGCAGAGTTGCTGCAGAGCAGCTAGTGTTCTTTCTCATGTGTTGAGAGACAATCTCCACTGCAAGGAAAAGGTAAGTAATACAGTTACGTTCATTGTACTCTCTGCTATTGCTGACATTATCTTAGCTGCATATTATCGAACCTTCAAATCCGTGTGTTGTATTGTGGGTTAAAAACTTTGTGGTTGTTGTTGGTTGCATGAAGATAATGTGTTAGACGTTTTATTCTTGTCTTAACCCTGATGAGCATTAAGAAAATACTCTGACTGCAGGTTCTAAATATTGAAATTGATGCACCTACTCAATCTTTTGGAGGCTCTGAGCTTTTGATGCACAGAGTTGTTAAATACTTGGCTGTGGCATCATCTGTGAATTTGAAAAATGCGAAGGGGAATAGTGCTGAGAATTTGTACGTACAACCCGTTATCTTGAAATTGCTTGTCACTTGGCTGGCTGATTGCCCCTCTGCAGTAAACTGCTTACTTGATTCTCGACCCCATTTAACATATTTGCTTGAGTTAGTGTCGCACCCATCTGCATCCGTCTACATTAAGGGTTTGGCGGCAACTCTGTTAGGAGAGTGTATTCTTTATAACAATGCTATTGATGGCGGTAAAGACCCATTTTCCATAGTTGATACCATCAGTCAGAAAGTGGGACTTACGTCTTTCTTCCTGAGGTTTGATGACATGAGAAATGGCTCTCTATTTTCATCTTCGAACTCAGTCCAGCAGCCTAAGCCATTGATGAGATCAAGTTCTGCTAGTATGGCTGAGATAGAAGAAGTTGACCAGATTGATCTCGGTGACCCAAAGAAAGAGGATCACCCTGTTCTCGTATCAACTTTCGATCTTGAGTTTGTTGATTTGATCAGGAAGTTGGAAGTGGATATCCGCGAGAGAATTGTGGAAGTTTATAGCAATCCTAAGAGCAAGGTAGCTGTTGTTCCAGCAGAACTGGATCAAAAGGCTGGGGAAACTGAGGCTGAGTACATTAAGCGACTGAAACTGTTTGTGGAAAAGCAATGTGTTGAGATACAGGTAAGTTACCTTTATTATTTTCAAGTACTCAGTACTACAAGTTGGAGAAGCACGGTATTTGTCAATCTTGCTGGCATGGTATTATGATATTTTCACAACCTAAGCTTTAAAATATTTTTTCTAATAACATTTGTTCCAGTGGGTGATTAGGCCGACAGATGTAGTTATCTCATCTACCTGGTTCACAGTATTGTATATAACACCTTTACAGACGACTCATGTTTCATCACTTCTTAGGATCTCCTTGCGCGGAATGCAAGCTTGGCTGAGGATTTGGCAAAGACAGGTGGTGGCAGTAATATACAAACTAGTGGGGGCTCTGATAGAGTTCAGTTTGAGACTCTCAAAAGAGACCTACAAGAAGCCTCTCAGAGATTAGAGGCTCTAAAGGCAGAAAATGTAGAGCTTGAATCTGAGGCATCCATGTTCAGAAACTTGGCTGCGAAAACAGAATCCGATTTACATAGTCTGTCTGATGCATACAACAGTCTTGAACAAGCTAATATTCGACTTGAAAAGGAGGTTAAATCACTTAATAGCGGTGCTTCCGTACCCTCTATTGATATCGAACAAATAAAGGCTGAAGCAAGGGAAGAAGCGCAGAAAGAGAGTGAGACGGAGTTGAATGATTTGCTAGTCTGTCTTGGACAAGAGCAGAGCAAGGTAGAAAGGCTAAGTGCAAGATTGTTAGAGTTAGGAGTGGATGTTGACCAGTTGCTTGAAGGCGTAGGGGATGATTTGGGACAACCAGGTGATGATGAAGATGAAGACTAGTAGTCTGGCATGTCAAGAAGAGCAACTTTACTGTCATTTTAAGGTTGGCTTGTCCCGCTGTACATTTTGTTCCAAATGATTGAACTGTAAAATATACTGTTGCGTTGTTACAAATTTATGATACTGGAATTCGGAATATTCAGTTCTGTTCTTTTTACACTACAAAAAATATCAAGGCCAGTAATCCTATAGCGTTGACACAATGAGAATCCAGTGGCTAAAAATCAGCTTTTGTCTAACTGTGATTTCAAAATGAAAAGTTGGAAGCAAAGGGAAAATGTGACCTTCAATCAACCCACCCAGCTACCCGGCATTTCAAGCATACAAAGTCACTAAAAGCCGATTACTATCTGAAAAATCAGGCTATTGAAATCCTGGAATTCTTAGCAACCAAATATATGCATTCATAGTAAATACATGTCTGCCACTAACTTAGAAATGACAAAGTGAACAAAATCAGCTGCTAAGATTTACCTTTTCTACAAACACAATCAGAGTTACACTCGCAATACCAATTCTCTAGTACCAGCACATTGCCGCTTTCGACCTCCAGTGATCAATCAGTTACATAAAAAGGACATTAGCTTCCTAGGTGATGATTCCCATACCGATAGATCAAGGAATAACTTGTTCCGCTGTTCCTCCAACTCACTACATACAGACTCCGCTACGTCACACAGATTCGATACATGGCTGATTGTAGCCTGCTGAACCTCAGCCTGCATTAAAAATTCAAACCCCTAAACAATGAGTTCACAAACAACAATCAATCAAATCACACAACAAAGAACAAAACCCCTAAAATGTTGACCTAACATAAACCCTAAATTGATTTCTATCAAAAAAACAAAAACCCTAAAAAGACTTTACCTTTACTAACAGCTCGTCAACAACTCTAACAGCTTCAGAACGAGAACCCTCCGATTCAACCAAAACGGCCGCGTCACTCGCTTCCACGCCTTGTTCTCTAACTGGTGTCGGTCGCTCCTCCATCTGACGCAAAGAATCAGAAAGAAACTCCCAGTACTGAATCTCCTTCCGGTACTCATTTTTAAGTCTAAGAAGCTTGTTTCTTCTCCATATCTTCTGCTCCTGTTCCAGATCTGTACGAGAAGAGGCGGATGGTTGTTCTTCATCATCTTCAGATAAACGACGCCTCTTACGGCGGTATACGAAGCCGTCGTCTTCGTGACAGAGCTCGGTTTGAAGGTCGTCGTCCCAGTTAATGGAGGTGGACATAGAGGTGTGAGGAGCGGGAAATGAAATGATTGAGATTGGAAGTGAACGGAATTGTGATTTGGGATTCAAAATTCAAACAGGAATAAACAAAAACGCCTTCTATACTGACTTTTTTAATAAATAATATTGCAATGTTGTGTATGTATTGGTCATTAAATTGAGGATTTTTTTGTCAAAAATCATCCGTCCAATAAATCAATAAATAAAATTCCGAATGTTGGTCATTAAATTGACATCTCTCACACTCAACTTATAAATACACCTTGTTTTCCATATCTTATTTAATTTTTGAAGCCAATTTTACAATTCAAAAATGTCTATGATGATCAAAATAATTACATGTATCTTACTTGAGTACAATATATTGATTAATTCAAAATTGATTATATACGTGTACAGAAATATCTGTGCTCAAAGTACTAGTATATTGTAAAAGTTATAGCACTATATTGATTCGTAAGGGAAAAGTTGTAAAAAGGTACACAATGAGATACAATCTCAAGTATTGATTATTAATAATTTGACTGTTGAAATTTAATGTAAATAATCAAAATAAATATTTTAAATTTGCCCTACAATTTTAGTTGATCCATTCTCAAATAATTAACTATCTAGGCAACTTTACTGATTCATTTGAAATTAGGGATGTCCAACAGGTCTTAAAGCCCTAAAAACCTCACAACCCAGCCCGATTCAAGCTCGTTCATGTCCTAACCAAAGGTCGAACCGAAAGCCATGGGACGGGCTCGGACTCATATTTCAATCATATAATTGGACTGAAATAAAAGATAGTTACGCAGAGAGTGTACTACCTCTATATTCAGGAAGCATCGTAGGTGTCTTAAAACACTCGTTTCAAATACTCTAGTTAAATACTATTTTGTTCAGAAATTTCGTCAACATAATATCTTGTACTAATCTTATCGTAGAGAAAAAGTATTGCACGACCAGAAGAAGACTACATGCTAAATCATGCGGACTATGATAGAAACCTAGCAAATAATCACAATCAAATATTTTCCAAACCAAACTTGCGGAGCTTGTTTCAATACACAACTTTTTCAGGCTACAAACATCACCAAAACTATGAGAACGACTTGATAAATACGTAAAAATCTCCAATTAAAATATGTATTCAATTGTGTGGCCTCAGTTAATTTATTTTTGTAGGGACGTGAAGTATCTCAAGATCGGTGTTACGTTGATTTCTATTTATCCGACGCTTGATATTGATCAATCAAAATCAACTACTGAGAGTCTTACAAACTTTAATGTCTCCCAAGATCCGAACTCATGTGACTCTATAAAGTTAAACAATTTTAATATACCCACCCAAACAAGCTGTCTTAACATTCATTCTCAATGGATTCAATTTTGACATGTTTTCAATGCAACTTCGAGCATCAATACCTCACTCGATACTCGATAAATTTTGGCATTCGAATATTTAACCTACATCATGTAAGAAATTTTATTAAGACTTGAACTATTCGATTCGATGTAAACAAGACACCGAAATTAGCTCTCTAAAATGAGTCAAACCTTCACACTTAGAAATTAACAAAATTTCCTACACTTTATTACCAGGATTTTGTTACATTAATTAGTTAGTTATTGTTTTATATTTGCTGACACATCTAATGCAATTTCACAATAATATTAAAGATTAAATCATTTTTATAATTTAATAAAACAATTACATATGAGGACATAAATCAAAAAGTAATGACGGACAAATCAATATCTTGTTTGACAATAATGATTCTTGTTTGACATACTAATATTACAACATATCGAAAATCTACCACTGTCTCTAGTTTTCATAATTTGTATTTTTTTATTAAAAGTGCGATAAAGTTAATATTTGAATAGGTTTATTTCTTCCATTGAGTTGAGTTCTAGAGAGACATATAAATATTATGAGTCATAAGGATGTAATCTTGACCGTTGATTCGGTTAATTCGACGGTTAAAATTGGTTTTTAATTAATTGGGTGGTTGGATTTGCAAAAAATACGGGTGGTTGGTGATTGACGGTTACCAATATCAACCGTTGTATTGATAAGAATATCAACGACTGAGATCAAGTCCTTCCGTCTTACTAAAAGATGCATGCCCTCCTAGAACCTTTCACTTTTTACATTAGTATTACAATGTTAATTTTGGTATTATATATTTATTCGTATAACTTATTGAGAACAATTACAAATGAGCAAATAATTTAAAAATAATGACGTACATACTGAATAATATAATTGAAGTCATTTCGTACTTGTCAAATAAATTGTTCAATGCTCTCTTATTCCCAAGATGTGCACAGAAAATAGTATGGAACGGATGCACCTTGTCCAAATTTACGTGTTCCAAACTTTCCCCAAGTGAAATAATTACTATTCATAACAGAAAAAAAAACTCCATTTGTGTCTCGCCTGGTTCCAAAACTTCTCTTCTGGCTTTGCCCTTCCACCTTCCATAAAACCCGTTCTCTCATCTCCGTCTTTCTCCGGATTCTATTTTATTTATCATTTGTAAAAAAATCTTGATTTGTCTCTGCGTTGTGTTACATTTTACTGCCCACAGAGACGAAGAATCATAGTTATTAGCTCCTCAACTCTCCCATCCCCGGATTCATCAGGCCATTCGCGTCATCCTTCAAATGGCGGTACGTACATTTTCATTTTTTGGATATCGTCGCCGGTATCTTATGCTCAGTTTTTTTGTGTCTCGCTAATTTAATAGAAATGACTTGTTTTGGCCTAAAATGATCGGAAAGAAATACATTCAAAATTGCGCGGTTTAAAACTGAATTTGAAATGTGATGTTGGATTTATGAAAAAACAGGACAAGGGGCGGCCTCTGCCCAAATTTGGGGAATGGGATGTGAACAATCCTGCATCAGCTGAAGGATTCACTGTTATATTTAGCAAAGCCAGAGACGAGAAGAACAATAATAATATGAACGGAGCTTCGTCGCAAGCTCAAAAAAACAACAATGCAAATAGGCCTGCAGATCACTCTTATTCTCCCGCCGTATGTGTTGTTCATATTTAACTATGTTTCCAACATGAACGTATATTTATGTTTAATGCTAGAAATGATGTTTTTTTTGCAGAAAGAGAAGTGGTTTTGCTGTTTCTGAGAAGGCTTCTTCAGAATCATGAGAACAATGAATCAATAGGTAGCTGTGTCTGGATCTTACAATGTTCTGATTCGCCTTCTACTCGATATATATAATGTGTGAGATATTGTTTCTTAACTGATGAGTTTGGCTTGGCTTTATATGGATAATGAGTGTTTTCTTCTTTTTCTTCCTTCTGTATGGTACAGTAATTGGTAACGATGGTCAAAGCAAACTTTTAAAACAGCATCTTAAATGAGGTATTCCTCATACTCTGAAAGCCAAACAACAAGTTGCATATGAACTCCGAAAGAGGTGGCAGCGTGGGTGGACATGAAAATAAGATTAGAAAAAAACCCAAATTTGAAAATTTATTGCGCATTCAAAGAGTAGCGACTGAAACAAAAAGCATATAAATTTTCCATCAACAAAGATGTTTTTTCTACTTTTCCTTTAGACCTATCTGCTGTATGTAATAATAAATAAAACATCATAAAGTTTTAGTAAATCAGAAGAGTATTTACTGGAATTGATGGCATGTCAGCGAGCTGAACATCATTAGACTGTTGCTGTCAAGGTGAAGGGCTTTACAGCAGAGGAAAACAGAAAAATATACATGTTAACCAATAGATACTCTTGCTTCTTTAGTAAAATCACTGTGATTTTTAAAATTCAGAACCAGAACAGTAAAATCAGGTCAGTAAAATTCAGAACCAGAACAAAGAACACAACCGTTACCTACGCTTGATATAATTATTTCTGTAACATAAATTTTTTTGGAGCAACAAAACCATACCCAAATAGTAATTTCTGATAGAGCAATGGAATGAAAAGGTACTGACCATCGGACTGACAAATTAGTTCTTGGCCCTGACTGCGTTATTCTCCTTAATCCTCACCCGGTTATCAAGCTTAACAAACCGCTTAAGGTCCTCATACGGAAGCGTTTCAATTTTCTTCCTTCTTAATTCACTAAGAGCTGGCCGTTTATCAACCAAATGCCATAGCCAATCAGGGTACTCAGAATCAGCCATGACCTTAGGATCAGAAGCCTCCTTGAGAATATTAGCGCCGACAGTTGTGCTGGACTTGATTTCCTTGGTGAGAGATGATACTTTAGGCCCGTCTCCAGCTGCCGCTCCTTTACCACCCTTCTTTTTTGCGGCTGAAAACATTCTGTAGGAAACACCTTCAAGCGCGTGTTTGGTGATTATACTATTTCTGAAACATCGCACGCTCAAAGCCATGATAATTCTTCACCTTCAAAATAAAATTTAAAAGTGGTCATTCTAAATACATAAAACATTGTACTTCTCAAGGTTTTTATAAGCAAAATTTAAACTCTAAACAGTGCGTACGGTTTGTTACATGAATTGCTAGCAAAAATACAACTCAATGAATATCCCTCAATTTTCGAATCATAAAAATACAAACTTCATTTCTTGATTTCGTATAAAAAATAAGATCCAAACAAAGACCTAAAAATTTAAGAACAAAAAATTTTACAAAAATATGTGTACAGTCGAGATCGCGAGCTCCACATATTCAACAATTGAAAGGAGGGTGCGGAACAATTGGAAGAAGGGTGCGGAACACTTACAACGAGGGTGCGGTGGAGGTCGGAAGTTACCTAAAGAAGCAAACGCGAAGCTCAGAGATCAAATTGAGTCGGTTAGGAACGCAGGGGAAAAGAATACCCTAAATTGTGAAATGCTTTGTTTCTAGGGTTAATTACCAAAAGGAGGTCTACACTATCATCAAATTAGACCTGTTCAAATTCGGGTTGGCCCGCCTGACCCGTCCAGTCTGTCCGGTTAAATTAGCGGGCTTGGACACATAATTTAACCCGACGGACTAGTTCGGTCCGAACCGTTTTATCAATAGGACCGGGTACGGACACGTATTTGGGCCCGAACCGGGCTAAAAAGCCCGCCCGTTACCTGATATAAAATTCATGAATAGAAAATAGATAATATATAGTTCGTTAATATATAATATGCATCTTTCAATATATGACAATATATGTGTTATATTTAAATGAAATAATTATCAATACGAAAAATTATTACTTAAGTAAATTTAATTACGTAAATTTCATTCAGATTATTTTGGAATTATATTGTTGCATCATTCTAAATATTGTGTATTATTTGTGTCAATAAAAATATAGTAGTCAATACGATTTATGACGCATTTAATTTTAAAAAATATTTTAAATTTATTCGATATAATCCAAATAATAAAAGTTTGATATTTGTAATTAGGGCTTTTTGGCTCGACGGATAACCAGGTCCGATAAACGGGTCGGATATGGACATTACTTTTGGCCCGAATACACCGGGCGGGTTTAGCCCGGTCCAAATTCATGGATTAATTTTTTAATAATTACCCAGCCCGAACCCGAACTTGAACAGGTCTACATTAAATACATTTTAAGTGTCGGATTGTTTCAATTTTTAATTGGGTTAAATACAGTTGACCACCCGCATAATATGCCTATTTCCAGGCCACCACCTCTATATTGTAATATTACATTCGACCACCTTTATAATTAAAAAATTTCCAAAGAACCACCTCAGTTAACGGCAGTTAACGGGAGAGGTGGTTAAATGGAAACAAAATTGATTATAAAGGTGGCGAAGTGGAAACATATTTATTATAGAGGTGGTGTATTGTAATAAAAATACTATTATTATATTAAAAAATTAATATATTTAACGGAAAATTTGACGGAACAGTGATAGGTGGTTGTTTGGAAAGTTTTTAGTTATAAAGGTGGTCGAATGTAATATTACAATATAAGGGTGGTGGCGTGGAATATGGCATATTATGCGGGTGGTCATCTGTAATTAACCCTTTTTAATTAGAGGTTTAGACTATTACTCAATTTCATTTAGAGTATCAAACTATCACAAATTTCAATTAAAGGGTGGGATTATCTCAACTTTAATTTTTAATTCAGGATATTTGGGAAAAATTCGGAATATTTTAAATTATCTAGTAAAAACATATCAAGTATTAAGAAAAATGTATTTATTTAGGGTTAATATCCAAAATGGTATCCAAAATTTATTTAATAATAAAATGAAATCCAAAAAATATTAGAGATTTCAATAAGCACAATTTATTTGGGGTTAGTATAAGAAATTGGTTGATCCAGACTTTTTGTATTAATCCTTTAATTTAATAAGTTATCTATCCTATATATAAAGCACAACGAGTGGAATTGACGGTTATCTTTGAAACCACATTCCATATCCCCTAATCAATCATATATATAAAGCACAAGGAGTGGAATTGACGATTATATTTGAAACCACATTCCATATCCCCTAATACCCTTCCACATTTACTAATTACATTAACATGCCATTACAAATACTATTTTATAATATGAAAATAATTTATATGCACATATTATATGTGCACCAATTACTAGTATAATTAACCCATCAAAATTAGCTTTTGTGATTACCCATTAAAAAGAGTCATAATAAATAATAAATTATATAATTATATAAATACATTTTATTTAATCATTTAAATGTTGTTATTAGACTGTCTACATTATTTGAATTTTTCTCCAATTAAAATAGGACGATCTTCGAATTAAAAATTGAGATAACCGATCCATTAATTGAAATTTCTGGCACTCCGATTTTTAATTGAAAATTTGGGATGGTCAAACACTCTATTTGAAAATTAGAATAGTATTCTAAATGAAATTGGGTGATAGTTCAAATCTTTATTTGAAATCGGGTGATAGTCCGACACTATTTTTTGAAATTAACTCTTATTTTTATGCAGTAAGGAGTATAACTAATGTTTTAGCAAGGGACGATAGGAAAACTTTCTCTCACCTGAACTTTCTCTCGGAGCCGCCTGTGGTTAATCCTTGTGTGGGAGGGGAGGACACCTCTCCTCTCGGGGAGGAGGCCTGTCTTCCTCCGCCCGTTGTTGTGTAGTTGTGTAGATTTTCTTTCGGTTTTCGGTTTGTCTTTCCCTTCAATAATGGAAGACTTTCCTCTAGCCTTGTGCTAGCTTTTCCTCAAGCCCTGATGCTTGTTTTCCGGTCCCCTATTTGGGGTGTGTTTGTGCGGCTTTGTGGGTGCCGGTCTGAGGGGAGATCTGCTGGTGTTTTCCGGATGCCTGGCCACGGTTGATTTGACGGTACTTGAGGGCGACCCAAGGCTTGGTCTTTAATCCAAGTCTCGGTGCTGTCACCGGCGGACAAGGGGCGGAAGGGACGCGGCTTGATCGGGGTTGTTGGCGGGAGGTCGGGTGGGCCTCGAGCGGCTGGATTGCCTTGGTCTGGGCGGCTGGTCTCGGCGGGTATGATATGTGGCTTGTTGCGAAAGGGGGAGCGGCTGGATGTGTGGGACGAGTGGCCGTCGGGCTTCAAATGACATGATGAGCAGCGGGATGTGCAACGGAGTTAGTGGGACGAGCAGGACGAGCGGCGGGATGAAAGGCAGTGGGTCGGGCTTCGAACGGAGGGATGAGTCGCGGGTGGCCGATTGAGCGGCGGAGGAGCTTCAACCGGCGGGATGCGTGGGCTGCTTTGGAGAGGTATCTTACGTCCAGGCGGTGATCGGACGTTGGTGAGTTCGTTGGGATGGCGCCTTTCATGGCCTGCTCTTCATCGGTTTTTTATGAGACTTTCTCGACATAGAATTGTCTTAGAAATAGTCCCTTCGGTTTGGCTTCATTTGTTCGCATTGTAAAATCTTGTTTTATGTAAGCACCTCACCTTGAATCAAAAAAAAAGCAAGGGACGATAGGTGTCAGCAACATCAGCGACAAGTTTTCAATTAATTGCATCATTGCAATACTAATATAAGAATTCCACCATTTTTTATTAAAAGTTGTTTTTATTAGAAATGTAGTTTTGTGTTTTTCACTGTCATTATTTCCTATATAAACTTGTTTCTCTAATTTGTAAACATATGTTTTGTAAGAATCTATCAAAATCCATGTTTCTTTGTTCGGTCTCTTCAGTCTTTTACAATTTCAATCATCTTTTCTTTCAATTTAGGGCAAATTACCGAAAACTACCCATAAATGTGGGTTTTTTCCTGAAACCACCCAAATTTTTGGAAATTATAAAGTCACACCCATATGTTTATAAAATTTGTCAGAAACCACTCATATGTTTAAATTTAATCAAAATATTAATAAAAATGATAAAAAATACGAAACAAATCATTTTTTAAAAAATCATTAAAAAATATTTGATGCTAAAAAATTTAACCATTAAAAATATATATTTAATTAATTAACCGAAGGGTAAATTGTCAAAAATCATAAAAGAAACTTTTAAAAACGCTAAAAAATACATATATAATTGAAAAAAATCATAAAAAACTTTGAAATATAAGGATACTAAATAAAAATAAATTTGAAATGAAGTAAAAATACTTTTATTCATATGGTATGTATTAAATGTGAAAACTAAATCTATACAAAAATACGATGTCTTACAAATTTATAAAATTTTGAAGTTTTTTTATTTTTATGGTGCCACTATTAACTACGTGTTACATGGTATCACATTTGTAATTTTTAAGACAACATATTTTTGTATAAATTTAGTTTTCTCATTTATATCAAAATTATAACTTTGAATAGAAGAATTTTAATTTGCATGTGTAGTTATAATTATATTGAATAAATAATAGTGTGTTATACGGTTACACTTACTACATACGCCACATAGTGCAAATATAGTTTTGATACATTTTTGCATATAAAGCAAAAAAATTATTGCATATAAAGTAGAGTTTAAACACTCATTTTATGACATTAAGATTTTTTAAAACTTTAATGGAGCAATAATGGTTGCCGGTAAATTTTTTAATTTTCAAGACACAATATTTTTTATAAATTTAATTTCACATTTGTATACATATCATATGAATACATTTCAAATTTATATTTCAAATTTATATTTAGTTAATATCCTGATTTTTTATTTTTTTTATTATTTTTGGTAATTAAGTATGTATTTTTCATTTTTTTCATTTTTTTTTATTAATATTTCAATTATATTTAAACATATGGGCGGTTTCTAGCAAATTTTATAAACATATGGGTGTGACTCTATAATTTCCAAAGATAAGGGTACTTTCTGGAAAAACCCCATATTTATGGGTGGTTTCCGGTAATTTGCCCTTCAATTTATCGTGATCGGAATGAGGATATAGTAGTGAGAATTGAAAAAGAATATTAACTTGTATTAATCGTAAAAAGACCAAAATATCCACATAAGCTCTTATTTTCAGATCTTGTCTTAAATTGTGTCACTCATCTACTCATGTTTGATCAAAAAAATATCGTGAAAGCATCCGAAAGCTCAGTAAGCATCGAATTCCGCTGCCTCTAGCAATGATCCTTTTATAGTCCATACAAAGCTTTTCAAGTAGAAGCATTTTTGTTTTCTTTGGTAGAAGGCAACAAATTTACAATGAATTTAAAATTATTGGATTACATAGCTTAATTATTTAAGTATATAAGATACCATTTACATCATATCATGTTTATAGGATCCGGATCCGGTAATGTACAATTATTTGATGCGAGTACCAAAAATGCCCTTTTGACGTTCTTTACTACAACAATACGTAGTTTTGTTTGAATCATTACTACAATTATGTACTTTTAACTCGCAACAAATAATTTTTAATACACCCAATCTAAATCCATGTTTATAATTAATATGCACATAACAGTTAATTAATGAGGGTCAACTAAGTCAACAGTCAAAATTTGATGAAATAGTTAACGGAATAGTAACGGAGTGGCTGCACTTAATAAAATTTGAAATAATGAATGGTTATTTTAAAAAAGTCGAAGGGGTAGTTTTGTTCAAATTAGCCTATTAGATGGATGGTTTTCGACAAAAATCCCAAAACTAATTATACCATAAGCACAAAGTATCAAAAATTCTTAAATATGCATACTTCATTGATGTGCTACAACAAAATATTTTAACGTTTCAAACCATTTGTTACATAATCTTGCAATCTCAAATATCTGTAAAGACATAAAGTTTACACAAGCAATCACAAACATATATTACAACTGAACTCCAAACCATTTGTTGCAAATAACATCACCACGCCACTCTTTTACAGCTCAAGCACAAAGTCTGCAATATGATAATTCAATCATAAACTCATAACTGCAAATATCCTCTATATGTAATTCAGTAACACGAAACTTACAGTCTGTGTCGGTTTTTATCCATTGCTCTTTATACTCAGCCCATCTGTCACTCTTTTCTGCTGTTGAACTTAAATCAAGTCTTTCACCTGTGTCTGGTACGTCGTTGGTTGACTGGCGAAACTTTCCGTCTAGTTCACCATCGGATATAAAATGTGTATCACTATCTTTTTCAGGATGAACCTTCCTACGAAGCATTTTCAGAATCTGTGACAAATTTATACACTTCAGATTAATGCCAAAATTTCTATTGACTAAAATATTTCCCATAAGTTGTTCTTTAATGCATTTATAGATTTGAGATTAATGCCAAAATTTCTATTGACTAAAAACTTGCCTTATTGAATTTGTTTCTCTTGCTGGCAGCAGTTAACTCTCCGGAAGCAGCTCTGAGAGGGTTCTGAGACTTTAGTTTCTTCAGAAACTTCTTTATTGAAAGCACATTGAACTTTTTTTGTTCTTTTGTATTGATGGTTTTTGCTTTGCATTCATCATCAGGGGACTCTTCACTCTGTTCATTTTCGTAAAACAGCTCTCGAAGCGACATCTTTTTCTTTACTTCTTCCTTTGAGTGAGGCAGTTCGATTGTTGAACCAAAAAGATAATGTTGAAGAGGACACAAAGTTATGTGTTCCTCCTCTTCCTGCTCCAGCAAGCCATCACGCTCTACGTGCATGCTAGCGAGTGAGATAACACTAGCCTGACTGTTTCGTCCAGATGAAACCGTTGTATTCTCTTCATTAACTTCATTCTCGAGAATTTTCTCAAGCTCTTCATTGATGAACCTAAGCTCATTTTCTGTCACAGCAAACTGTCCCTCAGTGAGGTTATTGAAGGTCGGCGTCATAGGCTCACTAACGATCGGTTCAAGTCCAAGAAACCCAATAGAAAGAAATCCTTGGAAAATGACTGGTGACTCTCCAAATGACTCTTCCTCAATCTCATGTTGTGTATTCCAATCTTCAACTCCATTGCTAGTTCCTGTCCAGTTACTTGTGTGTGGTGTATTGTATGCAGCATACCTTACGTCATCATGCTTCGATAGGCCTTTGTAACAACTTCCTGCAATAGTATAAATATTTTCTAACACGCGCTTAATGCTTACAGTTCATGGTATAACAGAATATCATGCATATTTATGTTATGCATCTGACGGCAAATATAGAGTAATAGTACAGGTACCAATAGGTCCAGTGATGCTGCGGTCATTGAACGGAATGGTACCGCCTTTTCTTATTTTCTGGTGCATCCAGTCCAGAAGCTGGACAGTAGAGAAACAACAGTGCTTAGAAGAGCAATCACATATTTCGTTACACTATAATTCGAGAAATCGGAAACTAGTCTAGCTGTACTTACCTTCATTTGGAACACTCTCTGTATGACTTGGTTCAGATTACACTTGAGGAAGGAATTGAAAAAGATAAGTTTTATACTAATAATAGATCACTGAAGATTTCTGTTGGTTCTTCATGTCTTGGAAATTATAATAGCGTCGAGCAGATGAAAACATTAAGAAAGCTCCAGGAATGATGTATTTTTCAATATCCAGGTTGTTCCTGTACTTTCCAATATAATTTATTGATTCATACACGACGCCATCTGAATTTGTTGATTCTGAAATGGTCAGTGTCAGCTTATTTTGTTGTGGACAAAATGCTGCAGGGTAAGATATCTATCATTATAAATCTATCATTCAATGTTGGGTTTCTTGCTAGTAGCTTTGTACACTAAGGATAGCGGAGACTCGGATACTGATTGCCCGAATGGAACCGCGTGCTTTCGAATGGCCGCTGAACGACTCATGCAAAATGATATTGAAATGGTTATGGAAAGATGATCTGAAGATAGTACTGCCATCAGGCTTGGGGACAAAAGCCTCGAGTTATGTTTTTGATTCCCACGTCCAATGGTACTAGTTTTAGAAAAGCAAAAATTATATGGCCGACATGCTGAAGCAAACATTGCCTCTTGCTCTTGTAGTACACCTACAACATCTCTATGTTGAATTGATCAAATTGTTTTCAAGCTTTCTAATCTTTCTTTTTTGGGTTAGATCTTCGGAAATCTGTTGGCATTGGGTCCTATCGTACCTAATGCTCTTATCCCGAGTATCTTATCAAATCTAACTGAAGCATACGCATACCCGTGGAAGCACACACAAACAAAAAATCCTCATGGTGCCCATAGGCCTTCTTGCTTTGCTCATTTTAATATCTTTATGGGTCATACTGGTGAGCTGCAGTAGCCTTTGTAAAATTCATCACTGTGTTACAGCTTGGAGGTATGGGTCGAGTCGAGGTCTTTTTCGAGGTTTTTGTTTCTCGGAAGAACTAAATGATTTTTTTTTGTAAACAATGTTGTATAAACACGACAATGGATCATTCGGTGCGGCACAATTATTTATTGCGAGCATCAAAATGACATTACTTTGAAATTATTTATCAAAACTACATAGTTTTAAGACTTATATAAATTATTATTGCAACACTAAATCTTAATCTTCGGACAACAAGAATAATTTGTCCGCTTCGAGGAACCGGGCTTCTCTCGTGGAATGGTACCTTGGCTAAAAATTGGGGATTCAAAAGGCCCATTTTTAAGCCCAATACGTCCACACGTCCTTGAGGATAATTTTTTTATAAGATATGGCAAAATATTCAATGAGTATAATATGAGGAAATGAACTAAAAAAGATATGAAATGAACTGAAATAGCTAGACTGAGTCATTTGCCTCGCTTAGCACAAGATAAGAGCCGAAAATCGAAAAATTAAGACAAGAGTTGCGTGTGCACACGTGGTATGAAGTCACCTGAAGATTATCAAAGAGGACACGTGTGGTATGAATCTGTCACCTGATGAAGCAAACAGTAAGAGAAAACACCAAGTACTTGTCGCCTCTGTCGAAAGAAGTTGTCAAGCTACCGAAAAGATGATAAAAGGAAGGAATCAAAAAACGTCCTTGAGGACAATTAAGGTGCGTCAATAACACTCAGTTACACGTCTTAATTCGACCACTAGAGACGTGACGTAATAGATTAAATTGCTCAACCACTTATTAGCACAATTTCAGTCACTCTCTTCAAGAAAAAATACAAACAAAAAACTGCAGCAACAAGGCAGCAAGCATTCAATGCTTCTTCCGTCTCCTTCATTCCTAATCCCAATGCACATCCATTACAAACCACGTTCAATATAAAATCATCACATTATCTCAACATTCCCATTTTCATTTTTCCCAAATTACCCCTCCCTCAATCAACTCCGATCCGCCGATGGGAACCGAGCAGACCTCCGCAGTCGAGATCTCTGAGCCTCTCTTATCTCAATCAACCAAACCAAACACCGACTCTTCACCGCTTGAAACAATTCCGGATTGGAAGGAGCAGATCACTTTCCGAGGGTTGTTGGTCAGCGCCGTGTTAGGGACACTTTTCTGTATTATAACTCATAAGCTTAATTTGACAGTTGGAATTATTCCGAGTTTGAATGTTGCTGCTGGTTTGCTTGGGTTCTTCTTTGTCAAGTCGTGGACGGAATTGGCTTCAAAGTTTGGATGGTCTGTTAAGCCGTTTACTCGTCAGGAGAATACTGTTATTCAGACTTGTGTTGTTGCATGTTATGGACTTGCTTTTAGTGGTACATTGATTTACATTCGTTGATTTTGTTTATTTAACTTGTGGTTTGATATTATGTGACTGTTGTTTGTGGTGTTTTGATGTGAATGATTGGGATAGGTGGTTTCGGATCGTATATGCTGGCTATGGATGAGAGGACTTACCAGCTTATCGGAGCTGATTACCCTGGAAACCGTCCGGAGGATGTTAAGAATCCTGGGCTATGGTGGATGATAGGTTTTCTTTTTGTTGTCAGCTTCCTTGGATTGTTCAGTCTTGTACCGCTTCGTAAGGTAACATCAAGGGATTTTGTTTGTTTAAATACCAGTAGAACTGCATGCTCTTTTTATTCATTAGGTGTATATGAATTATTGGATTTTTAAGTGTATGAAAAATTCTGTGTTTTGCTAGGTTATGGTGCTTGATTATAAACTCACATATCCAAGCGGGACAGCCACAGCTATGTTAATTAACAGTTTCCACACACATTCTGGAGCCGAACTTGCAGGGTATTGATACAAAGCTGTTTGCTAATTTGTAGAATAATTTTTTGAAGTCAATCAGGAAGTATAAAAAGTGTGTGTTTGCTATTTTCAAACAACTCTACCCCATGAATACTAGGGACTAGTCAAGGGAAGTAATACTAATTTAAAGGAAATTGATATGAGCTCCGAAATGTTTTACTGTGTGATGTTTTACTCATTCATTGTTTATGCATCAATATGCAGTCAGTAATGGTTTACATGAATGATTATGCAGCAAGCAAGTCAGTTGCCTTGGGAAATATCTCAGTATTAGTCTTGTATGGAGCTGTTTTAAGTGGTTCTTTAGCGGCGTTGGGGATTCCTGTGGCTTCGATAATTTTCCCACCCTTGGATTGCTACTATACAAGAACACGTAAGTCACCACTTGTCCTATATATTTATATCTATTTTTAGTTGCCAATATTTTTCTTAAAGGGTGGAAATGGTCGAAACTCCATAATATCAGTCAGTATCTGTTAATTGTGATTTGTAATTCACTAATGAAAGCGCAGTTATAGCCAAACTTTAGTCTCGTGGAGTTATATTGCTGTTGGGGAATAAATCCAAGGACTTAATTGCTAATTAGTTATTCATGTTGTTGGTTCAAAAGTATTGGTAATCAGTAATGATAATTTAATGAATGTTAATGAATATGAAGTGAGCATTTCAGTGCTGATTGTATTTTGTATGTATTGTTCGACTGCAATCACTGTTGAAAGATAAATTTGCAAATTATTGACGAGCACGTCGTTGAGTGCGTCCAACTTAAATTTATAATAATTCCTACAAGCTAGCAAGCGGCAACTAGGGTCGAACCAAAGAGAGAACAATTTAAGTCAAGACTATATTTTTTATTCTACTAATAATTCCTAAAGGGTTTTTTTATAATTGATTTAGTGTCAAGTAACAAATAATATATAACTATCAACACACCAATTTAAGGAGTTGCTTGCAATATAAAATAATTATTATCATGTACAAATCATGTGAATTTATTTAATTGTTCCCGCTAGAGACACAACAAACATACATCCGCTAAGATAATATGTAAACAATTCAATATATCCTAATCTTCAATTAACCGCTAAGTTCTCAAGAAGATTGATAATAGCTTGAATAAATATCAAAATAGCTACACCACTAGGCTTTACTAAAATGATATCAAACAAACATCATGCAAGACATGTTAATATAGTTCACCGCTAGGCTACTCTAAATAAACATTCAAGCATGTATTAAGCACAAAGAATTGTAATAAAATTCACACAAAATAATCATGCAATAACAATCATCAATATATGTTAACAAACAACTCCCCAAATTGGGTGAGTTTAGTTACACATAAGATTCATCACAACAAAATACAAGAAAATAAAAGAAAGTTTGTAAGTAAGAAAATTGTCACAAATTTGATGATGAAGATGTGGCCTTCTTTATCTCCTTCCGTTGTCACTACGGCTTGAGAATGAGATGGTTTCTTCTTCAAAAATCCAGATTTCTTCAAGCTTGATGATGACTCCAAAATGTGAGAAAATGATGTGAAAATGTGGAAAGAAAGCAAAACAATGGCCAAATGATGGCTTATTTTTGATGTCTTTCTCTCCTCCTTTTATATGCATTTTCATCATAAATTGCATAAAATTCCGTCACCTTCTTTTGTAGCTCGAGGTGCATTATTGCTTCTCATTTCAAATGTTGAAAATAAATGCAATTTGCTATTTTTGTTCTGCCGCGGAGGGTGAAAAATTATCTAAATTCAATACCTCCACGATTATAAATTCTTTATCCTGCGCGATTTTGCAGAAATTCAGATTTTGTGTTTCTTGCGGTTCAATCTTTGATTCCACATGACTTCAAATTGCACCCTCTTAAGAATTAAAATTTCAAATGCATCTATAACATGAATCACACACAAAAGTGAAATAATACATGGAATAATATATTTAAATCATGAAAAATTTTACGTTTTGATGGATCGTATAAATACGCTCTATCAAACCACCCCACAGTTCGTCCCGAACAAGAAAAAGTTTAAGACATGCAAACATTCTTATCATTAGTTTTTGAAGACTAACCACAAAATTTAATCACGATATTCCCTCTATTTATTTTAACAATTCATGCTCACATTCTACTTAAAATAATGATCAACAAGAGAATCAAATAACACATGTTACCTTTGAGTTTTATGTTTTTCACAAAATTATTTGGAGATAGTCTTTTTAGACTCTTCACCTCGTTCTCCGGCTCAAGGTATTAGTAATTTTTTCCGCATTGAATTGCTTAAGTTGATTTTTCATAATAATATTTTCTACAAATACTTTCAATGGGGAACTTACCTTCCTAACCCTCGGCATTTGTAGAAAAATATTTTTTTTCAACTTAGTGTGCCGGCTCCACAAATTCAACGCGTAATAATATTTTTTTCTTTGAGCCTTCGAACGTGTGTCAAGTCCCTCTAAGACATTTTATATCAACTCCATATTTTGAAATAATTAAACTCAAAAATAATAGTATACATCAAGTCACTTGCATCACAAAATTTTAAAATATATATGAAATATGTATATCAAAATTTAATAGAATGGAACATCAATTAAAAAAAGTCAGCATTTCATCACATCATGCAACATATTCCATACTCACAACTCATGCAATAAAAAACGTGCTCACAATTCGACTCAATGCATGCTAAAATAATAAAACGTGCTGACACAACAACAACATACTGACTTTCCCACCCCACACTTGAACTGAACCGTGTCGTTGAAACGTGCTGACACTTTGGTATTTGATTCGCTACGCTTTTCTCGAGTCGTTCAAGTGATCAACCACCATATTTTTTATCCTTCTCTCATTTATGACCGGTAGTGGCTCACCTTTGCCTATGAAAATATTTGGAAATGACTTCAATTCAATCTTTGGAACATCTAGTGCATCTTCTCCATAAGCCACATTTAAATCTTCCACCGCATAAATCAATGGTTTTGTGATTTCCACCTTGCTCGACAACTCCAAAAGCTCTTTATCCATTTCTAGACTTATCCGAGACTTTTTCATCTGCATTGGAAATGGAAGAGGATTAGAAATTGGCAAAATTAAATCTCTATCAGTCTTTGGAACATCCCTATCAAAAATTCAGATTTCTTCAAGCTTGATGATGACTCCAAAATGAGAGAAAATGATGTGAAAATGGGTGGAAAGAACGCCAAAACAATGGCCAAATAATGGCTTATTTTTGATGTCTTCCTCTCCTCCTTTTATATGCATTTTCATCATAAATTGCATAAAATTCCGTCACCTTCTTTTGTAGTTCGAGGTGCATTATTGCTTCTCATTTTCAATGTTGAAAATTAATGCAATTTGCTATTTTTGGTCTGCCGCGGAGGGTGAAGAATTATCTAAATTCAATACCTCCACGATTATAAATTCTTTACCCTCCGCGATGTTGCAGAAATTCAGATTTTGTGTTTCTTGCGGTTCAATGTTTGATTCCAAATGACTTCAAATTGCACTCTCTTAAGAATTAAAATTTCAAAGTAGTCTTGATGCATCTATAACATGAATCACACACAAAAGTGAAATAATACATGAAATAATATTTATTTAAATCATGAGATTTTACGTTTTGATGGATCGTATAAATACGCTCCATCAATTATACAGTTGTAAAAGAAATTTGTAGGAATTTATTTGTTTATAGTATCCGTTAGAAATATAATGGTGGACTGTTTTCATGTATGTACGATAGACTTGTGTTAACTTTCCAAGTTTGATTAAATTTGAAAGAAAAAGTTTCTTATCCTGAATTTCAGACAAGACTGAGACTGTATCTATGAGGTTGGGACCTCAGATAAGGCCCAGTTGGTTTACAGATAATTTGTGGGAAAATGATGCTGTGTATTTGGGTTTTCTAGGAAAATAGAGTAAATAGTAAAGTTAAAAGAACTCGACACAAATTCAGTTCAACATTGTCAGTGAGAAAATAATTTATGATATATTTTCACTGCAATTTATTTCCTTCAAATTTCCATGTTCCAAATGTTAGGTTCAACTAGGAGGTAAACATAGATAAATCATAATTATTATTGTTTCACCAAAATGTGAAACTAAATGAAACACTTTTTCCGTAAAAGTTTTTCAAAGACAGTCATTTACTCTTGAGAAACGCTTTTTGCATTTCTTCTTTGAGAGTTGATTAAAATATCAGATGATCTTATTGACTGTGGAATTTGTATCTTCTATGAATTGCTCCTTGATGTATCTAAGTACCCTCATGTCGGCAACAAAGTTAGATGTCCTTTCGTTGACAATCTTTTTGATGATTTGTATTATTCATTTGCAGGTTTTATTTTGACTTCAGCCCAACATACGTTGGATGTGGTCTTATTTGCCCTCACATAGTCAATTGCTCTGTTCTCTTTGGTGCCATCTTGTCTTGGGGAATTCTGTGGCCCATAATTTCCACATATGCTGGAGAATGGTATCCTGCTGGTCTCGAGAACAATGATTTCAAAGGTCTATATGGCTACAAGGTAAATCGAGCCGCATTTTCGCTCTACACTTGCAGATTTTTTGTTCACCGTTCAAAAAAGTAGAACCCAAGAAATGACAATGGATAGTGTATCTTAGCCAAAATTGATCTGAATGGTTTCGCCATTCATACAGCCAACTTATAAATAATGTTTTCCTCTTCTGTAGGTTTTCATTTCCATCGCCCTTATTCTTGGCGATGGCCTCTACAATCTGATTAAGATTATCACAATAACTATTAAAGAGATAATCAAGGCAAACTCGGTGAAAAATAGCCTTCCTGTCATGCAAGAGATCGTGGCCAACAGCAGAAACCCCATTGGTACATCTCTCCATTTCTGATGACGATTGTTTACACTTTTCAACCATGGATTGACTTTTTTCTAGTGTATAGCGCTGACTGTAAATGCGCTCCCATCACCCTATATGAACTAATGAATTTGATGATCATCTTGTGATCTATTACAGATGCTGAAACTGCTAAATTGTTATTGGAACAGAAGCAGAGGGATGAGACATTTCTAAAAGATAAAATTCCATCTTGGGTCGCCGCATCCGGGTATATCGGACTAGCTGCTGTATCCACAGCAACAATTCCCTTAATCTTCCCTTCTTTAAAATGGTATTTGGTTCTTTGCTCGTACATCATTGCGCCAGCCCTTGCCTTCTGCAATTCCTATGGAACTGGACTAACAGACTGGAGTCTGGCATCAACTTATGGGAAGATTGGCTTGTTTACGTTTGCCTCAATCGTTGGTAAGGACGGAGGGGTGATAGCTGGGTTGGCAGCTTGTGGTGTTATGATGTCCATAGTATCCACTGCAGCTGATCTCATGCAAGATTTTAAGACAGGGTACCTTACTCTTTCTTCAGCCAAGTCCATGTTTGTGAGCCAGATTTTAGGAACAGCAATGGGTTGCATCATAGCCCCACTCACATTTTGGATGTATTGGACTGCCTTTGATATTGGTGCTCCTGACGGTCCCTATAAAGCACCATATGCCGTTATTTTCAGAGAAATGGCCATTCTCGGAGTGGAAGGATTTGGTGAGTTGCCTAAGCATTGTCTTGCAATCTGCTGTGGTTTCTTCATTGCAGCCCTTGTTATAAATCTATTGAGGGACGCAATTCCAAACAAGTATTCTCAGTTTATCCCTATTCCAATGGCAATAGCTGTCCCATTTTACATAGGAGCATACTTTGCAATCGACATGTTTGTTGGAACTGTAATATTATTTATCTGGGAGAAAGTAAACCGAAAGGGTTCAGAGGATTATGCAGGTGCGGTAGCTTCTGGTTTGATATGTGGAGATGGAATTTGGACCATACCATCAGCTATCCTCTCAATATTCCGAATTAATCCACCCATCTGCATGTCCTTTGGGCCAGCATCAGCACGCTGAGTTGTACCGTGACTTTATGGTTGAAGCAACTTGGTTTTGTAAATAAGTTCTTTGCCACGAAAAAAGCCAGTAGACAAACAGTGTTATCCTTCATCTCATTTTAGACATTAACATGTGCAAAGTCCATGTTGTTGTAACTTTATTACTTGATGCTATTTTCAAAATTTGTGTGTAACGCATTGAAGATGGCCGTGGCGGGGTGTACATTGAGGTTCACAAAGCCAAAATCTTTCCTGATACTCAGTGATGACCTAATCTTCCTACCTTTTTTTTTTATTGAGACCTAATCTTCCTACCTGAAAGGGTAAGCTTGACAAAAATAGGTATAGCATAGAGAAATGCGTTGTACCGAGTTACTAAAAGACAAATATCCAATGGAATTCATTCCTATTTTTAATATGTGGCAGCATTGGCACCTTGGTATTTGCTTCTCTAACATTAGATGAACACATATTATTAACATATATATAATACTTTTTCTACATTCATATTCAATCAATTTTTTCTTTATCAATATTCAATCAATTTTTAACACATTATATTGTTAGTATACCCTCTAAGAGCATCTCCAATGGGGTTATGTAAACAAGACTATTAGCTAAAAAATGCTTAGGTGGCAATTATAAATAGAGAACCATATACATATGTCACCCTCCAATGGGGTTATGTTAATTAGACTAGTTAGCTAAAATTATACATAACCATCTTCTCACTCATCAAATTTAACTCATTCTCTATAATTATTGTGCCTAAATTATACATATTTCTAACAAAATGCATACACATTTACATAACCCCATTGGAGCTCAATGCATATTTGATCATTCAAATTATACATAACTAATATAATAATATTTTTTACATATCCATTTTAGCTATCTCCATTGGAGATGCTCTAATGATCCTTTTTTAGCTTTAGCTTAGACGTGGTGTAGTAGTGTTAATATAGTCGCGCGGCAACTTCGCCTACAAAGTAAGATTTTCAATCCCTGTATTAGGCCTTAAAGCTTTGCCTGCTAACCAACAGGACTATATTCACCGATCAATCTATCCTTCCATTCATCTAAACTCACTTCCTTTGACCTATCTGCTGTATGTAATAATAAATAAGACATTATAAAGTTTTAGTTAATCATTAGAGTATTTATTGGAATTGATGGTATGTCAGCTAGCTGAACATCATTAAACTGTTGCTGTCAAGGTGAAGGGTTTTTCAACAAAGGAAAACAAAAAAAAGATATTTTAACCAACATATATTCTTGCTTTATAAAAATAACTATGATTTTTAAAATTCAGAACCATAAAAATAAAATCAAGTCGTACAACGATGTCCAACAAAAGACACGACTGTGATTATCTCAAGCCTGAAACTTGAAAGAAATATCTAAAAAACATCCAAACACAACTAGTTAAGGTCAGACTTCTAGTACAACAATATTCTTAGGTTACACGAACAAAAGAAACTAATAAAACTCATAACTACACTGCAAGTTTGCAACACTGCAAACGATGTTGATTCATCATTGGAAACAAAGGACACAACTGTTAACAACGCTTGATATAATTATTTCAGTAACATAGGATTTTTTGGAACAAGGAAACCACAACCAAAAAGTAATTTAAAGGTACCAACCATGTGACTGACACATTAGTTTTTAGCCCTGACAGCGTTATTTTCCTTTATTCTCACCCGATTATCAAGCTTAACAAAACGTTTAAGGTCCTCATATGGAAGCATTTCAATTTTCTTCCTTCTTAATTCACTAAGAGCTGACCGTTTATCAATCAAATGCCATAGCCAATCAGGGTACTCAGAATCAGCCATGACCTTAGGATCAGAAGCCTCCTTCAGAATATTAGCACCGACAGTTGTGCCAGATTTGATTTCCTTGGTTAGAGATGATACTTTAGGACCGTCTCCAACTGCTGCTCCTTTACCACCCTTCTTTTTTGCGGCCGAGAACATTCTGTAAGAAACACCTTCAAGTGTGTGTTTGGTGATTACACCATTTTTGAAACATTTCATTCTCAACGCCATGATAATCCTTCACCTTCAAAATAAAAATAAAAATAAGTCATATCAAAACATAAAACATGAATATGCCCAAGGTCCATACAAGAAAGATCTGAGAGAAAATGGGGTAGTGCGTTCGGTTTGTTGACCTAAATTGATAAAACATACAAGTTAACGAATTTCACTCACTATACCTAAAATTGCACAAAAGCTTATAGCTGCAGCTAGAATGAGGTAGGAAGTTACCTGATGAATCTCAAAAATCAAATCGAATTAGTCTGAGTCGGAGTTGGAGCGCAGGGCAGGAAACCCTAAAATGGGAAATGCTTGTAATTATACGGTACTGATCAGGAGTAAAAGGCCCATTTTCAAGCCCAACAAGTCCATTGATCGATTGCTCGACCAACTATTTCATTCACTCTCTTCAAGTAAAAATTCTTAACAAAAAACAGCAGCAAATTGGTTGGTATGTTGCTGCTGGTTTGCTTTGTCAAGTCGCGGACGGAATTGGCTTCAAAGTTTGGATGGTCTGTTAAGCCGTTTACTCGTCAGGAGAATACTGTTATTCAGACTTGTGTTGTTGCATGTTATGGACTTGCTTTTAGTGGTACATTGATTTACATTCGTTGATTTTGTTTATTTAACTTGTGGTTTGATATTATGTGACTGTTGTTTGTGTGTTGTGATTTGAATGATTGGGATAGGTGGTTTTGGATCGTATATGCTGGCTATGGATGAGAGGAATTACCAGCTTATTGGAGCCAATTACCCTGGCAACCGTCCGGAGGATGTTAAGAATCCTGGGCTATGGTGGATGATAGGTTTCCTTGGGAAATATCTCAGTATTAGTCTTGTATGGAGCTGTTTTAAGTAGTTCTTTAGCGGCATTATGGATTCCTGTGGCTTTGATAATTTTCCCACCCTTGGATTGCTGCTATACAATAGCACGTAAGTCACCACTTGTCCTTTATATTTATATCCATTTTTAGTTGCCAATGTTTTTCTAGAAAGGGTGGAAATGGTTGAACCTCCACAATATCAGTCAATATATGTTAATTGTGATTTGTAATTCTTTAATGAAAGTGCATTTATAACCAAATTGTAGTCTCGTGGAGTTATATTGCTGTTGGAGAATAAATCCAAGGACATAATGCTAATTAGTTATTCATGTTGTTGGTTTATAAAGTATTGGTAATCAGTAATGATAATTTAATGAATGTTAATGAATATGAAGTGAGAGTTTCTATTAACAAACCGCTTAAGATCTTCATACGGAAGCGTTTCATTCCTCTTCCACAACCAATCAGAGTACTCAAACACAACTAAAAATAAGTCATATTAAAACATAAAACAGGGCTATGCAGTGCGTTCGGTTTGTTAACCTAAATTGATAAAACATACAACTCAACGAATTTCACTCACAATGGGAATCAAAAAATAATAAGTTCAATTTTGATTTCGCATGAAAAATAGGATTAAAACAGAACCTAAAAAATTAAGATACCAAATTGTACAAAAACTTGTAAATGCATATCAACAATTGGCAGCAAGGTGCGGTCGGGGTCGGAATTTACCTGATGAATCTCAGAAATCAAATCGAGTCGGACCGGAGGGAGGAGAAAATTCTTGAATGTAAAATGCTTGTTTTTATACGGTACTGGTTAGGGGTAAAAGAATTGATAATTTAGCTAGCGACCATAAGTGTATTAGCAACAAGTTTTCGATTGAATGCAATACTATAAGAGAATTAACTAATGTATCAGTCCTCGATACCAAAATTAAAATAATATCTCGTCTTGTAAATAGGTAACAGTAATGATCAGGGTAGTAGACTCATCTAACTTTTTTGATCTCGAAATGACTTCTGCCTTTATTTAATTTTCGTTAAAAATATGAGAGTGTTTTGGTCATTCGTAAGCATAAATGTTCAAGCATCGCTCATACTTTAAATCTTCCAATATCACCCTTTTTAGTTAAAAAATATACATTAGATATAATTAGTAGGGGTAGTTTTGTGTTTTCCTTTGCCATCGTTTCCTATGTGTATTCTTGTTTTCAACAATTTGTAAAACATATGTTTTGTACCTATTAAAGTCTTTGTTTTATTAAGTTTCGTTCTCTTTTTTATCTTCTACAGTTTTCTTTCAAATTATCTAAATCTAACTGGTGTCATATTTTTAGTCTCATATTGACCTTTGATTTGTCAAGCTTCAAAGCATTTCAATTAGAAGTTAACGAACTTACTATGAATGAAAAAAAAAGAAATCGTGTAGGCTGCATTGAGGGTTCAATAAGGCACGAGGTTAGTTTGCTAATTTCTTTTAAAAGATTACTTCACAAGGCATAAAAATGAAAGGACTTTTTAGTTTAAATACCATTCAGTTCACACTGAATTTCGATGTGCATGTACCAAAGTTCCGATGTGCATGTAGCATAGCTCATAACAAAGCGAAAGAATTGTTTTTTTACCAATAATTATACTATAAGCATCAAGTTGGTTGAGATCTTGTGAAACAAGAATTTTGTGAAATGATGAGACATGAATTTAAAGTTGATTTCAATAATTTTGCAAAATTACACGGGCAGTTGATTTGATGGTTATTTTTAGTTTAAATCTTGTCCGTAAGATAGATGAAAATCAACGATTGAGATGATGTCCTACGGTTTTATAAAAAACATGTGTGTCCTTCTTGAACCATGTATTTCCTTCTTAAACCATTTCCTCCAGCACCAAACATCAAAAAAATTCTTAAATATATATAGTTCATTTGACAAAGCGGAAGCTCAGTAAAGAATCAAAAGCATAAGCAATGCGATTGAAAAAAAGAGAAATGTTGGAAATAACTAGATAATATCAATAACTTGATCTTATTAAGAATAAATTAGATGAAAGTACATGAATAAAACTAATTTTAAATACTAAAACAAAGTAATAATACTAACTAATTTTAACGATGTGGGATAAAATATGTGAGTTTTAATTAAGGTCAATAGACACGTATCAGTCTCTCCCACTTGTGAAGAACTCGACTCCGAGTTCCCTTCTGGATACAAAGCTTCATCCGTGTGATATTCATGAAGATCAGCCACATTAAATGTTTCAGAAATTCCAATCCACACCATAAGAATTGTCGTTAATAGGACACAAAATCTTGTAGGGAGCATACTTGCGAGGCTTGAACTTGCTATATGTTCCCACTGAAATCGCTCTTTGCGCAAGAAAAACAACACATCATCATCATTAAAAACTTTGGCTCGTCTATACTTATCTACGATAACTTTATTCTTACTACCCACAACCTTTAGTCACGACTTAATCTCATCTTTGATAGCTATCACATTTTCAGCTAATCGCTCAGCTGCGACACTATATTCATGCGAATTTTATAACTTTACCCAATCCACCACATGCTTTGGGATGGAAGTATAAATGATGGAAAAAGATGTTCTTCCCGTAGCTGAATGCATCACACTGTTATATGTATACTCTACTTGAGACAGAACTAGATCTCATTGTTTCGGTTTATCTCCACGCACATTTCGAATCATATTCCCTAATGTACGATTAGTGACCTCTCTGTCTGTCCATCGGTCTTTGAATGAGCTATGGAACTCCTATTCAGCATGGTTCCAAACATCCTCCATAGAAGTGACCAGCTTAGGAACTTTGTGAAGGCGCACCACTTCTCTGAAAAACTGCTTTGCAGTATTGGATGAATCAGGCGTCTTTCTACATGCAATAAAGTGTGAAAGCTTTGAAAACTGGTCCACTAAAACAATAACAAAATACACTCCTTGTTGTGCACATGGTAAACCTATAACGAAATCCATAGACAAGTCTTCCCAGATATAATCAGGAATAGGTAAGTGCATGTAAAAAAACCGGTATTCTGAGATTGTCCTTTGGGTGTTTGATAGACAAAATAACGTTTAACAATGTTACTAGTATCTATTCTTAAATGCGGCCAATACTATCTTTCTGTCAAACAAGCAATGATTTTATCTCTACTGAAATGCGCTCCGACCACCACCTTGCAGATTACGAATCAATTTTTCTTTTAAATATGAAAAGGGATTGCGAAGACAATCTCCTTCAAACAAATATACGTCTATGACATGAAAATTCTAGAAGGATGATTCCTACCACACTTCTCCCATAGCTCTTTAAAATCAGGATCATCAGCATACAAGTCTTTCATATGACAGAATCCAACAACCTCTTGGAGCAGAGTGATAAGTAGTGATGCTCTTCTACTTAACGCATCTGCCACTTTTTTATGTTTCCCAGACTTATGTTGAATGATGCTCACTTAACATACATACATTTTATTGACAAACTTACGACTATGCAAAAAATTTAAGGCTTGATTGTCATTGAAAAGAATCAATTCACGTTGCACCAAATAATGTTCCCAATTTTGCAAAGCTCGAAACACATCATAAATTTCTTGATCGTAAGTACTCCACTTTTATCGTGTTTTGCTCAACTTTTCACTAAAGAAAGCCACGAATGTCTTTCCTTAAGATAACACAACACCTATCCCTTCGCCACTAGCGTTACACTCAATCTGAAAAATATTGTCAAAATCTGATTAAGCTAGTACTGGTGCGCTACACATTTTCTATTTAATTATAGCAAAACTTTGTTCCTATTCCGATCCCCACATAAGCTTTTTTTTCAGACACTAGGTTATAAGAGCAGTGATGGTGTTGAAGCCTTTAACATACCTCCTATAAAAAGTTTTCAAATCATGAAAACTATGCACTTAAGTGACAGACCGTGGAGTAGGCCATTCACGAATGGCTTGAACCTTTTCCTCGTCTACTTGAATGTCAATTTCACCCACAATTAATCAAAGAAAGAGTAAATTGTTATCGCAGAAAATACACTTCTTCAAGTTAAACGTACAATTGATTTTCTTTCAAAACTTGTAGTACTCTTTTCAGGTGCTCTAAACGTTCGACAACATTTTTACTATAGATAAGTATATCATAAAAGTAAACCACCACAAATAATTCTATGAATGGACACAATACTTGATTTGTCAATCTTATGAAGGTGCTTGCATATTAGATAAGTTGAATGGCATCACTAGCCACTCATACAATACGTATTTACTTTTAAACACTGTTTTCCATTCATCACCAAGTCTAATTCGAATTTGGTGTACCCGCTACACAAGTCAATTTTTTAGAATAATTTTGACCCAAATAGGTCATCTAGCATGTCTTCCAAGCGAGGAATTGAATTGATATTTGATTGTAATCTTGTTGATGGCTCGACTATCAACACAAATCCTCTATTGATTATCTTTCTTTGTTATTAAGAACACAGTGTTTGGCTTGAGTATAAAAAGGTCCCAAAAGTAACGTTCACATAATGAGAAGCAGCGTGAAAAGAGACGAGAATGAGAGACGGAGCGATTTGGAGACGACAAGCGACGAGAGAAATCAGACGGCAATCTAACGAAGGCGGAAGAGTTTGATTGGAAGAAAGACGTCTGTCAACTCTCAAGATGATTTTGGTTCAGCTGATATCGGAATCAAGTCCTGGGATTTCAGAAGTTCTGGCCAGGTTCGGCCGGTTGTTCAGGGGTTTCGAAGGGGTTAAAACCGTGTGTTCTTGCTAATTGTTCTTGGTTATTTACTAGAGAACTTGCGGAAAAACTAAATTTAAAAATTCAGCTTGTTAAGTAACTTGAGTTTGATATTAATATGTTCATAGGTTTAAATTAGCATAACATGTATAAGTGAGTAAGGATCTAGAAGGACAAGTAACTTTTGTAAGACAGAAGGACAAGATCTCAACCGTTGGTTTTGATTGATTTGACGGTTGAGATTAAGTTGATTTTTAATTTAAATGGGTAGTTGAATATGAAAAATACAAGGAAGGTTGAGAATGACGGTTATCAATCTCAACCGTTAGATTATTAGGTTTCAACGGTTGAGATGATGTCCTACGTATAAATGAATGTCCTCCTTGATCTCTTTCCCATGTATAGTAGGCATAAAGTTTATACACGCACTCTCAAACATACATTACAACTGAACTGAATTTCAAACCATTTGTTCCTAATTACATAACCGTGCCATCATTTTGAGTCACTCTTTTACAGCTCAATCACCAACACATTTTTGCAACTATCCTCTACATCATTCTCTATGCAATTCAGTAACATAGCACTTACAGTCTGTGTCAGTCTTTATCCATTGCTCTTTATACTCAGCCCATGTATCTCTCTTTTCTGCTATTAAACTTAAATCATGTCTTTCACTTGTGCCTGGAACGTCGTTGGTTGATATTGGTGCTCCTGACGGTCCCTATAAAGCACCATATGCCGTTATTTTCAGAGAAATGGCCATTCTCGGAGTGGAAGGATTTGGTGAGTTGCCTAAGCATTGTCTTGCTATCTGCTGTGGCTTCTTCATTGCAGCCCTGGTTATAAATATATTGAGGGACGTAATTCCAAACAAGTATTCTCAGTTTATCCCTATTCCAATGGCAATAGCTGTCCCATTTTACATAGGAGCATACTTTGCAATCGACATGTTTGTTGGAACTGTAATATTATTTATCTGGGAGAAAGTAAACCGAAAGGGTTCAGAGGATTATGCAGGTGCGGTAGCTTCTGGTTTGATATGTGGAGATGGAATTTGGACCATACCATCAGCTATCCTCTCAATATTCCGAATTAATCCACCCATCTGCATGCCCTTTGGGCCAGCATTAGCACGCTGAGTTGTACCATGACTTCAAGGTTGAAGCAACTTGATACCCAATGGTTACCTTTATAACATTATTGAGAAAGAACGGGGTTTTTGGTAATTTTGAAATAATTACCAAAATACTCATGACACATGCTGACACTCATCCCTCGCGCCTTAATTTCTTTGTATTAGAGGCAAGTGCTTATATGAATTTTTTAACTTTCGCTTAGAGGTGGTGGTGCTCGCGCTGCCACTTCACTTACAAGGTTAGATTTTTCAATCTCTGTATTAAGCCTTGGGCTTTGTCTGCTAACCAATAAAACTATACTCACCGATCAATCGATCCTTCCATTCATCTAACCCACTTCCTAAATCATGTCATTCATAATCAAAAGAGCTTATATTTCACTCTATGTGATCTTACATATGAACACAAGTTTGTCGGCACCATGTTGTTTTTAAAACAAACTCACTAAAACGTGGAATGCCCTTGAAGTAGGGTACATCTTATCATGTTAGAGTAACGTTCAACAAGGATATCTAAATATATGTAAGATCGTGAGACACGATCTCGATCGTTGATTACTAAAAATTCAAAGGATGAGATTTAATCCTAAATAAAATTGTCATTTTCAATTGTTAGGGTTTTTTGCACATTCAACCACTCATAATTTTTATTATTATCCGATAAATGATTAAATTAACAGCTAAAATTAGCTCATTCAGTCTCGCAAATATTTAGTACTATTGAACTCACATGTTTTATATCTTTAATTGCTTGAAGCTACTTGGAAACACGTTTGCACCCTAATAGTTGTTATAACAATAAGATCTAAGACAATAAGGTACAATGCCATACGTTAATTTTCTTTATACATTAAAATTATTTTGATACAAAACTTGAAACGTGGGTCATACAGGATGATGTTCAGTTAAGATTTATTTTTCTTATAAAATCTTACTATTGATAAAGCGTAGGAAGTTTTGTTGTCTGTTATTTTAATGCAGAATCTCATTCTCCTAAAATATTCCTCTATTGCTTTTATTATAAATACTTTATTTCATATATTGTTCATTATAAGCGCAAGGAGCCCTATCGTCTGAATAAAGGATGTTTGCGTGTCACTTCATTACATAGGGATTGTATCATGTGGAACCCCCTCCTTTTCATGGATCCATGGATCCCCTTTGCATCCGTTGATTGCATTTCCTGTTTGCATTTTGGATGCACCAGATTGTGCCAGCGCATTAATGAACATGTGCAACTCACGTGTGCATTTGTCATGTGCAACTCACGTGTGCATTTCAAAAATGCAAACACGTGGCACAATCTGGTGCGTCCAAAATGCAAACAGGAAATGCAATCAACGGATGCAAAGGGGGATCCATGAAAAGGGGGTTCCACATGATACAACCCCTCATTACATATAACACCTTTATTTATTCTCGTACAGAAAAATGAAACTGAGTCATAATTCCTGGATCAAAATTGACGCAAAGCTCATCAAACATTTATCGCATGTTTATGAATCATAAATTGATTGATTTTACATACATTAAACCATGTCTATAGACTGTATACCAAAATGGATCCGAACCAGAATACCTGAAACTGTCCATGATTTTCTTAAATACGAAAATACCCCTGAGCTGAAACTATTATTTACAAACACATAACCATAGCATTAACATAATTACTTGAACTTTAAGGAATCCATGTATGTTTGTTTTATAGATTTTTTGTATAAAGCAGAATCTGATTAGATGCAATTTGGTGCTATTAAATGTGGTCAAAGGGTACGTGGACAACGCATGCATGCCATAAAGTGGAAGCCATTGCCTAGTACTAGTAGTTGTAGTGTTTATGTAATTTTGTTGGTCAAATAACTGAAAAAGAAGTTTCTGGGGTATGGGCTTAGAAATATTAAAATGGATATGGAGATGGAGGAATGGGATCAGAGCTTGTTGTCCGTACACTACGCCATTATGACAGTAATGCGACTAAACATTAGTTGTCGCTTAAGACTGAAAACTGTCGCTTACATCCTATACGACCAAATGCCCGTCGTATAGGTTATGTCGCATTTGCTACGTAGTTTCGTTCTTATGTCACAGCAGGCCTTAAAAATTGTCGTAAGATTTCGAGACGTCCTATTTGCTGTCACGTTGGTTTTGTGTTGCAATGTTGCTATACGACTGTACATTAACATCGTCGTAATATACTTAAAAGACATTTTGAAATTAAAATATTTTGTTCATTAACATGTGCTTGGCTAATTTAGGTTCATTATAGGATTATGCAGCACCTAATTTTTAGTATTTTTAACCTACACAAATTTACAAATTATATGAAATTAACAAAATATTTAGATATCATTTCTTTATATATCAAAAAAGTTACATAATTCTGTCATACAAAAGTTTCATCCATCCAAAGGATTTAGATTCACAAGTTTGAAAATTTAAACTTGTTCACACTTTTAGAGGATCAAAGTGTATGATTAGGATTGCAAGTAGGGCCTTCACTCATACAATGCTACTTGAGCTTCCTCTTGCAAATCGAATGCTTTGTCTGCCAACATCTTAACCTGACTCTCATGTCTGCAAAGTAAAACTTCCCACACTCCCATTTGAATCTGTACATATAACCACAATTCAGCAAATTCAAAAGCCTTAAATTAATCTCTGCAGTATTATAATGTCCATATAAAGGATTTGTTTCCATTATCTAACAAAAGTACCACAATATATTTTTCCTTTAATATATAAGTATACTCATCACAAAGACAAATACCGAAGGAGTTTTGCGGTTGTCTTCAGTCCCATTTGGATCCAGGCCCTATCTAACATAAAAGCAATCCAAAGGGAGTCTTAAACGGTTAAAGTCTCCAAGCTACTTCTGTTTTGTCAAAAGGGCATTAAAAATAAAGAACAGTCAAGGAGTAAAACATACATAAAGAAATGTTGCCCAACTGTACACGGTTTTAGGACAATTAATTTGTCATATTAAAGAAAATATGAACTCACCCAGTAATCTTGACAAACTCACCATCAATAGCTCCTCTAAGCACAACATGAAGATACTTCTCAACACAACCTTCAATATCCAAAACCCAATACTAACAACTTTAACAACTTACCACTGCCACTCATCACCGTCACCGCAACTGTATACATATACTTTCTAGCCGACCCCAACCTCATCTGCGCTTTGCCTCCTAACACCCTCTCCACTCGAAGAATATGAGGTAACCCACCTCATGACTTGGAATGGAATGGGTCCTGAGGATTGTGAAGAAAGGGGTAGAGTTGGAATTGGATTTGACGGATAGGGTGTTACGGTTTGAAGAAGAGGATGTTGAGAGCTTAGACCGAGGAGATTGAGGAAGGGAAAAGCTTAGGCTGGATCGGAAAATGCGATGTTCAATTTTGAGTTACCAAGGCACAACGGCGGCACGAAGTCTAGGGTTTCGTCGGGAGAGAAAGTAGAAGGAGACATGGAGGTTGAAGCGACATTTTCTTTTCTTTTTTAATCCAAAATTTAATGCAAATTTTCAATTCCCTCCACGAATTTCACAATCCCACCCTCGCAAATTATTTTGCCTCCACACATCAATTTTATACAAACATTATTTTTACAAGTGATAAATACAAACACATGATTTTAATTTTAGGCTACACATTACCGACTTCAATTTTTTAAATCCCCCGCAATTTTTAAAGCCACCCATATATTTGATAACCCATTCCTTATAAATCTCACTTTGGCTCCAAATACCCAAATTTTTACAAATAATCCATATTCATTATCAAGCACATGTTTTAAGTTAAGATACACATAAATTTATTTTATGAAATACATGTTTAGATTTAAGAAATACAAGGGCTTAGTTTATGAACAACACTTTTGTTTGTCCCACTCAAAGGTTTATATAGTTATCAATATATAACTTACAATACGTACTTAGGTTCATAATTATACATTCATACATTAAAATGTGTACATATTATACGTTGCTTTTAGGTTATGATCTAGGACTTAATCATGGTTTAGACTTTAGAATTTAGGATTTGAGGTTTGAGGTTTAGTGTTGGGATTAGGGTTTGGGGTTTAGAGGTTGGGGTTTAGGGTCTAGGGTTGGGGGTTGGGATTTAGGGGGTTTGGGGGTTGGGGTTGGGGTTGGGGTTTGGGGTTTAGGGTCTAGGGTTGGGGGTTGAGGGTTTAGGGTCCAATATAAAGGATTTGTTCCATTATCTAACAAAAGTACCACAATATTTTTGCTTTAATATATAAGTAGAGGTTGTATCATGTGGAACCCCCTTTTCATGGATCCATAGATCCCCTTTGCAGCCGTTGATTGCATTTTCTGTTTGCATTTTGGACGCACCAGATAGTGCCACGTGTTTGCATTTTTGAAATGCACATGTGAGTTGCACATGACAAATGCGCACGTGGGTTGCACATGCTCATTAATGCGCTGACACAATCTGGTGCGTCCAAAATGAAAACAGAAAATGCAATCAACGGCTGCAAAGGGGGATCCATGGATCCATGAAAAGGGGGGTTCCACATGATACAAACTCTATATAAGTATACTCATCACAAAGACAAATACCGAAGGAGTTTTGCGGTTGTCTCCAGCTCCAGCTCCAGCTCCAGCTCCAGCTCAACTTGATCTCTTACGCTCCACATAGTCAAGTCTTTAAAACATTCACCTTTCTCTCAATTCACTTTTAAAAGTAAACAAGATGGAGAGCACGGTCAAAATTAATACAAGGACCTTTTATTTGTTTCCGTCATTCTATTGAACCTACACTTCATCATAAATCACTCGGTGGCCCCATTCCACTCATGTAACTATCTCCTTTATTTTCTCAACTCCTCTTCCATATCTTATCACTTGTAACCGTTTCATAATTAAATTATTAGAACTTTCTGACTTGTTCCACAAATTGAAATAAATAAATAAAAGGGTTTTTTAGCGAAAACCACCCTTCCAATACCACTATTTGAACAAAACCACCCCCTCAATTTTTTTTTTGACTTAACCACCCATGAATATCAAAACTCTTTAATACGACTTTTTCAACAGGTCAACAGGTAATTATGACCGTTGACTTTAGTTGACTTATAATGTCAATTTGAGTTTTTTGTATAAAACCACCCTTTCAATTACACAATTTAATCAAAACAACCCCTTCAATTTTTTTTGACTTAACCACCTTCAAATATAAAAACTATTTAATATGGCTTTTTCAATAGGTTTATAATAAAAAATTAATAAAAATCATAATTGGTAATTTACGGACTAATTATCGAATTAATTTCATTGACTTTGGTTGACATATCCACAAAATCAATTTCATTGACTTCGGTTGACTTACCATACGTATGACCTAATTATTTTAATTAATTTTGTTTACTCTAAAACCTAATTGGTAATTTACGGATTAATCAATGAAATTAATTGAAAATCCTAAAACAAAATTTGTCAAACTCCTCACTACCATATGTATCTCACATAAGCCCTTTACCACACCGATCTCGATCCTAGAATTTCATGAAATGCAATTAGGAATAAGAAGTTTGACGAATTTTATTTTTAGGATTTTCAATTAGTTTTATTGAGTAGTCCGTAAATTATCAATTAGATTTTAGAGTAAACAAAATTAATTAGAATAATTAGTTTGTAGATTTGGTAAGTCAACCGAAATCAATGAAATTATTTGGTAATTAGTACGTAAATTACCAATTATGATTTTTATTATAAATCAACTGAAGTCAACGATGTAAACCTATTGAAAACATCATATTAAATAGTTTGTGGATGGTTAAGTCAAATATTTTTGGAAGGGGTGGTTTTAATTAAATTTTGGTATTGGAATGGTGGTTTTAGCAAAAAAAACTTTTTTTTATTAATTTTTATTATAAGTCAACCGAAGTCAACGGTCATAATTACCTGTTGACCTGTTGAAAAAGTCATATTAAATAGTTTTGATATTCATGGGTGGTTAAGTCAAAAAAAATTTTGACGGGGTGGTTTTGTTAAAATAATGGTATTGGAAGGGTGGTTTTCGCTAAAAAACCCTAAATAAAATCATGTTACAACAAGAACTTTGATGCTGAGAGAGAAGGAGTCGGTTGTTTTGATGTGGGAAAGGGAAGAATGCATGGAAAAAAGGTAAGGTTGCACGTGCAAAAGTACAAAGTTGGGAAATCATTTAATGTTACACTTAAGTGACAGAAACACGTTTGTTACAAGAGCCTCGTCACGTAGGACAACTTAAAGCGACTGGACATGGTTGTTGATTTACATTCTGTCGCAAAAGTTTACTTAAGTAACATCATTTTCCTGTCGTATTAGTACCGTCGTATAGGACTTCCAATACGACACAATTTTAAACGACGTGTAAATCTTGTCACTTAGGATCTTAAGACACAGGTACAAACCCAACATCGTATAATCTGTTGCATTAGTGTCAAAATGGTGTAGTGGTACTGCGAAACTGGAATTAAGACACACACGCGGGCTCTCTTTATTCATTAACTCACGCATTTTAGCAGTCTTTAATTAGCAGCTTTAAGCCTTTAATTTGAGCAGATGAGCGTGTTCATCTTCTCCAGCTTTTATCTGATGATCGAGATATCTGCGTGCTTAGATACCATCTGCACTCTTTATGCCCATATCCTAATGTCTTTAACACTACTACCAATTAGTTACCATGAGGTTCCAAGTGAGATTTGTTATTGTCGGTCAAACAAGAGTTATAACCTTTACACATGTGTTTATGAGACAAGGGTTATGATCAAGAGAGATGTTATATTTTTGTAAGACAAATTAGACAGTTAGATTTGAAAAAAATACGACCGGTTAGATTTGACGGTTATTTTTTGATTGAATTTCATCCGTTGAATTATTAATAATTAATTGTGAAGATTATGTCTCATTACATGTTTTTCTTGAATACTCAATTATTTGAACCCGTTTTAGAATGGGTGCAATACGAGAAACTTTAAAGGACGCTTAATTGTGAAGTTTGATGAAGGCTGGAATGATCATTCTATTTATTTATGAATTTTGCACCGTCTATAATCTATATTAGCAAGTACGATTTTCTAAACAGTGTACTTGCTAATATTGATTTGCAAATGTACTCCAACACATTTTGTGATTTGCAAATTAAACTTAATTTAAGAGAGTTAATTTTGACGAGTCAAATGGGTGCTAAAATGTAAATGTATTGAAGTTAGAGAGTGGCGAATGGGGGCAGGAGTGGCCACCTTTTGCAGAATATGTCGGTCCTTTTTTTCACCAGCATGCATTCATAAAGTCTCTCTCTTTTGTGTTACCTGCTGTGCATATTCATCAATGCATGTATATATGTGATGTAAATGCATCCATAGTTATTACGTAATATACAATCGTATCTCTGAAACCGCAGCGCAATTAAACTGTGTACTGCTGCAACTGTTTACGTTTGACACCCAATTAATTGCATCATCATAAAAAAGCTACCAGCAGAGACACAGCAAAGTTGACACAGAAGCTCACTTCAGCACTTAATTTTGTTGGCGTCACACAACCTCTCTGCACTCTTAACTTCTTCGATACACTGTTTGCAAAAAATGTACTATGTTCTTAGTCATCAGGCCACAATTAACTTTACAACTTTCTATCAAAATTCATTCATTTGTTTAAAAAGCAGCATAAATATATTTTTTATAGTTCGGACCGTAATATGATAATCGACAATAATAAGCAAAAGAATAAGCTCATGGAGAAGTAAAAATAACAGATTTATTTGATATTAAATTTGTCAAGTGTAACATGCAGGGAACAAAATCCCATCTTTTGAGTAAAAAAGGTTTGGGCCGACAATAGCTAGGGACTGGAATTGCTGTTTGTCTACATCTTCAAACATGAAAGTCACTGTGAACAACTCCTCTGTTTTTACTGTCGACACTTTCTCTTTATGCCCCTACGCACATTTATTCTAATTACTCTGAATGGTCGATCTCAACACACTTAAATTAATCCTCAGATCTTTTGACCTGTCACAAAACCCAATATATCTCAACAACTGAACCCATTGAGTTCAAATAATCAGTTACTTCCCAATGAGGTCTAATTATCATCAGGTTGGAATCTGAATATTCAATTTGATGTCATTTTAAAGACTTGTTTATTACTAATCTCGAAGCTAATCAATCCTCTTTAACTACCTCAACTGCTGTATATAAGTATCAGCTTCATCCAACATTAACCCAAACACAACGCTCATTCAACTCACACCTTTCTGCTTCTTAAAAAACACACCATCAAATCATTATGTATCAAACAATGTCATGGTCAGGAATGATGACCCACCACCACCACAACTCCCCGGCACCAACACCACCACCCACAACACCTAGCTACACAACCATGCAAACCATAGAACGTATGGCTCAAGAAAGCGCAGTAGTGATATTCAGCATAAGCACTTGTTGCATGTGTCACGCAATCAAACGTCTCTTTTGTGGTCTAGGAGTGCACCCGACTGTCTATGAGCTTGACCAACTTGAACAAATGGGAGGATTAGAATGTAAAGAAATGGAAAGGACATTGTTGTATTTGTCAGGCGTTTCGGCCGTGCCCGTCGTGTTTATCGGAGGGAAGCTAGTGGGTTCGATGGACCGTGTGATGGCTTGTCATATTAATGGGTCTCTTGTGCCTCTCTTGAAGAATGCCGGAGGGCTTTGGCTCTGATTGTTTTAGTTTTGGGTTGGTGTTAACCTCTGGGAATATTTGTTTTAATTTGTTTTACAGAGGGTTTAGGGTTTTAAATTAGTAAGGTGTGATTGGGTTTTAGCAAGTCATGTTGGGATACCAAACTGAGTATGTTTAGTTTGGTGATTGTGTGTGGGGTGGGGATGCTATTGTTAAGATGTCTCTCATTTTGGATAGATGATGAATCCAAACTCTAGCAGGTGTTTGTTTGTTTGTGTGTTTTCGTTTCAGGTTTGGTCTTTGAATGAGAACATGTTCTTGATTTTGTACTTTTGATTTTCCATTTTGTGTTTGAGTCTAGTAATTATGTAGTACTGTTTCATTAAATTTGATTTTAAATTAATGGAAAACTAAATCACCAAAGGAAAATGCTGATAGCACCGCGGCTAATTTGACAATTTTATCCTTAATCTTTGCGTTTACTGTACGCCTACTAAGGGTATTTTGGTCAATCCAATACCTCCGAAGCTTTCTGCCTCCTAACGATAAATTGAAGGACAATATTGTCCACACGGAAATCATGAATACTAAAAACAATAATGACTCACGAAATGGTCGTAACGACGCCGTTTGCTGAAGCGACGAGCATTGACTTTAGTAACAGCGAGAAAGAAAGAACCCTAATCTCCGCAACTCTCTCTACTCATCTTCGCAATCGGTACTAATGGCGATTCGATTCATGCAATGTTTGATCTTACTATCGCTTGCTTCAGCTCTACTTGTCTCGGCGTCGTCCGATGAGCCCTTTATTGTAGCTCACAAGAAAGCATCACTCAAGAGGATCAAATCTGGCGTCGAGCGGGTCTCCGTTTCGATCGATATTTACAATCAAGGATCTTCGTAAGTCCTGCTTAAATCTATCGATAGAATCTGGTTTGAATCCCACCTTGCATGTTTGATTTTAATAGTTTGAGTGAATCTGAATCATTAATTGTTTCGGATCCTCCATTTCCGCATGTTAATTTGATCTGAAGTATTACACAATGCATCTGGAGTTTTCCGTAAAAGTTTAATTGTACTGAAGACTTATAAGCTTAATTGTTTTTGTTGGATATGGTTGAATTTCTGTGGATTAAACTGTCAGAATTGCTCATTTTCTTGAAGAATTTCTATAATTTTGCAAGCACTTTGAATTCTTTCATCAATTGCATGACCAATAAATGAAGCTGGGTGCCGTTTTGGTATTCAAGGTGTAGATTGCTGAGAACATTGTATTTTTGTTGGTCATGAGAGCTGATAATTTTTAGCAGTGCACCTTTGAAAAGGAGACCATAGTGCTGTTTTTCCGCAGTTTCTTATTTGCTAAATAGGAATTATAGTTTCAACTTATTCTAGATTAATAATGCTGTGAATATATTAATATTTTTCAGGACTGCGTATGATTTGACTCTGACCGATGATACCTGGCCTCAAGATGCATTTTCTTTGATTAGTGGCAACACTTCAACATCCTGGGAAAGACTTGATGCGTAAGCTTCTCATTCGATTTTCCATTTTGCTTGTTCTGGTACTCTAACCTATCATTAATGGAAGTTGAATAATTATTGTTTCCTTTTATATGCCTCAGTGGGTCTGTTGTATCTCATGCCTTTGAACTGGAGGCAAAAGTAAAGGAGGTGTTTTTTGGTGCTCCTGCAACAATTACATTCCGAATCCCCACAAAAGCTGAATTAATGGTCTGCTTCTTACTTTGTTGTTTACCCGATTCATGGATATGTTTAAGTTGATTTCTCACTTGTTTGTGGTTCCATTTATCTAGGTGGCATACACCAGTCCGATACCGCCACTTGACATCCTTGCTGAGAAAACGCCTGAGAAGAAATTTGACCTGGTAATATGAACAACGTATCTTTAAATAATGCTCCCGATTATCATTATAGTAATGGCATTAACTGGAAAAGCTTTTGTTTGTTTTGCATTTCTGCAACTGGAATGCATTACTGCTGCCCTATTCTGCAGGTTAAGGTACGCTCATTTACTTAATAGCTATTTATTAGTAAACTTAGTTAACTGGTGGGAGTAAGGGTTATATGTTGGGAATTTTGACTGTTTATTATTATTATCAATACCCTCATTTAATTTTGATTGAAATCTGCAGAGGATATTGGCAAAATATGGATCGCTAGTTTCTGTCATCACATTCATGGGTTTGTTCATTTACCTTGTTGCCTCACCATCCAAGTCCAGTGGTCCAAAGGCAAACAAAAAGAGGCGCTAATGATTTGAGGCATAGGAGTGTCTTCTCACGACAACCATGAGCTCTCATGCAGTGTTCGTTTCAGTTTCTTGGTACTGCCCATTGGGCATAACTCTAAGACGAGACTAAAGACATAGTTATTACCCGTCTTGCCACTGAGTTGTTACATGTAAAATGTTTAAACTTTAAATTTTGGTGTTGGTTTTACTGTTGAATACACTGAACGCTGTCGGTTAGTATTCCTGAATTGGTTTAATAGATGAACTATGTATTTTAGGTATTTATTTTCGAAATGTTTTTTTTTAAAGTGGCTAAAAATGGGAGCTCGCTGCTTCGGATCCAAACCTCCGACACTTGATTCAGAATCACAAAGCATTTGAACCAGTCAAAAACATTCCTGCACTACACAGTTAAAAATTTCTCCATTTTACAACAACATCTATGAATACGCAAGATCTTGGTACACAACAACTTTGGATATGCTTGCATAGCCACGGAATCAATGATCGATGAAACTATATCTGGCTCTTTCTGCTGTGCTCAATAGGATGCTTTTGACTGACCACCCAAGTACTGGCATTTGCTCAATTAGAAGGTCAACGTCAGCTTCGGCACACTGCTTGCTGTCACACAAAAATCCCAACCATTTAGATTGACTCATCTCCTCTGGCTGCGTTTCACAAAATTTCATCTCATGGTAGCAGAACAGGAGTCTTTTCCGGAGGTAGCAAGCCTGAACCATCATATTGGTTTAAAATTTTAATCACAAACGGAACATTTTTGTCAATAGTCTATGGAAGTTTGATGATTAAAACTACAATAAAATTGCATCCACCTGGAGCATTCCAAGGATGAGGTCTCTTGTGCTTGCTCCGTCTCGGAAAGAAAGAAGAACACCTTGCTACAGTTTTGCATATCAAAGAAGTCCAGCAACAAGAATAACAGACATAAGTTTCATAGTTATAAAGCTGAATGGGAAGTGGTGGTGTGAACTGCGAATATGAGTTTCGTCACTCACCTTGTGTTTTCTAGTAGTATATAAATTTTCCATGCATATTAAGTAGAAATCTTCATTGCTCAAAGATCGCATAGCTAGCATACTCAACATGGATGAAGAGTGCTCAGAAGGCTCTAAAACGCCTATTCGAACTGGCCATGGTTCCTTACCTGGGACATACCATTATCAAAACACATTCATTGTAAAGCATTAACTTCACCATAAAAAATAGACAGGTCAGTTCAAGAAGCAGGAAGATTACCGTTGATACCCCAAAAGTCAAAGCCTTCGACTTTACTCACTTCTGATGGTGAAGGCACATATCCCACTTGAATCCATGTGTTTATCAAAATCTCCAACCTATCCTAAAATTAAAATGCTAATTTGTCACAGATAAATAATGGTCGACTAGATATAGTTCGGACCTACTCGAAACATAAATCCATATAGCACGTGCTAACCTTTGTTAGGGTGCGAAGATGAACATGTTTCAGCCCTTGATAAATCCCAAACAGGTCTACTGCAGCGAAAATGGGGAATGCAACAAGCGGTAATCCTCCTTGTAATCTTGATTTCAAAAGGAAAAGAAAAGGTTGGACAACACCATAACTGAGGTATTCCACTTAACAAAAGTAGTGCACTGTGTTTACAACAGCTGTTTATATCAGGGCACCACAGCAGTAACTAAGAAAAGTTTGCAGTCACAAGAAGCTTAAGGGGAGATTGATGCCAATCAAAAGAAAGTGGAAACCTTTCATTTTTCTTGCATAATAAGTTCAAAAGGGCGGCAAGCAAAAGGCCAAGGTTATCAAATGTCACCGTCTGAATCTGGAGTGAGGATTAAAACTGATATATGTCATTATTGACCACCGAAGATGTGTAATGGATTAGGAGAGTGTTCTTAATTTAGATTAACGGGCCACACTGACCTGTGATTTTGCAGAAACTTCCCCAAGATTATCTGCTGTGGCAAAACTTTGATGAACAGCAGACTAGAAATAGACACAATAACAATGTTAAGCAATCAAACATCAGAACATTAAAGTTATTAGAAAGCTGAAACATATTGCGCTTTACGTTGGTAGCCAAATAGGAAGCAAGACTAATTTGCTTGGAAATGTTGGCAACCGAGGCAAGAATCAGGAAATACTGAGGGAACGCCGGAGTCAACAACTCTAATCCAATACTCAATGTAAATAAGATCGATGTGGAGAATCTGACTCTCTACAAAAGAAAGACATAACCTTTATCAGCCTCGCGATGAAACAAATCACATAATGATCCAAGAGTAGCAAAGTATAATTCAACCTTCAAATTTGTATCAAATGAGGATGCAAGCGTGGCAGTGTAAACACATCTAGATAGTCTTCCAAGCCCATCTTTAAAAAGCCAATTAAGCGCAGCAGCAGAAGCAAATGCGCGAGAGTAACCAACTCCAATTGCTCTAAACATAGCCTGAGTAGCA
>QZGG01000238.1:0-192906 GCA_006409495.1 Sedum album | reverse complement strand
ACTTGAATTTTGAATAATTATATTGTGAAACTCTCTTTTTTCATATTTAGACTCTTTTGTTTCAAGCTCATTGTTGACATTTAGCTAAATTATTTGATATTTTAGGTGCCTTTGTTGACAATTGTATAAATGTTGCTAAATAACATGAATATTTATGCAGATTTGCAGCCTAATGGAATGCAGTCAATCCTATTAGCTTTTACTAGTGATAATTAGCATCTACAGACCAGCTGAGAAAGGAACAGCAGTGGATGAAATCCATGAACCTCCAGCAATAAATTTCTGGACAGTAAACTTGGATGCCTCACTAGACCCAAGTGAATGATATCCGCTCCATTTTACTCTCCTCGAAGTGGAAGCTCCAGACCCATAATTCCCATACTCCGCAAAGTAAAGAGTCTTTGAGTAATCAGCACCCGGCCATGCCTTCCATCCTTCATTGACTTGCATCGTCAATATGCGTTTCCATCACAACAGCTCTTGAATATTTCTTCCAGGGTCGTCCGAGGAATGACCTATATAAATGTCTAACTGTGTAGAATTCTTGGGTAGTGGTGATTCTGCAACGGTGGAGGGAGAACCCGGTGTTCTGCTCAAGGTGATTACGACCATTTGCGAGAATTACATTGTCAGTTAAAGGTCTGCGTAGTAGTAAATTGCAGTTTTGGAAAACAGCAGCTGCATTGCCAAATATGAAGTCAACTGTTCCTGCAATGTCGCAATCTCGGTAGAACTGACGAAATGCTTCTGCAAATAAAGTATCTTGATATCCAATGATGCTACATCGGTACAGCACTGCACGATCCGATGATATATAAAGAGCTATTGCTTGTTGACCTCTTGGACCTGCGTTGTTGCGGAATCCGATGTCCTTGGCTATGAATCTAGTTCCCTTGATTGCTGCCATTACAACAGTGCAAGTTTTTAAGTATCGTCAGGTATCATATGATCATATCCAACATCAAGCATACTTATTTTGTATTGTATCAGAAAATGTTACTATTTTAATTATACTGATGGATGAAATAAACTTGCAATTGCAGCAAGTGATGTGTAAGTAGTTGAATGGTAAACTTGCTTACTGAAAGTAGCGGATTCGTAAAGGGAAGAGCCGCTCCTGGCAACGCTGTTGCTCGCAATGATTACAGTAGAATATTTTCCAGCTCCAATCAAGGTGATCCCATGTTTGTCTGTCCAGATTTTTTCCTTGTAAACTCCTGCCTTAACATAAATAACATAATTTTGTTTTACAGAAGATGGAGCAGCATTGATGGCCTCTTTGATGGTTCTATAATGTCCTGAACCATCTTTCGCTACAATAGCATTTACATTTTTGCCTCTCTTGCTGTTCGCTTGAAGAAGCTTTCTATCATTTGCCGAAAGCCAGCTAGGGAAAAATGACTTCTTCTCATTTGGATCATCATTATCTTTGGTTTTATTGTTCGAGACTCTATTGACGAGAGCTAATGCATTACTTCCTAGTTGAATAAGATGATCCATTTTGTCCGTGATCTGGTTCGCTATGATATTATCATCAGATGGGTTTAGTCTGATTATTGCATCCTTACAACCCTGTTGAAATGTCAGGACTGCACTAAGCCATGTTTGGATATCTTGCTTATATCTGCCCGGGGATTTTTTAAGAGCTGTAGTCGTTTGATTTAGACACGCAAGCGACATGTCCATAGCCTCATCACAATATTCTGCACAGAAAGGTAAACTAATTTTCACTGAAATGTGGAAAACAAGGATTAAAAAGCCAGTGATGTCATTACCATGTGCTGCAGCTATGGAATAATGATGTTGATGGACTGCAGCTGAAGTTCCAAACTCAGCGCTAAATTTGGCATTAGACGGCAACTTGGCTGTCTCGGATATTACCTTTTCAACGAGGGTCGAAAGTATATCTCCTGATTGATTCGGATTGTCCATCAATGTCTGGATGCAGAGACCAGGAAATCTAGTGTGGGTGCAATTGTTATGGACTTGGCTTCGATAATCGGCATGTACGGTGGCTGCCTCGAGTTTCGAAGCACATACACACGACAGCCACAACAAGGTATATTTCAGGAGTATGTTTTTCATCATGGCAGGAGAAAAATGGCATATGTAAAATAAATCCAAAGCCAGAGGTAAGTAAGTTTTAGATTAAACACTGAATCCAATCTTAATGGCTACTTAAAGATGTGTAATTGAAGTATGAGTTAGTAAGGTGGGTGTATATTAGGGACAAACTGGTATGGGTATGTACTTGTGTCAAATGTTAGCGTGCTGGAGTGGTCATTTGGCCATGCATGTATTGTGTTTTTAGTTTGGATTTTGGTGGTCTGTTTTTACTTAAAGCCGTGAAAATGGGTTCTATGTCTTCTCGTTAGATGGCTTGAGAATGAAGAATAATACAATTGGCTTAAGACTGGGGATTGTCCGTGTCTTAATCAATTTTTTTATAAAAAAACAGTAGCCGTACTAGCTGGTTATCAGATACATAAATACCTACCTTTTACATTTTGTTGACAAAAGAAGTCCGAAGGAATTTTGGAATGGAAGTAAGTACTAGCTGGTCATCAGATTGTACCAAAGTTTTGTCTATCAGATGTTAGTTCGCTGCTAAATGTTACCACCAGATTGAAACTGACCAATGATGTTCCCTTATCCAAATGTTTGCATCTTCGCACAACAGTTTGTTTGAAGATTTGTTGGTGTCTGGATGCACATAATTTTATTTACTTGTTGGTCACTACATATCATTCTTGATTGTAATGAATTTCGTGGATTAAGAGGTCATGTTTTCATGTAAGCAGCGTATTTGATATCTGTGTGGTATATAAAATAGTAAAAGTTATAGGAGGATGCTCTAGAGAGACATGTAATTTTGTGAGATACAATAACTTAATCTTGCCTGTTGATTTGATTAATTCGACGGTTGAAATTAAAGTTGGTTTTTATTTAATTGGGCGGTTATATTTGCAAAAAAATGGGCGGTTGGTGATTGACGGTTACCAATATCAACCGTTAAATTGATAAATTAAAGATTGAGATTATGTTATTTCGTCTTAGATGTATGTCATTCTAAAACCTTTCACTGGTATATAAAAATAGAAAAAGTTATAGAAGGATAATTAATTTTATATAGAGCAAAGGAAATCACCTCTTTCATTCATTTAATTATTTAATGGACAAGATTTGATGTAAAAAACCCACTAATCTCAGTCGTTAAGTAAATCAAAATCAATGTTTATGATCGTGTGTCACAAATTTTTTTTGGCTCTATATAACGTAACTCAATAAAAATATGAAATTTATATGTCAAGTATATACTAATGGAATTGGACATCAATTCCATTTTCTAGTGAACGTTTCTTTTTTTCGATGTCTCAAAATATATTTCACATTTTCATAAAAATAAATATTTTTATTTTTCTTATCATTCTAACATTAATTTCTATCTCATCTTTTATTATCATACTTTTTAACTTTTTTCGCCATTTATTATTGTCAAAACATTTTTTTTCAATTATCCTCTTACAAACTTTCTTCATTTATTGAATTTTCATATTCACTTTTTTCATATCTCAATACCAATTCCAATCGTCTCTAATAGTAATTAAAAAAGGAAGGAATATGAAGTCAACTACAGATGATCAGTCCAACACAAGCTTCATTCAAACTCTACTCCAATTTCAGGCACCCTGGAACAAACCAATTAACGACTCCCTACTCCCACGTCATGCTCCTCTCATATACACGCCACACCCTTTCATCCCAAACCCTGACCCGGACCAGCCCGGACCCAGACAAAGACCCGTATTACAATCCTCTCACAAAATATCAGTTCGGGTGGATCCTTACCCTGCAATCACTCAGCCCAGTCCATCGGACACACAATCCCATGGCCGACCCAAATATGTTTGCGCCGTCACCCTTCCTCATGTTACTAATTCTGCATTTATGCATCAGGTGTTAAAACGGGCGATAGGATGGGTAACGGGTAAATAATGGATATCAGGTAAACGAATGTTTACTGGTTAGACCCATTCAATAAAAGAGTTAAATGAACAAGTATTAATGGGTAGCAAATTATCTGTTAAAATCCGTTTGCCCGTTAATACTTCTTTACACTCGTTAATACTCGCTTACTTCTTAATACCCGTTAATATTCGCTTATTTCTTAACACCCGTTAATACTCGCTTACTCCTTAACACCCGTTAATACTCGCTTACTCCTTAACACCCATTAATACTCGCTTACTCCTTAACACCCGTTAATACTCGCTTACTCTTTAACACCCGTTAATACTCGCTTACTCCTTAACACCCGTTAATACTCGCTTACTCTTTAACACCCGTTAATACTCGTTTACTCCTTAACACCCGTTAATACTCGCTTACTCCTTAACACCCGTTAATACTCGCTTACTCCTTAATATCCGTTAATACTTGCTTACTCCTTAACACCCGTTAATACTCGCTTACTCCTTAACACCCGTTAATACTCGCTTACTCCTTAACACCCGTTAATACTCGTTTACTCCTTAATATCTGTAAACACTCTTTTACTCATTTAGAGCAAAAAATATCATTTTCGTCAGGTGATGTAGAGGCAAACTGATATAAGGTGAAGTTGAGGACCATATTTAAGTTGTAGAAATTCTGACTTGTTTCATTGAAAGCTTTAAACAATGTGCTCTCTAAGACATTTTCTATATGTAGTTCTTTCACACTTGAAAAAATTGTGACTAAAAAATTAACATAAATGAGTACGATTTTATCGGTTAATAAATAAAACATAGATATAAATTGACATTTTTTTCATTTAACCAATCTAAACACAATAATGCTTTCACGATTTTAGATAGTAATAAGCTGCGAAACTGATCAAGTACTCTACCGCCAATACTATCGACAGACTCAGATGCAACAGTTGATATAGATATCATTAGTGTATCGTCAAACAGCCAATAAAAAATGGGATACCTAAATTGTTCTACTTTTCACCAATTAAATATATTAATATTCGCTGTATCCAACTATTTGTTCCTCCATGTAACAACATATTTCATTTTTCATATTCGAACAAGTATCTTTGTTGTATGCAACATCAAAACACTGCAAAAATAAATAAAGATTATATAAATACTTCTTTTGTTAATCTACTCGAATAAAGAAGATCATTTGTACATGTAATAATATGTTACTTGAAAGAGCAATTCTCGCTCACTTGAACCACATAACTAATTTTCCCAGACCATCATTCCACATAAATGCATCAAGAATCATTGTCGTATAGTAAATTATACGCACACTCTACAAACTTTGACTTATAATGAGGATCCACCACAATGACAATATCAAAAATCAAACTACAATCTAACTAATATTTGTCAAACTTGGAGCTCACAATATTTCCCATTTGCTTCGTTCACACTTTCGTATACTTAGCTGTCTGAATTGGATGTTGAATCTTAAATTTTTTAGGAAAACCAAGTTAGCAGTGGCATACTTGCTTCCAGAAAATAAGATGTCACCTCATAGCACTTCCCAAGATATTTGAATGTCATAATAATATGATCTCATTCTTCTGCTGTAGGTAAACTAATGCATATTGTCTAATAACTTGTCGATAATAAAGTGCATTCTCAAGCAAATGATATGTTGAGTTCCACCTATAAGAGACATCTAGCCTTAAAACTCTTCTTTTTCCCTTTAATTCAACCTGTTGAACACATTATGAGAATTTGTGCTTCCTTTGACATAGATACTTTAATGTACTTGAGATATTCTCGAACTTTTGTCACAAAGTCATCAATAAATTTTAATCCTTCTTGAACTTTGAGGTTCAGGAAATGTGCGCAACATCTCACATGGATAAATTGTCCTTCTAACAAAAAAAGCTCTCGAAAGTTCAATTGTCTTAAAATTTTCCACTAATAAACAATTTTAACTCCATATATCCACAAAGCTAGACGGTAAGTCATACTTTACCAAAGCTTCGATAGTCAACTCACAAAATCTATCATGGATTGCATGCAAATGCATTACCAAACCTTCGCTAGGCGAATTCATCTTCTTTGGTGGACTCGTAAATCTCACTTTACATCTATTGATTGCATTTCATCAATGAACTAAATTGATGGGCAATGTCATGTGCAAACCATGTGTAACTCACATATTTTATTAATGTGTTGACGTTATCTCGTCCATTAATAAAATACAATTAACGAATGCAAAATAAATTTATAATTCCACAAATAAAACGGATCTACATGAATAAAACTCAATATATATATATATAGGTTGTATCCTGTGGATCCATTCAATTTGGTGGACTCGTGGATTCCCTCTTGCATCTGTTGATTGCATTTTTTGGACGCACCAGATTGCGCCTCGTATGTGCACTTGTCATGTGCTAACTACTTGTTAGTTGTCTAACTAAGGGTATATATTTCCTAGTTAGCATTTATTTGTGTAGCATTAAATGCATTAATTGTGTAAGTGTGTAAATGTACTTGATGGTAAGTGTTAGATTGCATTTAATGTGATGAGAATTAATGTTTCATTTTTTCATGTTTGTTATGTCAAAATGTGTAAGTGTGGTAGTTTAATATTTCTGATTTAAGATCCCTCAAATCAACCCATTTTTTCATCAACCCCTAACCCATTTTTTTCATCAACCCCCTAACCTATTTTTTTCATCAACCCCCTAACTCATTTTTGTCCCACCCACAAGCATGATATTTTGTGAACAATCTCTTAAAGTTTCTAGATTTTGGTGATGATGATAATGAATGTGAACCGAATTCTGGATTCGTTAGATACCATACGAAAGATGGATAAACCCAAAATGCAAACAAAAAATGCAAACGGAAAATGCACATGAAAAATGCAAACAAAATATACACATTGTGTGGAACATTTAATCCCAACAGGATAATCGGTGTCGCTGAGCGCAACATAGTGAAGTTCAATCAACCTCTATGATTGTCCAAAATACATATGAAAACTGGAAAAACATTAAATCTAAAGATGAAATGGAAACTCTTCAAACGTAAAACGCAAACATAAAATGCAAAAACAAAATGCAAACACAATATGCAAACACAAAATGCAAACAAAAAATACAAAACTCAACAATCAACCTCAACAATGAAAACCCAATTTTTATTATTATTGTTTGAAGTGGGAATCGATGAGAGGAAAATTGATAAGAGTAAAAAGATGAGAGAGAAGTATGTAGGATTGTGGATGATGAGAGTGTGATATTGATGAGAAAGAAATATGTATGAGTAAGAATGGAGAGAGAGTGTGAAATTAATTATTAATTAAGTGACATTTATACCCTCACTATCACACACTAACCTAACTATCCTTACAAAACCAACCAAACTAAAAGTACACACACTTTTACATGTGTCACTCTCTCACCAATCCTTTACAATGGGTGAGTGATGATTAAGGGAGATCCATGGGTTCATGTAAAAGGACTGATCCACCAGATACTTTACCTACATAGATATTGTCCACAACATCATGGATTTTTAAGGAGGTTGTTCCCCACACTTTAGCTCATCGATTTTATGTAGGAATGTTTGTTGAAATCATTCGCAAGTATCTATACTATATATTAAATGTTAGACCTTTTAGGTTTTGATAATGACAAATAAATTTAAAAGATTATTGTTAAGATATTTTGAATTGATATTAGAAGTATTATTTAAGAAATATCTTAACAAGAATATCTAGTGGAAAGATAATCATGAATTTAATTAATATATTTTGGATTATCTTTTGGAAACAAAGATTTGAATAAATATTATGTGTGATATTATCTTGACTTCATATATTCCATATAATATTTATATCATTATCTTTGGCAAGAATATTTGAATAAATATTCTTGATATTATTATCTCTTGGAAACTAATGATTATTTTAGAAAGATTTGTGATTTCCACAGGATTTAGGAAAGAGATAATGCTGCAAGATTTAGGATTATCTGGGCAGCGGTTCATATAAATATGCAGCAGCCTTTTGAAGAAAGTTTTCTGGAGCTTTTATTGTGTGTGTGATTATACGACGGTTTTGGATCTAGAGAGGTGCGTCTCGGGAGTAGCGGTGAATCCTCGGAGTATTCAGAGCTGTGCGTGAAGAGGTTGTGAGCGGGTCATTTAGAGTGAGGTCAAGGGAGTACAAGTTCATAAACTAAGTCGTTGTAGGCGATTAGTCATTGAATTGTAATTGACAAGATATCTAATAAACAAGCTCTCAAGCTCTTACAAATCCTTCTAGGACTTTCTAGAAGGTAGTGGTTTTACTCAGTACTTGTTGGTATTGAGGTTTCCACTATAAATCGTGAGTACTTTAATTTCTGTTATTTTTACACGATTTTATTATTTTAATTCCGCTGCTGAGTTACTCGCTGCATTACCTCTTAAGGAACTCACTGACTGTGTTACCTCTCGGGGAACGCACAGTTTGTGTTACCTTACGAGTAACTCAATTCCTGCAATACCTCTGTGGTAACTCCTAACAGAGATACCTTAGAGGAAAGGCTATACTAACGATCCAACAATTGGTATCAGAGCAGGTGCTCTAGATTTGTGATTTTAGCTTTGCAGGATAATGGCTTCTAGCAACTCAATTGGTGATTCATTCTGGAAACCACCCTTGCTTAACCCTGGAGAATATGATTGGTGGACTCAACAGATCGAGGCGCATATTTGTTCGTTGGATGGACAGTTGTGGAGGATTATAGAACAGGGACCAATTCCAATCAGAACCGTGAAAAAGGAGGATTACACGGATGAAGACTATAAAGCCCTTGAGAAGAACAATCGAGCTAAGAAAGTGTTGTACTCAGCTCTCTCCCCAGGAGATCTCAAGAAGGTAATGAAGTATAAAACGGCTAAGGACATATGGGACGGACTGAGCAGGTTATATGGTGGAAACGAAGACATTAAAAGAAATCGAATTTTGGCTGCGTCCCGTGACTATGAGACTGCCCTGCAAGGGAAGACAGAATCACTGGAGGATTTCCACACCAGGTTTCAGACTTATGTTGGTCAGCTGGAGTTTCTAGGAGAAGAAATTCCAGAATGGAAGGTTACACACCACTTCATGCAAGCTCTCAACCCTAAATGGGACAGCGTTACCCTGGCATTGCAAGCTCAAAGTAACATCAAAAGGATAACGCTCGAGGAAGTAGTCGCTAAGTTACAAAGTCACGCTGGGATTATTGAAAGAAAGATCGCAAGACGTGAACCTGACACCTCTAAATCAATTGCACTGAAAATAGAGAAGGCATTTGACATGGCTCAGAGTGACCTCCCTGACGAGGAAGTCGAGGATGAAGCAGTAGCTATGATGACTAGAGCCTTTAGGATGGCTTCCCTCAGAGGAAACAAGGCAAACTTCAAACCTAACACTGACCAAAAGCGAAAACAAACAGATGACAAGGATGTAGTGTGCTACCACTGCCAAAGAAAGGGACATCGCTCAACAAATTGCTTCAGCAAAAAGAAAGGAGAACCTCCTGCGCAGAAAACAAATCAAGCTATGCTAACCGCGTGGGGGAGTCTGACCCTGAGAGCGATGAGGAAGCCCCTATGAAGGAAGGATGCTTGATGGCCGGATCTCACACTACAGAGGTAAATGATTTTAATGATTCTGATAATGTTGAATATTCTGTTGCTGAATATGCAGAAGTGATTAGAGGATTACTTAAAATGAATGAGAAACTAAAAGGAAAATTGGTCGAGGAGAGACAGAATGTGGAAAACCTGATAGGGAGGATTGAGGAGCTAGAACATGATAGAACGTCTGAGTGCGTTACCTGTGAGGAAAACCTGTGTCAGATAACTACACTGCAGAACAAGGTGGATCAGCTAGAACTGGATAACTCTGAATTACGTCACTCACTAAAAGCTGCCCGAAGCAATAAAGAGAAAGTGAAAGATGAAGTAGTCATGAAATCTACGCACACCCAAACTGACGTGAAGGAACAACCTGTCAAAATAGAGTTCAGAAGATCAGGAATTGGATACTCAGAAGAAGACAGGCTTATCAATCTTGCCACACCCAAGAAGGAACACGATCATACAGGAGGACATAGTACTCAGGTGAAGAAGGCTCATCAGACAACTGACTACCCTACAGAACAATCAGTACCATTCAATGCTAAAGTAGCCTATCAGATTTGGAAGAAGCAGAGTACTAATCCAAACCCTCCGAAGGTTGACCTGCTAAGAAGGAAGAACGACAAGTCTGTTCCTGCAGGAAGGAGTAAATATGTTGGACTCAAATGTCATCGAGTATGCTGGCACTGTGGATCAGCAGGGCACTACAAACGAGAATGTCCTAAGTGGAAAGCAGTTCTGGATAAGGCAAGGACATACAGTAGTGCCTCACCCGACAGGGAAAGGACTTCCCATCGAGGATATTATCAGAGAGCTTTTCATCCCTCACAGGGAAGGCAAGCATACAGTCACCAGCATGGAATCTGGTGCACTCCCTCAGATGAAACTTTTTGTGAAAGATACAATCAGAGAGCCTTCCATCCTTCACAGGGAAGGCAAGCATACAATCATCAGAAAGGAATCTGGTGCACTCCCTCACACGGAACTCCACAGTATCAGCAGAGAATCTTGAAACCCCGAAACACTCCTAAAATTAAAATTGACTTATCTGACAATGCTTATTCTAATATTTTATCTTCTGAACCCAGAAAACCCAAGGTTGTCTGGGTACGTAAGAACTAATTTCTCTCTTGCAGGTAAGAGTGATGAAGGAGCCTTGGTACATTGATAGCGCGTGCTCAAAGCATATGACGGGAAATCAAGACTGGTTCATCACTCTGCAAGAGGTTTCTGGAGGATACATATTCTTCGGAAACAAAGGAAGAGGTAAGGTTGTAGGAATAGGAAAGGTAAGAATTTCGAAAAATATCTTGATCAATGATGTGAGCTTAGTTGAAAATCTGCATTTCAATCTCTTAAGTGCATCTCAATTGTGTCTGGGTGGTAAAAACCAGGTTGAGTTTACTGCTAATGAGTGTATCTTGAGATGTATAAGTACAGGGAAAGTCATCCTTCACGGGGTACGCAAGAACGAACTCTATGTTGTTGATCCTCACTATGTACCTAAAGAGGAAATCTGTCTGGCGTCAATCCAAGAAGATACATTGTTATGGCATAAAAGATTTGGACACGTCAATCTGAAGCTCCTATCCAAACTCTATCAAAACGATCTGGTTGAAGGACTCACCAGGGTAGGAAGCGAAACTGATGGGGTATGTGATGCATGTGCACGAGGTAAGCAAACCAGAGTATCATTCCAGTCGAAGCAAACAGTAAGCACCACAGCTCCCCTTGAAAAGATTCATATGGATCTCTGTGGTCCGGTTAACATCATCAGCAGAGGAGGTAACAAATACATTCTGGTAATTGTTGATGATTACTCTAGATTCACTTGGACTATTTTCTTGTCATCAAAAGATGAAACCTTTACTGAATTTACTGTTTGGCTTCGAATGATTGAAAATAAGATGGAGGGACGAGTGACCTCCATCAGAACTGACAATGGAACCGAGTTCAGAAACTCGAGATTCATATCTCTTTGCAGGAACAAAGGTATCAGCCATGACTTTGCAGCACCTCGGACACCGCAACAGAATGGAGTTGTAGAAAGGAGGAATCGAACACTTGAAAACATGTCAAGGGCCATGCTCATAGCTAGTTCAGTTCCCAAGGATTTTTGGGCTGAGGCAGTTAACGCTGCTGCGTACATCCTGAATAGAGCCTCTCTGCGCCCCCTGCTAGGGAAAACGCCTTATGAACTGTTGTTCGGAAGGAAACCGAACATATCTCATCTTAAAATCTTTGGATGCAAGTGTTATGTCCATAACAATGGTAAGGAAACCATTGGAAAGTTTGATCCGAGAAGTGATGTAGGCACATTTGTTGGCTATTCAACCCACAGTAAGGCATACAAAGTATACAACAAAAGGTTGGATAAGGTGGAAGAGAGTATACATGTGACCTTTGACGAAAGCATTATGGCAGGTGATCTTATAAGGAAACAAAGTTCAGAATCATCTCAGGAAGAGGATGAGTTGTACCTACAATGGACAGAAGGTAATAGAGAACGTACGCCTGAGGGTGAGCAGGCAGATGCAAACCCTGAGGGGGAAGACGTCAACATCAACCCCAACACGGAAGGTGACAATGCAAACCCTGAGGGGGAAGACACAGAGGCCAACCCTGAGGGGGAAGGTGATGACGTCACTCATCACTTGGATATTGATGGTGCTGATCTTGATATTGAACCACCTCTGGAGGAAGAGCGAACTGAAGAAACTGAACAGAGGACAACCAGAAGTGGCAGACATATCCAGCAACCCTCCAGACTTGCAGACTATGAATGTTATAGCTCACAAGATCAGGTACATAGAAATGCATTAATAAGTAGTGGTGCATCTTTTGTTTCTCTTGCAGAACCTAAGACGGTGAAAGAAGCTCTAATGGATCCAGACTGGGTGATGGCTATGCAAGACGAATTACATCAGTTTGAAAGAAACAAAGTATGGAGACTAGTTCCGAGACCTGAGAACAGAACGATCATTGGAACTAAATGGGTTTTTCGGAACAAGATGGATGAAAATGGAGTAGTTGTGAGGAACAAAGCTAGACTTGTGGTGAAGGGATATAACCAGCAAGAAGGGATAGACTTTGATGAGACCTTCGCACCTGTGGCACGACTTGAAGCAATTAGACTGCTGATTGCTTACTCCACTTACCACGGCTTTACCCTCCAGCAGATGGATGTCAAAACAGCATTCCTCAACGGGGAACTCAAGGAGGATGTATATGTTAGTCAGACCCCAGGATTTGAGAATAAAGAATATCCTGACTACGTATACACATTGGATAAAGCACTTTATGGACTTAAGCAAGCACCTCGAGCGTGGTATGAAAGGTTATCACAGTTTCTCTTAACTCACGGGTACAAACGAGGAAAGATTGACAAGACGCTGTTCCTTCTGAGGGAAGGCAGAGACGTTCTAGTGGTTCAGGTATATGTTGATGATATCATTTTTGGATCACCTAACGATACTCTTGTCAGGAACTTTGTTAAGTTGATGGGAAAGCGAATTTGAGATGAGCATGGTGGGAGAATTGAAGTATTTCTTAGGACTTCAAGTAGAGCAAAACAAGGAAGGTACACGGGTGCATAACAAAAATACTTGAAGGACCTCCTGAAGAAATACAAGATGAACGATGCGAAACGTTTCCCAACCTATGTCCCCGAATGAGTCTCTGGGAAAAGATGAAAGCTCACCGGCTGTGGATCCTTCATATTACAGGGGAATGATTGGTTCTTTATTATATCTTACTGCTAGCAGACCTGATATTCTCTTTAGTGTTTGTCTTTGTGCCAGGTTTCAAAGCGATCCCAGAGAGTCTCATGTAAAAGCTGTGAAACGCATACTGCGTTACCTGAGAGGGACTGATCACTTGTGTCTGTGGTATCCTCGTGGAGGAGAGCTGAAACTCATTGGATACACAGATGCAGATTATGCTAGGTTGCAGGTTAGACAGGAAGTCCACGTCAGGGATGGCACAATTTCTTGGACCCTGCCTCATATCATGGGGATCAAAGAAGCAAAACAGTAGCTCTTTCTACTGCAGAGGCTGAATACGTGGCAGGTGCAGCATGTTGCGCTCAACTCCTATGGCTCATGCAACAGCTAAGTGATTATGGTGTTAATATTGATCATTCTGTTATATTGTGTGATAACACCTCTGCCATTAGTATATCTAAGGATCCAGTTCAATTCTCTCGTACTAAACATATAGAAATTCGATATCACTTCTTACGTGATTGTGTAGAGAAAGGACTAATAAAGATGGACTATTGCCCTACTGAGAACCAGGTGGCTGACATATTCACAAAGGCCTTGCACAGGGAACCCTTTGAGAAACAACGGCTGGAGTTAGGTATGATCTCCCTCTTTTAGTTATGCGTTCCCTGTCAAGTCCTTGCTTCAATGATTGGCTAGTTTTGATGTGCATGTTTGAATGACTAATGTAGCTAGCAAATTTTATGTGCTGAATTCAGTATTATACGGTTATTAGTAGTAAGCTCTAGGCATGTCATTATGCACGAATGTTGAAATTTTAACATGCATGCTTAATTTTTGTTTGTCTTGAAGAACCTAACTTTGCACCCGCATTACAAGCCAAAAGGATTCTTCATAGCCACCTTAGCCTTATCATGACAAAAGTATTCACTAACCCCCTGCCCTAATCTGATGTGAATCACTTTGTCGTGAAGAACATCACTGTAGAAGTAGGGACATCCTTATTATGTGTGACACTCATTAACCATTTGGGTAGCCCTCGTGTCACAAATGTTTTTCAGCGAACCATGAGAGATACACCTGGTAGCTGTCCTTGAGATTGTGAAGAGTTTCAGTTGTTGCGCTGACGGTCACTACCAAAGGAAAGATGGACTGATTGGTGTGCATCAATCAGAGAATGCACGACTGGAAATTATGACCTCCATTCCCCTGAGGGAAGTCATGAAGAAAAATAGACCCGGGAAAAGATTCAACAAGGATCATGGTTGGCTGTCTAAGTGGTGAATATGATGAAATAGCAAAGTGAAGTAACTACAGCGATCAATACTGCTAGCGTTCCTTCTGGGGAAAGTCGACAGCATTCCTTCTGAGGGAAGTCAACATGCCGCTGAGCAAAATCTAATGCTAGGATCGCACGTGATACAGTAAAAACTAAGGATTCCAGTTACAAGTTCCCCACTACCTTGAAAGTTGAGAACACAGAAGGAGGATATACTGAACATGAAGAGAATGCATAGATCACATAGGTGGATTCTTTCTGATCATCGGTGGAAAATTGACCAGACTCTTAGATCAGAGAAGTATGACAAGATCACTCTGCAAAAGTAATGGACTGTTCCAATCTCTCGGCAGGTATTGAGTGGTGTCTCTCATGTGTTCAACCCAAGCCTTGCTTCCCCTAGCCTTAAACCTGTTTATTTTGCAACCCTGTGCATGCTGTTAACTTTCTTAGCATTATTGCTTAGTGATTTGCTTGGTGTTGCATATTATTAACCGTATGTGCTGGTTTTTGCGCATTATCTTTTGATTGCTATGTTTTGTTATTTTATGTGCACCCTTTTCGATGATGCCAAAAGGGGGAAGAATTGATATGGGGATGCATGGCCTCAGGGGGAAGTCATGCTGATATTTCATGTGCAGTTGTTTATCTAAGGGGGAACTGAGCATTGTCTTACTTGATAGGGAAATCACCTGGGTATCTTACCTGATAGGGAAGTCACTTGGGTATATGCATGACTTTAGGGGGAAGTCTAGGATGCATAAATTATGACATTACTGTTATTGTTATTTTGGAACTGACCCATGTGACAGGTAAGACAACGGAGAGCCATTGATTATACTGGAGAGGGAACTCTGAAGTTCTCATACATATTGGCGGTAACATCTTTTAAATTTATTGTTAAGATATTTTGAATTGATATTAGAAGTATTATTTAAGAAATATCTTAACAAGAATATCTAGTGGAAAGATAATCATGAATTTAATTAATATATTTTGGATTATCTTTTGGAAACAAAGATTTGAATAAATATTATGTGTGATATTATCTTGACTTTATATATTCCATATAATATTTATATCATTATCTTTGGCAAGAATATTTGAATAAATATTCTTGATATTATTATCTCTTGGAAACTAATGATTATTTTAGAAAGATTTGTGATTTCCACAGGATTTAGGAAAGAGATAATGCTGCAAGATTTAGGATTATCTGGGCAGCGGTACATATAAATATGCAGCAGTCTTTTGAAGAAAGGTTCTGGAGCTTTTATTGTGTGTGTGATTATACGACGGTTTTGGATCTAGAGAGGTGCGTCTCGGGAGTAGCGGTGAATCCTCGGAGTATTCAGAGCTGTGCGTGAAGAGGTTGTGAGCGTGTCATTTAGAGTGAGGTCAAGGGAGTACAAGTTCATAAACTAAGTCGTTGTAGGCGATTAGTCATTGAATTGTAATTGACAAGATATCTAATAAACAAGCTCTCAAGCTCTTACAAATCCTTCTAGGACTTTCTAGAAGGTAGTGGTTTTACTCAGTACTTGTTGGTATTGAGGTTTCCACTATAAATCGTGAGTACTTTAATTTCTGTTATTTTTGCACGATTTTATTATTTTAATTCCGCTGTTGAGTTACTTACTGCATTACCTCTCGAGGAACTCACTGACTGTGTTACCTCTCGGGGAACGCACAGTCTGTGTTATCTTACGAGTAACTCAACTCCTGCAATACCTCTGTGGTAACTCCTAACAGAGATACCTTAGAGGGAAGGCTATACTAACGATCCAACATTGACGGTTATCAATAACAACAATTGGATGAATAGAAATCAACGGTTGAGAAGATGTCCTTCCATCCTACAAAATTTATATTGTCCCTCTTGAACTCTTCCCTTAATTCATGATGCCTTATTTATTCATATTAATAATTGTTAATGATATATTTGAAACTTTTTCCTTCAATTTCGCCAATATTGTCTTGTTATTTTTCTAAATAATTCATGCATTATTAATTACTAATAATGGATGGGTTAAGTTCTAGAAAGACATGTAATTTTTATGAGAAATATTGACATTTAAAAAGTGATTTGACTGATCAAGCGATTGATATTAAAATTATTTTTTAATTAAATTAGGGTGTTGGATTGATTTGCAAAATGCATGGACGATTGACTTTAACAATTATTAATGTAAAGGGCTAGATTAATAAAAATCAACCGTCGAAATGATGTTTCTCCGTCTCACGAAAATTTGATCGGAACCCATTCCATAATCACTAAGATGTAATTTATTTATAAAATATGCAAAACTCATCCGCTAAGATTTTTTTGCAAATCCAATAATCCTGTAACATAATCTAACTTTAATTTTAATAATCTGTATTATCAAAATCAAATACTGAGATGAATATTTTTTAATATTTTCTTAAATTACACAAAAAGAGAAAACAGACAAAATCAAAATTATTATTTAATTAACTAAAAAATGAAAAATATTGGTATATATTAAAAACTCCGAAGACTTTTTATTGATCGGCGATTTCATCTTCCCTTCTTTCATCTCCTAATCAAACCAAACTCACTTTCTTCCAGAATAATCTAAAACCCTAACCCTAAAATTATGGGCCGTGCACCGGCGACGTCACTCGCTCCTGGCTTCCGATTCCATCCTACCGACGAGGAGCTCGTCCGATACTACCTCAGGCGCAAGATTTGCCGCAAGGCCTTCCGCTTCGATGCAATTGCTGTCACCGATGTTTACAAATCTGAGCCGTGGGAGCTTCCAGGTCTTCGCTTTTTTTCTATTCATTTTTTTAGTTTTGAATTTGTGGAAATTGTTTGTTGAGATTTGTCTTTTAGTGTGATTGAGGTTGATTTAGTGTTTTTGGAATGTAGAGAAGTCGAAGTTGAAGAGTAGAGATCTTGAGTGGTACTTTTTTAGTATGTTGGATAGGAAGTACAGCAATGGTTCGAAAACAAACAGGGCAACTGAAAATGGGTACTGGAAAACGACTGGTAAGGATAGGCCTGTTTATCATAGGGAGAAGATTGTGGGGATGAAGAAGACACTTGTTTATCACTGTGGACGTGCACCGCACGGTGCCAGATCTAATTGGGTAATGCATGAGTATAGGCTTATTGACCAGGATTTGGAGAAAGCTGGTGTGTTGCAGGTTAGTGATGGATCTAAAGTTATAACATTTTAATTGAATTTTACCTAGTCTCATTATCGATACATCTATGGTTATTTTTAATTTTGAACTGAATGATTTTCTGTTTTTGCCTGCATAGGTGCGTTCGTCCTGTGTAGAATATTTCAGAAGAGTGGGTCGGGGCCTAAGAATGGTGAACAATATGGGGCTCCGTTTGAGGAGGAGGAATGGGATAATGAAGATGTTACATTTGTCCCTGGCGAGAAGATAGCGGATGAACTGGTTTTCTCTGGCAACCCTTACCCTGAAGTGGAAGATGTTAACACTGATGCAGATCAAGTTCAACAGGTTTGACACTACTTTTCTAAATATTCTGGCCTGTGCCACTATTTCATCTGTTGTACTGTGAGTTTCCTGTGTAGCCTTAAGTCTGCTATTCTATTACAATGATGCGATTCTTTATCATATAGATCCCCATTATTGACTTGATTGTATTTTTACATGTAAGACATAACATAAGCAGTAAGTTAAAATTGCTCTTGTGTCGTGGGTACTCTATTGCAAGAATATTTGGGGCAGACCATTCAGGTGACCATTGTATTAGTTCAACAGTCTAAGCCCCTGTATATATCTTAAATGTGATAGTCCATCTTAAAATGAGTTAGGCTTGCTGCTTAATGTAATTTCCTAAGAATGAGGAGTATAAGGGTTTAGAAATTTATCAGCTGCTAGTGCTTCTCCTTCATGAGTGTGGTGTAATAATTATATATATATATATATAGAGTAAGGTTCTAGGAGGGCGGGTAAATAAATGTGAGACCGTGAGACACGATCTCGATCGTTGAATTTTAACAATCCAACGGGTGAGATTTGATTCAAATATATAACCGCAACTCTCAACCGCTAGGGTTTTTTGCAAATCCAACCGTCAATTATATAAAAACCAACTTTAATATCAACCGTTAGATTAATCAAATCAACAGCTAAGATTATGTCTTTCTGTCTTACAATAATCATTTGTCCTCCCTGATCCTAACTCTCTCTCTATATATATAGAGTTAGGATCATGTGAGACAATAAGTTATTATAAGACGGAATGACAAAATCAGAACCGTTGATTTGATTGATTAAACGGTTGAGATTAAAGTTGGTTTTATTAAATTTGGCGGTTGAATTTGCGAAAAACACGGGGCGGTTGGATGTGGAGGTTTTTTTTACTTTAAATCTCATATGTCGGATTATTATAAATCAACGGATGAGATCGTGTCCTACGGTCTCACTAAATATCAGTTGAATTCATATACTTTGTTTTTAAAATTGGATCCTTATGTTGATTGAGATTATTATTAAAATTTATTGGAATGTTAAATTTGTAGTAATATGGTTACATGGAATGATTGAAAGTTTACTTAAACTATGCTGCAGACAAGCACATAATATTTGTTTCTCAGTAACTTGTGATTGCTGGATTCTCTCCTGTCTCAGTTGCTAAACATATGAAACTTAAAGTGTTAAGTTTGTCCATTCTTTATGCAGAACTGCTCTGATATCTCTCTTGTAGCCCCTCCGCCTTTCAACTATTGCGATGATGATGGCAGTTTTATGTTTGATGATGACCGAAAGCCTTTTATTGGAGCACGGGAAAACAAGAAATCAAACATAATGGCTGAGGAGTCATGCTTTGATGTGCTGGATATCCCTGAGTCATTTGAAGGAGAGGACAAGCCAGTGAAGGAGGAAGAATTTCATGAATCTGTTGAAACTGTTTTTGACGATAGCTTCCAGTTTGACACCCCTTTTGTGGCTGCCAATGAGTTATCCGTACTTGAGGATGGCTTGTTCTTAGAAACTGAAGATCTATTTAATCAAGTGGAAACAAATCCTTCAAATTTTGATATTCTTGACGAGTATCTCAAGTATTTTGAATCTGCTGATAGCAACTCACAATATAACCTTCCTGAGAATGCTGCTCTCACTCATACTGAGATCCAAGATGTGGCTGATGAATCATTACCCACTCCGAAGGTAATTTTTTTGCTTTCTATCAGTGATCAAATTGCTTAGTTTATCTGTGAGGGGTTTGATCAACATTGTGATTCTTTGAAGCAGGTGGACAAACAAATTCAGACCAATGAAATAGAGCAATTGACATTGCCAGATACAAAAGGAAATGACGTTGCTTCCTCCTCCAACCAGTTTCCTGAAGACACTAAATTTGACTCAGGTAAACTAATAATATGATATCTTAATTCAATCTTCCGTAATCTAGTGAGCCTGGATTTGACAGTGTACTTGCTTATTACACATAAATATATCTTCTCCACCTTCCTGAGTCATTTTTCCTTGCAGAATACAAGCACCCATATGTCAATATGTTGGGGAAAAAAGCATCTCCCTACTCATTCTCCACCAAAGACACGTCTCTCAGGCTGGCTTCATCATCCCACTCTCCAAGTTCAATCCATGTTACCGCTGGAATGGTCCAAATCAGAAACACGGATGCATTTGGAAACAGGCTATCATGGTCATTTGACAAGAATGGGAATATTAAAGTTGTGATATCCCTCGCGTTACCACAAGGAGATCCATACTGTCTTGACATGCTGGCCAATCTTTTGTCAGGCAAGACATCATCAGCTATATCCAGGGCGTGGTTTTATCTAATTGTCTTCTGGGTTTTAATCATCTCCATTAGCTTCAAATTAGCAAGCCTTGTATCTACAAAGTAGATATAGCTAGCTGTTAAGGATGATGACTCTCAGCTAGCTTGGTTTGCTAACTGGTGTCTTTCAGCAATAACTTCCTGAAAACCATGTTAACTAGCTTAGAAAGACCAGGACGATAGTCTCATGGAGAAGAACATTATGTTCTGAATTGTAATTTGCACTGCTATGGTCATTATGTTGCTCTATGACCACGGACGCTGCTTACTTCTCTCATGCTTTGTACTGAATGGTTTAACACGTCTTACTTTTGTTATTGTATGGCAGTACTTCCCTTATCCTTGTCAAATATCTCCTTTGTTAATGACAAGGTAGGAAAAGTGTTCTGAAGTAACTGTCTTGTTCGAGTAAAATTACACTGGTGGTGTCTCTCAGCATGGATGATCAGTGCGCGTATTTTGCTGGATAGGTCGTAAGTTGTTTTAAGTTTTGAGTTTCATTTTGTGGTTCTTTGGCAAGCTACAAGATATCCTTTGGGTTCTTTTTTTCTCACTAAAAGTCCTATCTTCTGTGAACCCTGTTGGAACTTTTCTGAGAATTTAGTCTGATTGAAGTCCTTGGTTCAGATCATTTATTGTAAAAACAAGAAAAAAGCAGAAGCCAATTGCTCCTAGCATCTTCTGTTTTGGTCAGCAGCTTCAGTGAGCTCTGTAACTCTGTTAAACAAAACTGGCCTGAGCCTTGAGGTATGAGCCAGCAAACAAGTACACCATACAATCGTGTACACAACACTGACAATTTAAGCGTACTACACAGTATGATGGAGTGTCATCTCGTACGAACCATTCCGAGTACTACAGTGTTTCGTTTATGTCTCTGTGCATCTGGGCCCACAAGTGTTGGCTTTTTGTTATCTTTTGGAGTCTTCTTTTCATGCTCTGAAAACAACGAATCCAATGTGTGTCACAAGATCACTACTGGCAGTCAGAAGATTCTAGCTTCAAGGGAACACATGCAGCTTACTTTACTTTAAACTCTTGGACACATTATAATCAGACAGATCACAATCCTATAAACAAATCATACTACTCAGTACTCCTTAGTTCTGTAAGAATATGGAGATTTACTTCTGTAAAATATAGTATAACCAAAACACAGGGGACATTTTATTTAAAACATACATATCCATTTAACCTTGCACTTCTCATAATACCAACATTTTATATGCTAATAAAACATAAATGTAACTGACACAGATCTCAAATCTCAGACTCCGGCAAATCATGATAAGTAATGGAATCCGGATCTCCCTATTACAATATTAGCAAGGAAGTCAGATGAGATTTCTGTCTCCAATTCCCTTGATCCGATCCCAATATAGAAAAAATAAGTACCACGCTTAAGCACGCTAGATTAAAGTAATATGCATATTGGTTAAGAAAACTATAATAAGCACAACCAAATGGTCATCTCATTAAGACGGATCATAACTACCAAGTGGTCCAAGTCCCATACCTTCCAAGAGGATTCCAACAACTAATTAAATCTACATTTTGCTGGTTTTTTGACTTACGGTAGCGATAAGCATTGGATCCTCAATTTGACCTTCTGTTCCATTTCCAATCTGCACAAAACAAACAATAATTTACAAAACTAAGTCAAATATATAATCTTCGTGTCTAAGGTCCCCAATGCCTTTCTCTTCGTGAAATTCTATTAAACCAGTTAGTAAAACTTCTTTTCAAACAAAGGCCTATCTTTATTTCTACACATTGTTGAAAGTTGAATCTACCATCAAAATGAAATGCATGAAAACTTTATTTTTCCATTATCGGCGTATACTAAAGATATAAGACCTTTAACATGACTGATCTGATTGCCTTCCAGATTCCAATTATATCGCCTCCACGGAATTCAGCAAAAATATTCTGAAACTTATGTTGAAATCACGTATTCGAATTCCCAAAATTTCCCTCTAAAACGTGTTGCAACCAGTTTGTAAAAATCACCAAATCTCATTTTCCACTTGTGTCCTTCACCTACAAACCCTAATCCCCAATTTCAACTAATTCCGGTAACCGTACCATTTCCGCACCTCCAACACACAAAAAAGTTCAATAAAAATTCAAATAAACGAAGACTTTATTTGAAAGACACTAGAAAGTATACAAACTGGCATATAATTTAATTACACGTCAGCGGAGGCGAAGACGACGAAGAAGACTCAGACTCAACAGCTGACGCAGGAACGACGACGTTCCGTCCTCTAGCGGCCGATATTCTCTCAAAACCCGATCTGAAAAACTCATCCACTTCCTCTCGTCGATCAGCTTCGAAAAACTCAAACTCCGCCATCAATTTCCTTTTACACGACAACACTTGTACTCGCCGTATCGACTTTTTCGGAGCCGGCGGACACGTTAGCCTTTCAGGAATCTTATTCGCTTCCGATTTTGGCGTCTCACATGATTTCGTCAAATTCGCATCCAAATTCTCTCCGATCCCGATTTTCCCGTCCTTTTGCGTCGTCGTCGTAGTCCTGCTCCGTTTCTTTATGTTAACGTTGCTGTCGGCGTTTTCCTTCCCAGGAGCTGCGGTTGATTGACGGTGGTCGGAGGCGGAGGATCGGCGCTTTAACAGTCGCGTGGACATCGCTCGTCGCCGGAATCTGCAGACGATAGAAAAGGTTGATAATTTAGAGAGAGAGAGAAAGATGCGCAGTGCGAAATCAGATGACAAGACAAAGGTACGTCGAAGTAGTATTTATTTACAATTAAGTACTTGAAGTTTCATAAATTACATGTCGAGCAAGTAGCTATTAGTGTACGACAAAAGAATGGGATTTCTTGAATAATGCAATTGATTAGTTTTATGCAGTTAGATTAATGAGCTTTGAAACTTGAGAATATTTAATTGAAGCTTTAGTTAATTTAAGACAATTACTGTAACAAAACATGTTGCTTAATCTGACGTTTAGTTATACTCAATGCTGCGTAAGTTCAAAATGAAAGGGAAGACTTAATTTTAACTGTTAATTTTGATAATTCCACTTGAAATGAAAGTTGGTTTTTAATAAATTGGACGGTTGGATTTAGAAAAAATCATATCAGTTGAGTTTGACGGTTATTGGAAATTAAATCCATCTGTTTGATTATTAGTAATCAATGATCAAGATCGTGTCCCACTGTCCTACGATTATTTATATGTTTTTTTTGAACTTTACTCTACTGTTTACTGCGTTTTTTTTCGTATTAATGTTTTTAGTAAATGATATCAAAAATTAATATTAAATTTTTATTTTTATTTTTATTTTAATGACTGAGAAGGATAATTTTGATAATTTGAATGTGAAAAAACATTGTTTTTAGGAATTCGGATTTTAAGGACAAATAATTGATTAGATTTTTGTTGTAAATTGATTGAAAAGCTTCTTACCTTAAATGCAAGATTGCTAGTAGTATTATGGGCCCGATAGGCGTAATGGCGAGGTAGGCCCACTCGACTAATACAATCTGGGCCTCACGCTATCATTCCGTACTCTTCAATCTATTTACAATCTGGCCAACAGAGTGGTGCTCTGTTGGTTGAGGGACCTGATAAAGGAACTTCAGGGTCAAGGTTCAAACCCTGGTCTCACCACTTTTCCTCAGATTTTTTTTGGGTCTTTCTTTCCTCCCGCGCGAGCGAGGAGGTTGTGTGTGTTGTGCAGGAGGCTTTCTTCCTTGCTTGCCTTTGGACGTGGGGCTTGTTCGCGTCAGTGTTCATGAAGTGGTCGTGTAAGCAGAGCGGAGAGACATGCGCGCTTAATTGGCTAAACATGCTTGTCAATGATTGGATGAAGGTGTCCGTTGTGACCTGTGCTACTAGTGATTAGAATAGGATTCTCATGCATGAGATCTTAGACGAAATGTACCCATTGTAACCGCTATCAAAAAAAAATCTATCTACAATCAAAGTGACATCGTTTTAAATGAACAAGTATAGTTTCACTGTGAGGTTTGTGTAGCTTTGGTAAGCTTTCAGGTTACTTCTGAAATCTGTACATCATGATGTTTGAGATTTTTTAGGTGGCTGAGTTTAATGATTTACCTGTGTGGCTGCAAGGTTTTGAACTGGCAGCTCGAGCATTTATTTGTCACTTGGCATTTGGGACATTCAATTATGAGTAAGGTTCTTTTTATTTGTCTGAATTTGCAATACTTTGTTGAATGATCATATCATCAACGGAATGATTCGTGTTGGAATTGAACTAGGCTACAAATGGTAATATTATTCACATACGTACCATTTCGATAGTGGTCTATTCCGTCCGTGAAAACTTGAGACTAATTTTTTTGTAAAGAAACTAAAACAAAAGCTTTCCTTTGAAAACAATATCCTGATGCATGTTCTTCCATCTAGTGTTCATTCCCCTACCATTATCAAAATCTAAACGTAGGGTGCACGCTTCGATGAAATGTAGAGGAGTGTGACATCTAGTTTGAGTTTGGAATCACTTGGGGGAGGTGGCCTATGAGTTGAAATTTATTAATTATGTACCACTGTTCTTTTTCAATCAGCCATGGTAACTATGTGCTTTTATGTGACTGTTAAGACTTTGTACTGTTCGTTTTCGACCAGCAGTTTACATTTTTTCTGTTGGATTTTGCTTACAATAATCCATCTGCGCAAAACTTCAACGATAGGATATCAATGCATACTTGTGATCTACTCATTACACGGTGTCTATTTCACTGGATATGATGTTTCTCATTTACATTCATAGACATGATTATAACCCATCTCCGGTATTAAAGAGTTAGGTGTTTGTTTACAGAGCATCGAAACTAACGCCAGTTGGAATTCATATCTCATTTACGTACTTATCACCTGTATTATAAATTGTAGGACACATGCAAATTCAATACATATTGCGTTTACAGACATGCTTATACATCATTTGTTGTTTCTGTTTTTGGCATACTGTGAAATTTGGCATCTCTGATGTCTGCTTTCATCATCCTTTTTTCAGACTAAAAGTAGAAAATTTATAGTAAGCTACATTCTTTCGAAGTAAATCTACGGTTGCAGATTACTCGATATGTTTAGATTTTACTCGGTCTCATAGTTACAGTTAGCACTGTCCTTGCAGGTTTTATAGACGGCCATTAATCTGCCGTCTGCATTCGCTAGCTCTGGCATCAACTGCTTCGTCTTGTACAGAATACATGCTAATTATATCTGCCACCTTTTATTTGGTCCCCAGAATTTCAAATTCTTGAGATTAATGCTCCCATATCGGCAGAGTTCCCCCTAGTAATTATGACATCTTTTTTGTTGATGATTTATTTTGGAACCAAAAACTACTTGAGTAATAGGCAAAAGGTACAAAAGAAGGTCTGAACTAAAGTTGATAACACAATTCGTATGGGGGTATATATTCATCAAGCATTCTCTTCTGACCCAGCGCATCCATACGAAGGAAGTTACGTTCACAAACTAGGCAATCATGTTGAACGTCCTAAAACCTAGCTATAGCATTTAGAATGGGTCACAAGAGGTAGGATCTTGTGAGACAAGTAAATAAGCGTGAGACCAAAGAACACCATTTCATCCGTTCATTTTTATCAATGAATGGATGAGATTAAAAGATTAATAAGTGCCGCATTTTTCATACATTTGTCTCCTACTTTAATTAAATAAATATATTTAATTTCAACTATTAGATTTATCAAAATAAATGATTATTATCATGTCTCTCCGTCTCACAATAAGATACCCTCTCACAATATGATATCGTCTTACACAATAAGATACCGTCTCTCTAGATTCTAACTCTGGGTCACAATTAGGTAAATATACCTTTAGACTCTAAATAATCAGTTAAGAAAATACTAAATGTCTTGTATAAACGATAAACTAATCACAGTTCTTAATTTGCATAATTGTACGACCAAGATTCGTGGCTAATTTGCTTGCGTTATTATGCAAATGTGCTTGCTGCGTTATTATGTTTCCAGGATAGCTTGTCTTGTGATCAAATGCTACTTAATAGTTGTAGAAGACGTCTGTTGCGAAGCCTTGATTGAAGCATTCGACTTATTAGAAGGGAGGCAAATTTGCTTGCGGATGGGCTGGCTAAAATAGCTAGAGTGAAAAATGTGAATTGGGAAAATGATGAAGCTTGTCCTCTTTTTCTGTCAAACCTTGTGTGTTTCTGTTAGGGTTTAGTTCCCTCTTGTAATAAAAAAAATAATATATATATATTAACAAAACTTAATTAAGGATAAAAGAGAAAAAATTAAAAAAATTGTAGATTATATACAAATTTTATTAAAAAATCAGTTAGCGACTAATCGATCACTATTTACTAAGTTTGAAATTCGCAACACGTAGCTGCTCAGATTTCAAGAAACAATAATTAACAAATCATAGGCTGACAACAACCGCAACTGCATAATCGAGTTGTAGTCCGCAAATAATAGAGATCCACAATTAACAATCATGTCATCGATATGTATGTCATAATCTATCAATCGGATTTCAAACTGTGTCAAGTGAATTGTAAGAACGCGAGACACGATTTCGATCATTAATAATTTAACGGCTGAGATTTAAACTCAAAAATAATCATCAACTCGGTGTATTTTGCAAATCCAACCGTCAAATTATATAAAAAAATCAATTTTAATTTTAATCATAAGATTAATCTAATCAATAGTTTAAATTTAATCCTTCTATTTCACAAATATTTACCGTCAATCTAGAATTTACACCCTTGAATGCATATATAAAACTAGTAGAATAGTGCAAGAATTTTCGTACCTTGTCTTGTTTGTATATTTCTCTTAAAACTTGTACGTGATACATTTTATTTATTTATTTAGGGAAAGTATCCCACGGAACCCTTCAATTCCATGGATTCGTGGATCCCCCTTAATTACCGTTGGATCGTAAAGTGCGATGGAAGGAGGGAGCGATACGTGGATGGGTTAAATACATTTTTATTATGAAACCAAGGGTATTATAGTCATAGTTAGGAATTAATTTGTATCAATGTTAGCATTAATTGATTGACAACAAGTGTTTGATGCATTAATGTGGTGATGTGTAAGTTTTTGGATGCATTAAATGTGTGATGTGTAAGTTTGTTGAATACATTAAATGTGATGTGAGTTTGTTGATTTTAGTTTCCACACAATCATTTTTCACACCCATCCTTGAAGCTCAAACTCATCCGTTTTCCTTGAAGCTCCTGTAAGTTCCTCACCCGTTTTCCCTGAAGCTCCTCTAAGCTCAAACTCATCCATTTTTCACACTCATCCGTTTGTAATCATTTGTTTCAAACTGCAATCACTCCTACTGCAAGTTATGGATAATGGTGATGATGGCAATGAGTTTGGAAGATATCATACGAGAGAGGTGGTGGAGATGGTGACTAACTTTGGTGTGAATCAGAATCATTCTGAGAATGAGATGGTTGCCTTGATTGTACACGGGTTGAAGGTGGAGGTGGAGATGGTAAGCATTCCATTTATATATTCTTCAGTCAGTGGCGCATTGTAACGGTGCATTTCATTGTTGAACCATAGAATTGAAGGGTTCTAGGGGATACACTCTCTATTTATGTATGTCCATCAACCATACTTCTCTATTTTTGAACCATTTATCTGAAAAGTAAAATGTCCCATTGAAATCATAAATGTCCATCAACCATACAGTTATCATAATGATGCAGAGCGAATGATATAATGTCATTTGGCAGATCATTTCGAAGTTCGATCGATTTTTAATATCTCGTTTTGGAGAAAACGATGTCATGGATAAAACTCAGTAGTTTTGCTACTAATGATGACCTTTTAAACTCATCTGGAATGTTTTACTATTTTATTTTTTATTTTTAAGTTTTACAGTCATATTTTAGGTAATTTTCTCAATTTTGTTTTAAATAATTATTCCTAATTCTGATAGGTTTAGATATTCGGTTATTTTTTGAAAGTTAGTTAAGATTTGGATTTGTATTTGTGTTTCCTGGTTTTGTATTTTTTTGATTTTTCTAGTGTTTGTGCACTATATAAACAAATTCGATGAGAAGAGGAAAACAGTTTTGAGATTGATAAATATCAATGGTTTACTCTATTCTATTTATTATTCGAGTTTCAAACATTATCATCTAAGTGTCCATATGCGTTGTATCACATTACAATTGTCATAAATGAGCTTGTACATGATGCATCACAATATTAAAAGGGATAACTTTCAGAATAAGAATTACCTTTATGCATATTTTTATAAAACATGAATGATTTTTTATTTTATCTTTACATGGTTCATGAACCATATTTTTACATACTTCACGAGTTTTTAAATCATTTTTCGTAAAAGTCAATTAGTGGATACGAAAATGATTACTGGTATTTTAAACTTTTTTACTAAATGCATTATTACAAACAAAAAACTAAACATGTATATATGTTCATGAATCAAGAAGTGGAAATATGATTCATGTACCATACAAATTAATTTTATGTACCACAAAATCCATTAATTACCAAAATATACATAATTTAATACTACTTTTTGATTCAAGTCCCCATATACAATTATTTTCATTAAGTTATACGTAAGATTAATTTATTAATATTCAATATATTGTAGAAAACCAATATTTTAATCAAGGTTTTTAAGTCTGAATAACCTTAATGGGCCTAGTGGGCCGTTTTACATGACCCATATAATATTCATCGGCGGTCGTGCCCATAAGATTCTGCCGCTATCAGAAAATAAATAGCCTGAAACTGCGGCTATAAATTATTTAATAATAAAAAAGTGTCAAGTTGTATCTTCATATTCATCATAATAAAGTTAGGCTTTCGGCCACCGAACAGGCCGCGTCTTCTTCGTGTCCACGACGTCTGCCGACTCTCTCCATCTTCCCTATTTCTCCTCTCCTCTCTCCGCATTCCCATTCCCATTTCATCCATCTTCTGCGGTACGTATTCATCATCTCTTAACTCATTTTCTTTTCTGCTCAATCGATCGTGTCTGCTTCCATTTCGATGCCACTTTTTTAGATCTCCTATTTTATTAGTTATTTTTTTGCTTAGCTTTTGTATGTGGATTTTGTTAGTATTGAATTGAATCTTTTTGAAGAGGAATTCTTTATCACTGAATTAAAGATTGAAGCTGTTTTGGTCTACCAGCATTTACTAAACAGGTCTGATTCATTTTAGTTGAATATTTATGAATCACTATTTACTAGTAGTAATATTCATAACCAGCTACTGAAATAAAGGATGTAACCTTTTGTTTGATGTTCTTGTTGCATTTAGCAATCTTTTGTATGTAGCGAAATCTCGTAGATATGTTGTTGCTTTTAGACATGTTTATTCGTTGTGCTGATCCATTTTTTCTCAATATTGATCAGGAAAATTGAAAGGAATTCAATATGGTATGTTGCAACTGATTCAAATACAGTTTGTGGTGATGATTGTATGATCAGTCCCCTTATTATATGCTGGTTTTCTTGACCAGGGTAAAGCTCCAGCTATGTTTGAGGATGAATTGCTCAAGGATTTCTCAAATGGTACCAAATTAGTATCCAAATCTAAAGAGGTTGTTGTAGCTGTCGGGAATAAACAAGTGTGATTTTGACTTTCTATCTTTCAAAAAATATTTATCTAAAGACCTTGAATCTGATTTACCCTTGTTCAACTTTGATCAGTATTTGGTGGGGGGAGTAGATGAATGCGGTTTATCTATTGGAGTTTTGGTCCTTGATCAAAGTACAAATAATTGGTAAGTCATAGTTTTCTTATTGTTTAAATTCCATAATATTATTATTTTTATCTCTTCATTATTAGAGTTGCTGAATGAGATGCAAATTGCAGGACTGCGCCTGTTATTTTGGGGGACAAACCTAAATTATGCAAGGATCAGTCTGTCATCGTTTTGAATGAAGAACGCATGTTAGTTATTCGGAGGGATGTAGCTCCAGTTGACAGCATATGGTTTCTTGAGGTAGATTTCTGCACACTTCTGATGAATAGTTGAATAGCTGCCCAATATTTGTTTGATTTAATGATGCATTATTAATTCCTGATCCGGTCCATACTTGAATTGTGTCAGTTTAACACCAGATTTGTTAGAGAACAGAGTCAAACTCTTGGAATGGAAGTTGTGGCTTGGAGTAAAGGAGTTATAGGTCAAGATCTGAAACCCGTTGTTATTAGCGGGCCATCTGGAGTTGGTAAAGGCACATTGATATCAAAATTGATGGAGGAATTCCCAACAAAGTTTGGGTTTTCTGTTAGTCACACTACACGTGCACCTCGAAAAATGGAGGAAAATGGTGTCCATTATCATTTTAGCGAGCGCAATGCTATGGAGAACGATATAAAAGATGGGAAGTTCTTAGAGTTTGCTCTGGTTCATGATAACCTGTATGGTTCTAGTGTTGAAGCTGTTGAAGTTGTAGCTGATGCGGGGAAGGTAAAAATATTCGTACCTCAATTGCTGCCATAATCCCTTATGTGCGTGCTGGTTGTATAGTAGTAGTAATCATTTGTTAAATATGGGGTTCCTCATCTGCTCCTGTGGTTGAAAGCACATGTAAACTTGGAAGTTGAAAGACACAGAATCTGCTTGAAGCTGTCTTTCAAAATGAACCATATTTAAGGGGAACCTAATTTCATATGGCATAGAAATATTTGCTAAGTGAAGCATGTGCATATTTTGGGCATGTACACCACAATTGTGTCTTTTTTTTAAATTTAAAATCGTAGTTTGCTTTCTACAGAGATGCATCCTTGACATTGATGTGCAAGGAGCAAGGCAAGTAAGGGCCAGTCCGCTTGGAGCAACATTTATCTTCATCAGACCACCTTCATTCACAGAACTTGAGAAACGCCTTCGTGCTAGGTAAGCTTGATCCGCTTTTTGCTTACACTGTATTGCTTGGGTTCGTGAATCATTAGTCATGACATAATAACTACTAACAGGGGCACTGAAACTGAGGAGCAGGTTCAAAAGCGATTGAGAAATGCTAAAGCGGAAGTTGAGCAGGGTTTATCTTCTGGGATCTTTGATCATATTTTGGAAAATAATGATCTTGAAGAATGTTACCGAAATCTTAAGGTATTTTACAAGCCGTAATAGGGTAGTTGTTAACTTATTATCTGCCAAGTAAGTACACTGGTTTTCTCTGTTCTCTCTCTGTTCATATATATCTTCCACGGTGACATTCAGCTTTACAACTTTTGTTTAAGAATTTAATGATGTAATCAATGAGTAAACCCCAAAAGAGTTCAACATGTGGTTTTCTCCTTGTTTCAGAAACTTCTGGGTCTTGATGTAACCCCAGATCTGTGTAAAAGTAAGTTGTCATCGTTAATAATCCACGTATTCTGCGAGTGATCTTGTACTCATCAAAGAATTGCATTGAAATTTTTCCACAATATATTTACCTTTTTCTAAATCAACCTAATCATTTGGGTGCAGCATACCCATTACCTGAACCATGTTTGAGTATGTATCATCCTCTGGCAGCAAATCCAATGGATCAAGTTGTCATCAACTTTAAGAACAACAAGTAAGTTAATCACAGAGATTTTTAGTAACTTACGGGGTAAATATTGTAGTATGCTAAATCAAATCTTTGTGAAACAGGTTTGTCCTGGATGTGACATGTCTCCGAGGAGGTGCCCCAGGCAGGACCAGAGGGTTGAAAACGCACCTCTTGTCCAACTCCGGCACTGAGACAGACCAGTGCATCAGCTAATCCATAAGAAAAACCATTGAAACCACACCACTAACTTTTGATGAAGATGAAAATTTGCATTTCCCTGTTTTAAACGCTTGGGGCCATAATAGACAATTTGAACAAAATGAGTAGTTGGTCAGCGATTCATCATCTTAGCTTAGCAAAAATGTTTTTCATCATTTATTATTAAAATCCATCAGACCAGAGTGAGATCAGGTGAGCTGTATCCATTGCTCCAATAAATAGATGCATTAGCGGAGACACCAAGGCTGTATTCTTATATATTTGACAAAAGCTAATATATGCTTCTGACTTGAAAAAGAAACTTGGTCATTTACCTTCAAGTTATTTGAAGGGTTATTTACGGCAAACCACCCGTAAAATCTTCTAATTTTCACCGAACCATCCGCTTGTTTCTTTTTTTTAAGGAACCACCCTTAATTTTAAAACTTAATTGGCAAACCACCCAGAAGTAACTTAACTGAAAAATAAGGATTCTAAATAATAATTTTTAGCATATATGTATGTATTTTAGGAACCACCCTTATATTTCAAAAAAATTTATGATTTTTTTAATTATATATGTATTTTTAGCGTTCTTAAAAGTTTCTTTTTATGATTTTCGACAATTTACCCTTCGGTTAATTAATTAAATATGTATTTTTTATGGTTTTAAATTTTTTTAGCATCAAATATTTTTTAATGATTTTTTTAATTAGTTATGTATTTTTTCGTGTTTTTTTAACTTTTTCTTATCATTTATATTAATATTTTGATTAGACTAAGTTACTCCTGGGTGGTTTGTCAATTAAATTTTAAAATTAAGGGTGGTTCCTTAAAAAAAACAAGCGGGTGGTTCAGTGAAAATTAGGAGATTTTACGGGTGGTTTGCCGTAAATAACCCTTATTTGAAAGAAGCTAGATAGCTACAGTAACATCCAGCATCTGTAAGTCAGAGATTTGTGATGGTTCACATTAGGGATGTCCAATGGGCCGGGCCGGCCCGGCCCTAACCCTAAATCGTAAGGCCCGAGCCCGCCCGACCCTAAATATTCGGGTCTTTTTAAAAATTTCGGACCGGGCCGGGCCGGGCCTCATTAAAATCGTAAGGCCCACGGGCTTTTCTAGGCCCTTTGACTTTAGGGTTTGACCGGGCTTTGATCGGATTTGACTGAACCTAATTTCAATTTTAATTCGTTTTTAAATTTTAATTAATTTGAAATACATATTTTAAATCAATTTAATTATAAATAATTTTATACCAATAGTTTTAAATAATGTGTTCAACGAATAGTCTATATTTTGAATTTACTTGTAACGTAACGAATTTAAACAATTTTATATGCGTTTAGAATAGATATAAAATGTTTGTATATCATTGTAAGTTCTTGTGATGTTATAAAAATGATATAAATATCATATACTTTAAATTTGAAAGTAATATATTTATTTAAAAATTATTATTTTTGATCGGGCTTTTTCGGGCCTAGCATCTGGCCGGGCTTTTCGGGCCGAGCGGGCTTCGGATTTCAAGCCCTAGCCCGGCCCGGGACGTTCGGGCTCGGGCTTTTTTCGGCCTTAGGTTCGGGCCGGGCCGGGCTTGGACCGGGTCGGGCCTTAAGGCTTTTTTAGGGCTTTAGGGCTTTAGGGCCTAATGGACATCCCTGGCATGATGTGAAGTTCACATCATGGTATGTAAGTCTATGTTTGTGTTTTTAATGTAAAAGGTCCTTTTGGTTTGTTTTTGAGTTGAGTTTTTACCTCCATTGCAGATCAAAAGGCTGTTTGTAATTGCTTGATCCAGCTTATTGATAAAATTGCTGACACCAATCAGCTTTCCAAAAAAACGCAAGGATAATTAAAATAGTTCTGCCACAGAAGAGAACCCGTCAAACATCAGAACCAGGCCAGCACAGAGTACATGAGAAGTGGAACTGATATAAGTAAAGCAAACCTTCCATTCCTGTAGAACAACACAATTAGAATTAGGGTGCAAACGAGCCGAGTATCAGGTTGCTTGAGCTCGGCTTGAATAAAATTACGGCTCGATAAAATATTGAAATACTCGAGCTCGTCTCAAGCTCGATTAGAGCTCGTCTCAAGTTCGATTAGAGCTCGTCTCAAGCTCGATTTTAGAGTTCGTCTCAAGTTCGATTAGAGCTCGAAATCACGCATATATAAGGGGTACATGGGCTATTAAAAAATTAAGGTCCAACCCACATTTGTAACTCAAAGCATCATTGCTATTTATACTATACTTGTCTTAAAATTTACATACACACAAGCAATGTTAACCGGTACGGGATACGGATACATATACGGGTACTGTACGATATGGGGATTCGTCAAATTTTCAAAAAGTAGGATACGATATGTCACGGATACGTTTATTAATTAACATATATTTGAACTATAATTTATATTTATAAAATAAAAATGTACTAATTCATACAAAATAAGGGTTGCGCCTTTAATACGAGTTAGATATACTGTACTGTGAGCTATTACTTTGTTAACATATGATTTATATTAGTCATATTTGTTATTTTAGGAATATATATTTAATAATTCTATTTTTTAAAATCATAGATATAATATATAATGTACATATAATGTCAAGATACATTTTTAATAATGGATACCTAAAATTCGAGTATAATATGAGTATGAGTATCGGATACGAATATGAATACGATATGGATACGTGAGCAAAATGAAGTATCGGTGCATCATAGGTGGGATATAAATTTCACAATCTTAATATTGTTTATTGATTTTCACTTATGTTTTTATCCCATATCATTTAGTTTGTTACAAATTGTATGTGTTATTATATTTATATTGCTAAGTTCTACTACTACCTTATTTTTACAATGATTATTAATATGTTTTAACTATATTTTAATATATATTAATATAAACGAGTAGTTCACGAGCTTATCGAGCCGAGTATTTATATTGCTAAGTTCATGTTCGGCTTGTTTAATAAACGGAGTATCAAATCATGTTCAAGCTTGACTCGTTTAAATTCGAGCCGAGCTTTGACCGAGTACTTTCGCGAGCAACTCGCAAACGTATCGGTACACTTGCACCCTAATTAGAATTAAGTGTGCAAGAGAGATTTCTACTATCTATATGAAAGACATCAACTGCTAGGAGCTCATCAAGTTCGTTCCTTTCGCCCATTTCCTAACACTATCCTAATGAGAACAAAGTTTTCCAGGTTACCACAACTTAGAATACTTAAGTCAAGAAATCCTGGTACTCCAACAACAAGAGTGCTATTAGCATAAATTATCTAAGTGGCATGCACAAAATTCCAACCCTTTGTGGGGACATATAAAGTGTTACACAAATAGCCTTTAAAAATGATAAGTACATAAATTTAATGAAAGGGATAAGTTCTAGAGAGACGATAAATATTTGTAAAACAGAAGGACTAAATCTCAACTGTTGATTAGATTAATCTGACGGTTGAGATTAAAATCGGTTTTTTATAATTTGGCAGTTGGATTTGCAAAATACACGGACGGTTGGAGTTGACGGTTATTTTTTAGTTTAAATATCAGTCGTTAGATTATTAAAAACCAATGATCGAGATCGTGTCTCACCGTCTTACTAATATATGTTTGTCCTTCTTGAACCATTCTCTATAATGAGATTTACTCTTGAGGATATTTTTTTGTGGACTCGTGAATCTCATTTTGCATACGTTGATTGCATTTAATCAATGAATACTAACACAATAATGAAACTTGTGAGTTGCACATATTTTGCACGTCACATTGCACATGAGCAATGACGTTGTGCATATTGCACATTGCACGTCAACAGATGCAAAGTGGAGTTTACGAGTCCATTAAAAAGATGGATCCACACGAGCAAACCTGTCATATAAGTATATGAAACGTTACCATTAGGGGTGTCCAAAATGGCCCAAAAGCCCGGTAAAAGCCTGACAGCCCGGGCCGAGCCCGATGTCTTAGGGCCGGACTCGGCCTTGCCTTTCGAAGCTCGCTCGGCCCGAAAGCCTGGCCCGACCCAAAGTCCGAAAAAAGCTCGTGTATATAAATTATACGATTTATGAATATTAGTGTCGAAATCGTATTATTTGAAATATATATTGTTTGATTTTTACTATGATAACATATACTAAAATATGTAGATCAAAAACAACTGTATTTAGTACATGTTCAAATATTTTTATTTTTCAAAACAATATATATATATATATATAAAGACATGTGTTTAATGTATAATTAAATGAAAAATATTAGATATATAAACAATATTGCAGGCATGCAAATTATGACTTTAAAGTTATCTATCAACTCAATATCTTGTCTTTTTAAAGAATAAATAATTATTTTAAAAATTATTTGACATAACGGAGTATTAAAAATATTTTTAAATGATATAAATATTAAATATTATTTATTTATTTTTTTGAAAATCTCATAAAGAGTTCGATTCGGCCCAGTCAAGCCCGAAGTCAATGGACTTTTGAATTTTGAAGAGCCTCAGCCCGGTCTGGCCCGATTTTTTCAAAAAATCTGAATTTCTTACGATTTTTATGGCGCGAACTTGGCATTTTAGGGTGAGGCGCGACCCGGTCCGGTCCGATGGACACCCCTAGTTACCTTGACTTAAGAAAGAAAAACTCATCCTTGTATATCTTGCTCAATTCACACAGAAAAATCATGAGTTACTGTTTGACACATCAACCCTCTTAAACACTGAAACTGTACTGAAACTACACTGAAGTAGCCATCAATCATAAAATCAGTGTGAGGGGACACAACAAAGTTATAGACCCACGTAGATGTTCCAAAGCAAATCCAACACAACCATGAATAGCAGAATGGAGTACAATATACCTTCAATGAACAGCAGAATGGAGTACAATATACCTTCAATGAATAGCAGAATGGAGTACAATATACCTTTAATGAACAGCAGAATGGAGTACAATATATGCAGCTTACATTCCTTCTTCATTTTTTACATTGTGATGACGCGTCCTTGCGTGGAAGAAAACACTCAGAAAAAATCATGTAACTTTTATTAAAAAATTAAATTAATTGTCTAATAACGTTAGCTAACTTACATTTAAATAGAAAACTCTGTAAACCTAAAAATGATATTAAGAAATATTAAAAAATCAAATAGTAAACAGACTTAGATGACCAACAAAGCCGAGTACTGACCGCCCTATCATTCTTTTCGAAACAATGTATTATGAGTCCTAATCAGATTTAGGACTTCTAAAAACCGTGAAAACTGTTAATGCACACCTTCTTCGGATGGTCTCAATTCTTGTAGAAACTCAGCGCTCTTCGCTCTGTATCACATTGACTATCAAATAATCAAGATGAATCAATACATTATTATCAATTCGATGCTCGAAAAAGACCTTACATTAAAAGAATGAACAAAATGCTCACCAAGAGCGAGATTAGATCTCCAAGATAGTTTGGAAGGATGCAACAAATTTGGGAATGAGTGAAGAAAGTCGCAAGATGATCAAGCAGGTGGCGATCGGAGTTCGCCGAAGCAGATTGGAAATGAACCATGATGAAAATGGAAAACGCAACTCAACCTTGGTAAAATTTCGAGCCAGCTCCGAACCTAACTGGACAACTTCAACCTGAGTCATGAGCTCCATCAGAGTGTTAAACTCAAATAAATGATGAAAAATTATCCTGTGCTAGTTCTCGTGGTTAGTTTATCATAATCACACCTCAAGATTTATATTTGCCAAGTGACAATAGTCAACTAGTTGGACTTGAAATAGTGATAACTTGACTCATGTTGCAACTATCAAAAAGTAATTTTTTACGTAAGAATTGAATTCAAAGTAGCTTGCCTTGAAATTTATTTTAAAGGAATATATTTATCAAACCAAAATTCAAATGCAATGAAATTCTCAAACCCTTTCCTAAAAAATAGAGTCAACGAATATGTGGTCGAAAGAAATATCGATTTGATTGTTCATAATAAATCTTTGTAAGAAGACACAAATAATTTCAACTCTCAGATAGAATATATTTCTACTTTTAAAATAACCTCCTATTAAAGAGTATACTGAGCTAAATCCTAGATAGGCCTCAGACATTGGGTAAAGTAGGATCGGCCCAAGTCCAGGCATAGGTTCGGGTTGAACGTAATTTTATATATCTTTTTATACTATTAGAGTCGAGTAAGAGATGGTTTTGCCGTACTTATAAAACCCTATAATTTTTAGGATAGGTGCGAGCTGTCCCTGAGGCAGTACTAAGGCTCATTAGCTTCTTTTAAAATTATATTAATCTTTTAAAATTTATAATTTAATACATGAAAAATGAGATATTTAAAGTTTGATTTAACGTATCTTACACTTATATTATTTTTACGAAGTATAAAACTATACATTTTGAAAAATTTAGCTTATACTTAGTATTTTATCAAAATAAATATAAATAGGGATTCATGTGTAGGAATGAACTTTTTGACTATAGCCATGTTCGATTATTGATCTTTAGGACAAGTTTTTTTATAGATGAACTAAGAGTAGGATTGAGAGCTTTGATTCGAACGGTCTTATGGTCGATATCAGAACTTTCGAATCCTAAGACTAAATGGCTAAAACCTAATCCCTAAGGATGGACAACCTCAAACAATCTATGAATTTTTTTACTTCTATAAATTATAGGATTTCCAAATTGTTCATATATATTATCATCTAATATGAAATATATTAAACAGATATCGTTAGAATATCTTAGTAAATACTTTTGGTCCTAAAATTTTAACTCTAAGAAACATACCTTTCTTGGAGTTGTTGCTTTCATTTTTCTGGATCGGAAGACATGCCTTCATTCCTTAAAGATTCATTGAGAAAGAACATTAAACTCATGAAAAATGTAAAAAAACAATATATAAAAAAATTAATATAATGAAAAGTATAAAATACGTATACCAAACAAAACAAAATACGTATAAAAATACGGCGTACCTTATCATCATCATCATCAACAACATCAAACCCTTCTCTCACCACATTCATCCATCTCGCGTGCCCTAACCCTAAAATTCCCAATCTCAAAATCCGACACCCATCGATGCTTTTCTAACCCCCTTTTTCCTTCCTCAAATTCCACCTTTTTCAATTTGCATCCTCCCTTAATGGACGTATCCACCACCGCCGACGATCTATCCTCCGCGCCTGAGTCATGGGAGGTCGCTGATTTGGAAGAGAGCGTTAGGAAATTGAAGCTCTCTCTTGCTTTGGATACTAGTAAGGATGGTGGTGACTCTACTTTATCGACTGATTCGGTTGGTGCTGATGCTTCTGTCAAATCTGGCTCTGAGGGGTTGAGTGAGGATGCTTTGAGTCAGGTTGATCAGTTTTTAAGGGAAGCATTGCAGAATCCCAGAGAGAGATTGTCTGGTAAATTTTGCTTCAAGCCCGCCTTTACCTTGATTTGATTACATAGTTGGAACAAAAGCATGATTTTTTGGTTAGAGGAAATTTGTTTTCTCATTGTGGCTTGAAATACAGTGGATTTAGTTCGAGCTTTAATGCTGATCTTATAATTAATTCATCAAAGTTCTTGATAGTGAGTTCAAAGCCTTTTTGAATTTGATTTCACTCGCATAGTTTGTTAGTGTTGACTTGAGAAAGTTGAAAAGTAGGCGGTTAGTTAATATAGTGTCTGAATAGTTTTTTCCTTGTCTAGATGTTGTGTGTTTACTGGGCTGCAACATATATGCTAGTTTCCTTATAGTCCATCAACAATTTTGTAGTAATAAAAGTTAATAGTACACTACTTGTACTGCTATTTGGAACTAGATACTGAACATAAAACTTCACTGGAGATGGTTTCTCAAAAATATTTCTTTGCTTGAAGAGGATCATGTCAGTATATTGTGAGCTGGGTTGGTTTGAAAATCAGAGTTGCAATTGGCTTTTCTTGGCGCTTGTTTGACTTGTAGTTTGTTTCAAAAAAAAATTTGTGGGCCACATGATCTATAAAGTGAAAACTATATTACAGTTTACGTCTATATATATTAGACCCTGATGTTTATACGAGTTTCCATCTCATCACGTGAATCTGTAAATCATATTCCTATCTTAATGTTGGTAATTAACGTTTTAACTTACTTCCATGTTCTAATCTTGATTTATTTTCTTAGTTCTGAGAATAGATCAAGATGTGGAAAAGTTTATCCGTAATCCGAAACAGCAACAACTTGAGTTCCAGCATTTGCCTACTTCTTATTTAAGATTGGCTGCTCATCGCGTGGCTCAGCATTACTCTTTGCAGTCAATGGTTTTGATGGATGATAGTTTGCCTGATGGTTCTGGTTCAAGAATTATTGTGACAAAGACCCCTGAATGTCGCCTTCCTAAAGTTCGCCTTGCTGATATTCCGCTTAGTTTGCCATCTGATGGCAGTGATCTGGTTAAGGTTGCAATTAAACAAAGACCACAAAAACGATCACAGTCTTCAAATTCAGGGAATTCTGATTCACTGAAATCTAATAATTCCAAGAGTGTTGAGGAAAGGAATGAAGAGTACAATAGGGCACGAGCCAGAATTTTCAGTTCAAACAGTTCAGGCACTGTAGGAGTTGGTAAACAAGATAAAGAAGTAAAAGCTCGTGAAAATATCCTGCAGGGTTCTGTAGGAATTCCTAAAATGAAAGAAAAATCTGTTTCCGCAGGAAACGATGCTAGTCTCAGTAGATCTATCAGTGATTCTTCTGCAGGTGGCAGCAGATTATATAGGCCAAAGGCAGAGACAGAAACGTCAAGTCGCACCAGGCCAAATAATAGAGTTGCTATCTTTCGTGATCGTGATATAGAGTGCAGGGACCCAGACTATGATAGAAGCTATGATAGGTACACAGTTTCTATGTTCTCTTTAAATTTTACTCCAAGAATTTACCTGTAGCTGGTTCTCAGTTGTCAGACTAATATACCTACACATTTGATTCTAGATATGTGCAAAGATTTGATCCTGGATTTGGATTTAATGGGGGGCCTTACCCCATGCAGCCTATGTATGCACCTGCAGTGACTTACAATAGTGAATTTCCTCAACTTGGAGCTGTTCACAGGACTCATATGCCATCTGAACACCAGGCTCGGCCACTTCATCATCATCTACAAGGCCAATGGCCTGTGGCTACTGGAGTTGTCTATGGTCATGGCCCTCCAGATACAATGATGGCAACATTTGGTCCCAATCATTTAGGGCGTTCATCATCGGCAATATACCCACATCCGCCACACTATGTATGTCAGCGCCCTGGGGTACCTTTCATGCATCCTCAGGAGCACATCCAAACTTACGCACAGGTATATTGCTTGGTACTGGACTTCATTCTTTTGAAACCTTTGGTCGCTGTGTGAAGCAATTTTGTAAAAGAGTTCTTTATCAACTTATATTTTTCCCAGCTTGGCGATGTAATTTTTTTTTAACTTTTTTCTTTTTGGTATTTGTTGCAGTCCCATCAACAACCAGATGCTAGTTATGGATATGCCCGGCCCCGTTGAGGGGCTGGGGCATGCCTGCACTCTGCTAGCGTTCTCAAATCATAAAAATGAATTGTTGTAGCAGCAGTTACCATCATTACTGGCAGGGTGCAGGCATATAAACCCAAGGCGGTGTCAGGGATTGGTCGGTCCTGCACACAAATGTCATCCCACACGCCTTGGTTCGGTTACAAGCTTCTGAAATGAAGCTGGTGAATTCAGACGGAAGTAGGTTGGTTGGGCCAGCTCGGGGCTCTGCTAGATGCTACAGACAAAAAAGGGAAAAGGTTCAGAGCTGAACAAGCAGTTATTTTGCCCAGTGTAAGGTAAATATCATAGCCTTGTCATTTTCCCTCACCTAGCCAGTGCAAGTGTATTTCATGAAATTTAAGTAAGGTAGTCCATTTTTTCATTTACAGCACAAAAAGAGATTCTGCTCGGATGCTTCTTGGTGTTGTCATTTGTGGTTATTTTGACGCTGGGTTGATGTTGAAGGCTCTTTGCTAATGTTGTAGCAACATGGGATAAGTAAATAACTATCTATGGACCTTCTTGAAACTCTATCATTTTATGCTACTTGACTAGTTCATGTCATCATTGCTGGTATCATGTTCAATCAAAAATATGCTTTGGTTAATCAAGTTCAAATTAATATTTGTCAAAAACTGTATTCAGATAAGAACTTAAACTTATATGATTGGCATATCAAAATCCATAAATTCAGATATCGATTGTGTTACTGTCTGCATTGGTCTTGTTCTTGCAGCAAGGTGATATTTGGAATGGCACCTATTTTTTGTGGTCAACTAGGGTGTGTGTGGTTGGGAGAGTTATGGTAATGTTTTCGAATTTCTATCAAACTTGTTAGGTTTTTCCACATTAACCAGATTCAGTGTGTAAAGACGCTCGTTCATTTTTTTATATTTTTTGTTTTTAAAAGGGATTACAGGAATTTCACTTCTACCCCATGACGCGAACCCAAGACCTGACGCTCGTTCATTCAAATTGAAAATGGATTTGCTTTTAAAAGTATCTTCCCCTCCAATTTCAGGAATGTTGTATGTAAAACAGGCTTCATTCGACATCAACGTTGACATTGAGATGGAGTTATTCATAAATTCTGGTCAATAAATTGTTCATAAGGTTATTACAAATAAAGGACTAATTCAATACAACAAACAGGCTTGCAAATGGTTCTAATATAACACATCTTACAATAGCTGAAGCAACTGAATGAATTCATCTCAAGGAAATAATCCTGACCAATCTCCTGACTCCTCTACTTGGGCAATCCAGTTGCATGATCCAACAGAGCCTGACTCTGATCAGTCAGCACTGTTGGTCCACTCCCTGGTCTTGTGCAGATGAAATAGCTAACATCCCCTCTGTACTTTTGGGTAGCTTTCACTTCAGGTGGCGCTGGTATATTATCAATATCATTAGTACCCTCAACTCCAATGTCCTTCAAGATTGACTTGTCACCAATAAGATAACTGTAGAAAAGGGAGAATTATGGGTTCAGTAAGCTGTTTTATTAGATAACATAAATGTAATATGATGGTAATTAAACTTGATAGGAATGACTGACTCATCACATTTAAGTATTTTACCTGTTCAAATCAGTGCCTGAACTTGGAGGGAAGTAGAAAAGAAGTCTTCGAAGCAAATCTGCAGCAACTTCTCTGTTTCTTGCTATTAAAACTGCATTTGGACCCGCATCAAATGTGTATGCTACCTGTCATTTTTCATCAGATTAATTAGTCATTTTTTCTTTAAGTGGGTTAACACAATCTGTATACTACAAATTGCCACATCCATATTCCAGATAAAGCGTTTCAACTAGTCATGGACTCCTGGATTATGTGCACTTCATAATTTCCTAGATTCAAAACTCTTTGATTTTGCTTTTAGTATTTTCCAAACGGCAAGTACATGCAAGGAAGTCCAATGTTGAAAAGTAATACAAATGTTTAAGGTTTCAGAGGTCTGACCTGAGGGGTGCCTTTTGAACGATTCCATTTTTCAACAATGCTGATTATACTGCAACATTATATTAGCATTATCATTACTATAAGGGTCAATGTACGAGTACACTGAATGCCAACATATTTTAATTCATAGCACAAACAGGGAAAAAGTTGACTAACCGGTGGGAGGTATCATTCATGTAGAATATAGGAGGATATGTATCGAGGCAAACTGCATGAAACTGGTTACTGTCTGCACAAGTTAGATGCGCAAAAGACTCAAAATCACGTTTTTTTATTGCCTCTTCCATTTTGACTATGCGCTTCGGTACCACATCCTGCAGAAAGAGCACAGATCAAATGATATCCAACAATGTCAGAAACAATTAAAAGATAATCCAATTTCACTTGGTTCGAAGAAAAAACTTGACCGGACCAATAGGCAGTGATGCCACTGGTAACACTACCATCCATCTTATTTAATGAGCTGTAACACGTGTGACACTTGTTTCTCAAAGTTTAAGTTTATTGAGAAATCAGGAACGAATCTTGGTAAGTTATATTTGAAAATGGTTTTCAGATAGATTAGTATTTAAGAAGTTCCAATACAAGCAAACCACTTATATTATAAGTGGTACCTTTGCTCTATGTTGCAATAGCAAGCTTGTTTCAACAGTATCCCGCATCCCTGATGTGCTACTTGTTTCCTTCTGCCTTGAGCTCACCTATCACCACCATACATAATACAGAATTACAAGGTGTTTGTGTTTCATGTGCAATATGACAATGCAATATGATCTTAGGGGTGCCTTTATCCTGGACTAACTGCATGCATATGAACACGTTTTTGACAGTAAGAACTAGATTATGAAGCCTTAATATTATCAAGTCAGCAAAATAAGTTGCATGCTGAATTGCATTTGTGCAACAGAAATGCTCAAACACGTGGAAAAATTAGCACACAATACAAATTTTGAATAGTGTGAACAACTAATTCAGTGTACAAATCACGGTTCCATTTGTAATGGTACACAGTATTTGTAACGAAACACAAATATTTCAAGGAATAGAAGGGACAAAGTATTTGAAACTAAGCACATACCACTGCAATGATGATAACAAGATCATCCCAATGTTTTTCATCAGCGAGTTGAACTGCAATGCTGTCACCTCCATTCTCTTCCTATAATGTACAAATGAAAGAAATTTACATGTTGGTTGATAATAGAGTATGAATTGTTGATATCTTGCAACAAATTATTTTTAAGCCCCCACCTTTCCCATAGCCCACTTAACGAATCCACCATATAAGCTGCGACAAGCGCTGCCTGATCCTTGCCTTCAATAGATTAAAACCAGTTAAAAATCTTACATAAGACAATTTGCAGTCCAGTACTGCAAACTGCTAATTTAGTGAACTGGTCCCAACTAGCTTGTCATGAAACTGGATATACCTTGCAATAGCTGAAAGTCTGCTGTTGTCTTCATTCACATTCATCAACTTCGCAAGAGAATATACTGTGATACAAGATATAATAAGTAGTCTGTACAGGTAAATCTCATTACAGAAACAAAAATGTTGATACTTATTTCAGATGTAAAGGTATTTTTGGCATTCCTTTCTCCTAGATTACATGCTATGCTTTCAACTAGTCAGTTTTGAGCTATCTAAGGCGCAGAGCAGGTCACGAGACTATCCATTTCTTTTACTGCCCCCCACAACTGAGAGAAGAGATCCCTACCGGTACATACATTTTTATATGCAGGCTTATAAAGGCATCCCTAATAGTTGAAGCTAAAATGCAGAGCGATAGCAATATCAGAATGAGTTTCATATGTTTTTCCAATATAACCATCCTAAGAAATAAGCAAAAGCTATATGCGATAGTAAGCATTAGATTTTGATCTAAATAGGCAAAATCAGTAATAAAATTTATTGTTTTCCTGTCAATGGGTTTAGCTAAATAAGCTAGAAAGCCAAATATGGCTAATATGTTTTCCTTTAGTTCAACACATTGGAAACCTTAGAGCCCCAAATTATTGCATTGCTTTATCTTTTTGCTTCACCACTGGAGTTGTGGTTATCATGACATTTTACAATACTAATGATTACACTAGGAATTCAAAGACATGTACCACAACGAACATATTTATGCATTTAAGTAGTATAAGATATTGATATCTGACTGCCACGTGAAATGCCACTGCATTTAATGCTGCCGTTGAAGGAAAAGCAACATACTTAATACTTAGGTACCAATTATGGGTCATTTTTAATTTACAAATAGTTATTTCCAACGGAAGGTGATAACTGAAGAACCAGAAATACTTGTGAGCAATCGCTAATCATAAAAAATAACTTGACAGGAAACAGAAGAAATAAAAAATTGACAAAAACATGAGCATTACCAAGGCAAGCAAGACCAGCAGCAGATGAAGCCAATCCAGCAGCAGTAGGAAAATTATTGTAGGATGCAATGTGTACATGCAAATTCTCCCAATCCTTTTTTGAAATCTTGATCCCTTTGCTTTCATCCTCCACATCACCTGCTCGTGCACGAATCTCCCTCAAACAACTTTGAAATCTCCCACTAGACAGCGAAATCTCCTACACCAACAACAAATCACAAATTCACCACATGTTCCACATTCAAACGATTTCAAATAATATTTTCACATAAATACCAGCAATCCCTAACTTATACACATAAATGCAAATCACATAAATAGAAAATGAAAAAAACGATTTTTTACTTCTCCGTTGAGCCAAATCCGATCCCTATCAAACCTAGGGCTAACGGCAACAGTAGTGGTAGTACAAAGATGCTCCGGATCCAACGTGACGCTGATACTATCATTAACCGGCAAAATCAGCTTCTCGTCTCGCTTTCCCCAGTACTTAATCACCGCAATGTTAGTCGGCGTCCGAGCCGTCACCATCAGAATCCATTCGTCCGCCATTTCTCTACACTGCAGTCTTAATAACGACCGATCGGAATCGGCGAAGTGACCGGAGAAAGTGAAAGAAAATGAGGTTCAAATCTGAATCGCCGGAGAGTGGAATGGATCTGGTGGAGGAAACGATGCCGTTTGGAGGGTATTTATATGTATCATTGGGCGTAGCTAGCAGGGCCCACTGTAGTAGGACCAATGCTCTCAATTAGATTAGATCATTTAATGATTGATTACTACATGTAACTAATTTGTAATCGAAGATCCGGATTCAGTGCAGCGCAGTTAGTTGTTACGAGCACTAAAATCACATTATGTTGACGATATTTATTATAATTTCACCTAGTTTTAAATAAACTTTTTATCAAAACTACATAATTTTGGATCATCACAAAATATTGTTGAAGCATTGGATCAAAATCTTGAGAGCTACTTAATTCAATGAAAATTGGCACCATTAAAAGTTAATAAAATATGAAATAAATAATATTCAACTTTCTTATTTTGTAAAAGTGGGGTTAAGTTTAAGACCATAGCAAATTATTTTATTATATGGTTAAAAATAAAGTTGGAGGATGGTTATATTTGCAAAAAATATAGGGGTTGAGTTTTAAGGTTTTATTTAAAATTAAAATTTATTCGTTGAATTATTATAATCAACAATCTAAATCGTATCTCACGATTTTACATTTATTTATGTCCTTCTTGAACTTTAGTTATTCATGTGACACAAATATTATAACTGATTTTCAAAGATAGAATTGATGAGATTTATATGAACATAATTGTACACTCTTGAAATCGTTTGATTTTGATTTTTATTAATATGAATTAACTAATCAAATTCTTTCACAATCATAAAACTTCACAAGGTCAACATTCATGATTAATACAAGCTCATCGAAGATCTAGTGCAGCAAAAGCTATTTGATGCGAGCCAAAATTACATAGTTTTGATAAAGGGTTCATTCAAAACTACTTAGAGTTATAGTACAAAACACTCGTTTTGGTACTCGCAATAAATAGCAGCGCAATACTGGACGAGTCCCCTGCTCATCCACTTGATCGAAGTTTATCTATAAAACTTGTTGAAAGTTATTGATTGGAAGAGCCTAATTTTGGTCGATATATTATTAGTTTTATATGTAAATCGATCCATATTTAATATCCAAATTAATTGCGAGTGACACCCTGAATGATTCCATACTGCTATTAAAAATAGGGAATTTGAGAGTAAATTGAACAAAGTTGGTTAAGTATTTAATACTACCCAAGTGTTGTGCATATGTGGTTCTCAGTATCAGAATTGATGACAGTTGACTTTTGATCAGTTATGAAGTAGTAGTTGATAATGTGAATGTATGTCATTAAGCAAGAATTAGAAACCCCTCATGAATGCATATTTTATCATCGATTCTGTGACATCTATAATTTAGATTTCATACAAATTAGTGTTCCGTCAAGACTTCCTAATTCTTACACATATCCCGATCAAAGTTTATGTAAAATTAATTCTTGTCTTGTCTAAACACATACAAATCCCGTCAGTAGTGTTTACTAGTATGTTATTCCTACTTATCACCGTCAAGCTATTCAACTAGTATAACAATCAATAACAAGTTATTCAAGTAATGATGGTAGCTCAAGGTTGAAGGGCTTATCATTATCTAATTCTTGCCAATGGAAATCTAAACGATATTTCTAAATCAAAGAGATGAATTTGGATTGCCAAATCTAGTTTTAAGAGATATTATAGTGCGACTAACCTCATGTTGATGTCATTAATACGCGTTCTAGGGCGCGCTACAGCTTTTATCGTGCAATTTTGCGTCTTGTGTGTACTGCTGTGTTTTGCGCGCACTACTGTGCAAGTCTTTTCTTTAACAACTCCTATGCACTTCACACATCAACTTCTAAATAATGCATTGCTCTATAATCGTATTCCTTAAACGTGTTTTTGTCTTAGACTCCTTTTATTTTTTTGAATTACAGAACTATGCAAAATGAGTGATCTTGTATAAAGGAATAGGCGCACAAGAATAGTATTAGAGACTAAATAATGTGTATAAATATACTAAGCCATAATTCAACCGTACATCTCATCTACTACTTATCAATTTGATGTCATGTGGCAGCCACTAACCTAAATTCATTGAGTGTTATCCACTAAGCCAAAAGGTATACACATCTCACCCAATTGTTGAAGTAACGGATGAGATGGACGGTTGTGACATGCCCTTACAAATGTAAATTAGCGATAGTGATGTACTTGAGCGCTTCTTCATTTATTGGATATTGGATTTTAAGCTCATATTCTAAAGGCTTTTTAGGTAACTGTATTCTAACAATTTGTAAAATCAATATATTGCCTTCACCAGTAATTCAAGGTTGGACTCTATTGGAAAGTGTTAGCATCGCAACAACGTTATGGACAACATCTAAAGAAAATAAGAGGAGAAAAGCAAAACAAGAACAGTAGGACATAATATTTGTTAACCCAGTATCTCCACAAATCGTGTGACTTGACCAAACCTGGAGAAGGATTCCCTAGATTGAATTCTTGGAGGCGGCTACAGGCCTGTACTCAGGTGTTACTAAAGCTACTACATTATGTTTCTATTTATACAAGAGTAACAAAACCTTGATGTAATTTGACCAAACCCAATTAGTCTCCACATCCCAACAATCTCCGACCTGGAGACTAATTCCAACCGTGACATCTCCAACTTCAATGCTCGCCATGCAAAAGATATCTTCGCTCACTCTGAGATGCGAGTTGAATCCATACACAACTCAAACTTCCCTAAAAAATTACTGTAGAGGACGAAGCAGCATTTGGAAGAACAGAGACTGCTGTGACAAGTCATAGAGTGGGAGCTCTACACTGAGGGGAGCTCAATGCATCCAGATGAGTTTGTACTTCATTTTTCAATCGTTCTAGTGGATTGCTGCTTGTTGGAGTTGGGATAACTCCCCCACACGTATGGACACATTATCCCGAAGTAGATTACCAAATATCTGTGTCACTACATTACTTTACGTTCACTCGGAACTTTCGAAACATACCAATGTGTTTCCACAGAAGTTGTCATAACAACAGTCAGGACAAGTTCTACCACGGACAGTAGAACTGCATTACGAAAATACAAAACCGAGTCTAAGAGACAGTTAACAATGATCGATATGAATTCCAAAGACCTTGACACACAACAACATTTGCAATCCAAATTTATGCACTTAGGTCCTGAAAACCTATCGTACTTTGCCCTTTGTATGACCACAATTCCCCTGTAGTGTGCAACAAAAATTTTGCACTTTGTCTTAAGGTGGCCAACAAAAATATAACTAGAGTGTGGGACTTCAACAATCAATAACAAAACTTGTACAATAAGATGACAAAATTATCAAACAGATATACAAAACACATAACATTCAAAAATGTAGCTCCAACAGCTCCTTTCTTCACTGAATAATCCAATTAATGAACGATTGAAGCTGGGCAAAAGGTATTTGGATCGCTGATGATGAGACCTCATGTTTTAGAAATGACAAAACACAACAACTGATAGTAACACAATGAGTAAGAACACTAGCATTTGAGTAAAAGCAAAGCACCAATATTCATCATTTGTATCACAAAACTCCGCAAATCATGCCATACACTAATCAACTAAATGATATTCTTTTGATATAAAATCACCAAACCAGTAGTAAGTTTCACTTTTACCATTGCATCTTCTTATCTTCTTCCACCACTCCCTCTTCTCCATAACCTTTTTTCTGATCTCCAATGGAGATTTTCAGGCTCAAGCCATTGATCACCATCTTGATCTCACTCCTATTTTCCCTCTTGAGCTCCACCCAAGCCGTGTCGTCTAACTTCTACTACCAAAATGAGAGGTGGGTAAGCTTTGATGAAGAAGATGGCAATGTTGACATAATCCAAGCTAGCAATGAGTCTACTAAGACATGTGATTTGTCTAATGGGACTTGGGTGTATGATATTTCTTACCCTCTATATGATTCAGACTCATGTCCTTATCTAAGCAAGAGAGTATCGTGCCGTAAAAATGGTAGGCCGGATTCTGATTACGAGAAGTGGAGATGGAAGCCTCATGGCTGCTCAGTCCCAAGGTGGATTAATTGACGTTCACATGTTTTAAGATTGTACAGTATAATCATATCGGATACTTATTCGAATGTTCTGCAGGTTCGACGCGCTAAGGTTTCTTGCGAAAATGAGGAAGAAGAGGGTCATTTTGGTGGGTGATTCGATAATGAGGAGCCAGTGGGAGTCACTGGTGTGCTTAGTGCAAGGAGTTCTACCCACCAGTGGGAAAACAGTCACCTACGACGGTCCGACTATATCATTCCATGCTATGGTTTGATTCCATTTCAAGCTCGTTACTTTGGTGCTTTAGAAATTGTTGAGTATTCTTCATTTGAAATACTAAAACAGTGGTCTTAAAACATTTTACTCATGAATGGTGCTAACAGGATTATGAGATGTCGATTGAGTTTTCTTGGGCACCACTGCTTGTGGAACTGAAAGAGGGTCCGGAAATGAAGAGGACTCTGCACTTGGATCTGATTGAAGGGAATGCCAAGTATTGGAAAGGAGCTGATGTTCTTGTTTTCGATTCAGCTCATTGGTGGACACATTCAGAAAGAACCCGTCGTCCGTAAGATTCTGTTACAGCTTTTTTCATATATGTCTTTGTTGTTAAGAATGAAAACAAGAACATGTTATCCTAGGTGGGACAATTACATGATGGGTAACAATATCTATAAGAACATGAACCCTACAGTTGCATATGAGAAAGCCTTGATGACATGGTCCAAATGGGTAGATCTAAACCTCGACGCTAATCAAACTCGAGTCATTTTTCGAAGCATGTCACCGAGACACAACAAGGAAAATGGTTGGAAATGCTACAACCAAAAGTTCCCATTGGCCGTTGTCAGACGTCCACACGAGACCAATCAACTTCAAATAGTGAAGCACACAATAAGAAATATGAGGTTTCCGGTATATTTACAGGATATCACTATGTTATCAGCATACAGAAGAGATGCACATCCTTCTGTGTATGGAAGATTTGCATCTGATTGTAGCCAGTGGTGTTTGCCTGGTGTGCCAGATACATGGAATGAGATGTTGAGTACCATAATTTAGTTTTTAGTACTTCAAAATTTTAATAATGTTTTTGATTTTGAGCTTATATATTAATTTGCAGTATTTTGTGATGGTCGAGTTCCAGGTAAGTTCGATGCTTAAGCAACATTTAGAATATCATTTTTTAAGAAAAGTGAGAATACTGATTGAGAATTAACTAGACTTTATATAGCTTGCCTTCAAAGCCAAGCTTGGCTCTCAATTTTGTTGTCTGATATGATTAATGTCTGGTCAAGGAGACAAGAATTTGGACAACGTTTGCTAGAAAAACATGCTGTGAATAATATTTATAGTCAAAACAGTTAAAATTTTATCCGATTTTTTTTGTAAAATACAACATAATTTAATAATAATAACATTTGTATTTTATTCTATAAAATATAAAAGATATAGAAAACACAACGATCAAGATATAAAAAAAGCAAAATGCAGTATGCACCTGTCATCGGTGTGCGCAGAGTGGTGAAATATTTGAAATGCCCTCCCCATAAACTCATTCCTGTTTTTCTGAAATTTGTCATGTCCGAATATTTCGGTAATTTCAAAATAATTAACAAAATATCTCTAAGACGTGTCACTCGCACTACTTTTTCCACATGACGATCCGGGAGTTTGATATGACCCGACTCTCGGTGCTCCCAACATCTTTCATAAAACAAACGTGGCACTTAACAGATTCAAGTCAGATACACGTGTTGCAATTTGTAGCAGATCCAAAACGACTTGGTTAAATTTAAAACTATATCATTCCGATTTAAAACTACATCATTTTACTAATTTCAAATTTAATCAAACGATGTGATTGGAAGTTACAACAAGCTACATGGAATCTCATTCCAGCACTTCACTTCACAATCCCCCTTCGTTTCAAAAACTATAAAATTTGAGGACCAGAATGTAAATACGCCAAACTTCTTGTTAGATTCCTACACTGTAAAACCCTCACAATCGATTCATCCGAATCAACATTTTCCCACAATGCATAAATTCCAAATCCGTTTCCTCTCGACGTCAATTTCCTCATCTCCGGTCACCCAGCTGGTCAACGCACACGGTCTTCCATCAGATTCCGCGGCATTCATCTCCGCCAAGCTCAAAATCTCCGGCATTTGCAGCTTCAATAAACTTAACCCAGATCGATTAAAGCTCCAAAAATGCAATTCATTGTTCAATTTACTCAAAGATTACGGCTTTACAGGTTCGCAGATTGCTGAGATTATCCAAAAGCGTCCTTCTTTGCTAGGGACCAAGCCTGAGTCATTAGAGCTTAAACTGAAGCTGCTAAGTGAAAGATTTGGGTCTAAAGGGAAGAATTTGAGTTGTTTGATTTTGTCTGATCCTGCAGTTTTGATGTTTGTGAAAAACCGTGGTCCGGGTTCAAATGTGAGTATTAACCGTTTGGTTGATTTGTATGATTTGCCACTGGAAACTGCTAACTGCGTGTTTGATAAGTTGAGTTTGCATGGAGAGAAGCAGAAGAATTTTGATTCAGTGTTGGAGTTGTTTAAAGATTATGGCTTTTCGGGGATTCAGATTGCTAAGCTTGTTGCGAAGCGGCCTTCGTTTTTGAGGATAAAGGTTGAAACTTTGGCGCCAAAGTTGAGGTTTTTGAAGGAGAAAGGTTTCACGGGGGAGAGGCTGGTGGACCTAGTTGACAATAACCCGGCGATACTTAATAGAGGGTTGGCGAGTCAGTTGGAGGTTGCTTGGGATATTCTTAAGAGATGTTTTGGTACAGATGATGTAATTGTAGAGATTGTGAAACGGGCGAGAAGGTATCTTACGACCGATTTGAAGAAAACTGTGGAACCTAATATTAGAATGCTGCAGGAGGAAGGAGTGCCTCAGGCTTCGGTTTTGAAACTTGTTAAGTTGCAACCTTGGGTTTTACTTGAGAATCCAGACAGAATGGCATATGCAATTAAGGTTGTTAAGGATTTGGGTCGTCAGCCGAGTTCCCTTATGTTTATCCATGCGCTTAGACCAGTGATATCTGTGAATGAAGAGACATGGAGTAATAAAATGGAGTTGTTTAAGGAGCTAGGATTGACTACCGAAGAAATTAGGCACATGCTCCTACACTATCCCCTATGTTTTTCAACTTCAGATGAGAAAATTAAAGCTTCATGGGATTTTTTCGTGAATGAAGTGAAATATGATCGGTCCATCATTGTTGGCTACCCCAAGTATCTCATGTATGGTTTGGATAAACGGATTCGCCCGAGGTTTAACGTGCTCAAAATTCTGAAATCATTGAGCTTGGTAAATGAAAAAACCAAATTTTCTTACATCGTGAATAGATCGGAAAGGGAGTTCAATGAGAGGTACATACTGCCATATTTGGGAAGTGTACCTCATTTAATGGACATCTACAAGGGATTAGTCTCCGCTAACAAAGAGTGATCTTTATAACATTCTCAAATTCTTTGTAGTAGGAAGTTTATAATGGCTTGTACAAATTTTTTGCTCAAGTGGTATACAATTACGAAGAGACTCGGGCAGCGCAAGAGGAATAAGGTACCAAGGAGTCAGATACTGAGAAAACATAACCAGCATAAACTAGTCCAAGAAAGCAAATTAGAGGGGGGTCTTGATAAATGTCCTTAAAGGTACTGGTTAAAAGTAAAACAGTGGAGTAATATAAATGCGGTATGCCTTGGGGAAACATTTTTCTCAACACTTAAAAGGGTATTTGTAGTGGCAGCAGCTGTAGTAGCAGTAGAGTTGGAAAAAGCTTTTGGGTCAAAAGTCCTGCTTAAGATGACTGATGCATTGGCAGTTGTGGCGGAGCGACGGCCAAAATATATTGGGTATGTGTGGCGGTCATCTAGCTTGTTGTTTCTCAGTATATATCTAAGACAATTTTCCTGCTGACATTGTTGATTACCAGGACTGGAACAACACTGCGCTCCTCTATTCCTAACTTATGTTATATTTATGGTGTTATATTTGAATTTTTAAATATGGTTTTGAATGCTGTTTGCACTGTATACAGTGAAGGTTACAAGATGGGTAGAGTAAGAACCAAGACAGTGAAGAAGTCGTCAAGACTTGGGATCGAGAGATGCTACTACCCTTGATTTCCACACTAAAAGAAGGTATTCCTTATGACAGTGAGCTGCATCGCCAAAGGCGAAGCCTGGTTTGCCACATTGCAACAGGGTCATCATCACCAGTCGCTACACAACAATGTTTGGAGTCAACAGTTTTGATCCAACTTCTATTGCTGCATTCTGAATGCCCATGCTGCGGTTAGTTGCAAAAGTGCATCCATGCAAAGTTGCCCATACATATGCTCACGTCCTCATAATATTTCCTCTATAAAAACCAAGCTCCATTGCATCGGAACTTCAAACTCACAAGCATCTATCTGATTAGTATCAATCAATGGCTTTGAAAATCTTCGTGGCAGTGTCTCTGATCTTGGCTCTCTATATGGCTCATGCTCAGGCACTTACTGTCACTAGTCTCATCCAAGTGACCGTAAATGACCTTCGCAACACGGCGAACGGCCTCCCCATTGACAACATAACAAGTCCTATTTTCATTGGTATTACCACTTCTACTGCCATCAGATATACTTGTTTACTAATTCTAAGGAAAAACATTACTTTCATGCAGGTGCATTGGCGCAAGTGCGATCGGAAGAAGACCATTGGGGGTTGGCATAACTGATTTTACTGGCTCGGTGAACATCATTCTGAGTCCAACCTTTCTACTAATGAACGTGACAACTCTAGTGAACAAGCTCGTAAGTAATGGAACTTTAAGGATCCTTACCCCTGTTCTAAATCAGCCTACTGGTTTTCTTACCGCACCTCTGCAGCTTATTGGGAACAATACTGTAGGAACTCTCAATATCATCAGCTTTGGCCCTGGTGGGTTTAATTTGACTGCTTAAAGGCACGCTTAGCTCGGTTTTAAGGGTCAAGCAATAGTCTAATAATAGCAACACTAATGAATAGTAAGAGTATTCTGACCTTTGTTGATGTGAAATTTATATGTCACTAAGTTGTCCAATTTGCATGACAAATGACAGTAAGTGATATTCAAAATATGCTATATTTCCCTTATCAGAAACAACATTTCGCTCCTCTATTCCTAACTTGTGTTTTCAAGCAATTTTTCCCAAGGCATAATGAACTACTTGTTTAAGAAAGTTATTAAACTTAGGAAATAGAAATTCAAACATCAGAATTTGAGGTTTAACCTAATACATCTTTCCAAAAGAACCAATTACAATCAATAACGAACTTACTTAAAACACCTTCTCTTAAACTTTAACTACTGATCAATCTACTATCACACAAGTCCTAAACAAACTGGAATATTTCGACGGACATGAGTTGTGCAGCTTTAGTGTCTGCAGTTCAATTATGATTGAGTTTCAACCATGGATACAGCCTTGGGTTCCTGACCATGAACCCTCAAGCGATAAATGCAGGTGTGGGAAGGACTTCCATGGTTAGATGCAAAATCAATTCGGATCATGTTGACGATGCTTCCACTTGCTGACCCAGAAACAGGAAATGTCTGGGCATTGCTCTTGCCTAGGTCGTACGTGAACTCTGATAAAAGAAACATCTTCTCAGCATTGGTTTGATTATCAATGACTTCAGGACCTTCTAGCCAACCAGAAACTCTACAGTCTTTTGGTGCACTTGATCGGTCATAAGCAACACTCTGCACACAAACATAATAGCCAATGTCAGTAAGAGGAGAACTACAAATCACCCTGATCACATACATGCCTTTGTAGCAGGTTTTTGTGGGGGGGGTAAAATGTCTAGCAGCATTGAGGCTACTCTAAAGAACTGGGAAATTTTCCGCTGGAGAACTACACAGATATAAGATGAATAAAAAAAGTAAAAGATAGATAATGCATCACATGGAAACTTTTCGTTTAAAAAAACTGCTGTTAACGATCACAAAAGTTGTACAACTATTTCTTGAAATGGCAAATATATGCCAATATTAAGTGACATTAGCAAATCTATTATCTATTATCAGCTTTGTAGCAAATACATTCATATCATTTAGACCATCGATATAAGTCATAAGATGGATCAAGCTTTAGTATTTAACCCAGCTCATATATAACTTGAAAACGGACATGAATCTGAGACAACTCTTATTCTTCTTGTAAAAACAATATATAATGGATAAAGGGAATGTATCGCAATAAGCAACTAAATTACGAACATGCTAGAAAATATAATACAACGCCTTGACATGTTAATTGCAAGAAGAAATTTGCTTCATCGAATTACAATGCATCCAAGAAAAAGAAACATATCAGTTACACTGTTTGTCAGCAATAATTTCATCATGGTGGCAAAGTCTAGCCTTTACGAATCAAAATAGATCCATTTCCAAGTTCATGCACTTCTAGCAACTAGCAAGAAGCACGTTATTATGAAAATGATAAACCTTTCAGAGCAATCATTATTGAAAAATGAATGTACTAAGACGAAAGAGAGATATTACCTTAGAAACATGCTCCAAAGTAAAAGCTTCGGGTATAATAGCTGTCCGAAGCCTAATCTGCACAAAACCGTGACTTCCTTTGAGAGGAAAGCACTGACCAGGCTCTCCGAAACTCGGCGTCAGCATCTTTGCAGCATCTTGATGCACCTTATTATGACCAAGATTCATCATCTTAACCCAACTTCCTTCTCAACACCAAATGGTTCTGAATGCTTGACAACCCTACCACCAGCCAATGCCAAAGCATAATCAACCATACCAAGCCCATCCTGCATGCTTCTGAATCTCTGTCTCCACCACCTCCCTAGCATAATCCCTCACATCATCCAAACTAAATTCTTTTTCACCACTCCCCGCACTCTTCAACTTTTCATAAAAAGTCTCAAACTCTTCTTTCATTAGAAACTCATTCAACCTCACTCCCCTCAACTCACTCCCTAAACTATCAACTTTTGCATCCAACTTACTCAACTCACTCTCCAGCAAATTGTTCTTCTCCTCAATTCTTTTACCAATCTCCTCCCTCAGCCCCGCCACACGATTCTCAAACTTTGCATCCACAACCTCAACTTGCACTTGCATCATCTTCACAGTCCTCTTCCAAGCCCTCTCAATCTCCGCCATCCGTCCCTCCAATTCCACTACCACAGCCTCACTCCCACTTCCAACCTGAACATCACCACCACCACCACCATCAACACCTCCAGATCTGACTGCTAATCTATAAACCACCTGCACAAACCCTAAAAGCACAATCAAAAGCACAAAATTCTTAACAAACACGCTCAACGCACCCCGCCACAGCGGCTTAACCACTTTCTTACTCCTCCGCGGCGACGCCGCATCATTAACCGAACCCTCTTTAACACGAACTGGGTCTTTGGATCTCAAAGTCCTCGTACTGTTTTCAACACCGGCGTCTTTGTTTTCATTTCCAAGATTGGCGCTTTGGATGTTCCTGAGTTCTGATCCTAGCAAGTCGATTGCGGCTGCGGCCGATGAGGAGTGTAGCGGTCTTCGCCTGGATGTGGGGTTTGGAGTGGCGGATACGGTGGATGTCGACATTTGATACGAATCGGAGATTTCAATTGGAAATTGAAAATCGGGGAATGGAATACGAAACCCTAATTTTGTGGGAAATTGTTTGTGATCGGATTATCGCTAATTAGTCAATTTTCGAATTTCTGTTCCATAAATTGTGTATCTTAGTTGTTTCTTATCAACTAATCATTAGTGTGTCAAGTGGAAACTAATTTTTTTCCCTATAAATTATAAATAAATTTTAGCAAGTAATCTTTAACATTAAAGGGTTTGGGATGAAAATTAAATTTTTAAAAACTTTTAAGCAAAAAAATAAAAAATAAATATGGGTTATGATCATGCAAGACATTAATTTATTGTAGTAATAAATATAGTTGATTTGATTAAATCTGATGATTAAGATTAAAGTTAGTTTTAACAAAAGTTGGCGGGTTTGCGAAAACCACGGGGCAGTTGGATTTAGAAGTTTTGTACTCTTATGGTGTGTTCACTTCGCCGGAATGGAATGCATTTCGTGGGAATGGAATGATGAATTTAGACATAGTTTCATTTTAGATTCATCCTTTCATTCCATTCCAAGTGATTCCATTCCGACGAAGTGAACACACCATTAATCTCATCTGTTGGATGATTAAAATTAACGATTGAGATCATGTCCAACGGTCTTACAAATAATTGGATGTCCTCCTAAATCTTTACCCTAAACTGTTCAAATTTCAAAATTTAGAAAAGAAATCAAAGAAAACATCGTTCTGGTGATTCTATTTCGTTTCGGGACGAATCCGTCACTAACGAAGACTTTCAACTCATCGACGCACTACTCACCTTCTCCACCTTTAGTTCCTCTTATTCAAACAAGTTTCTTCTGTTGATTCTGATTTTCAGTAGTCTCGAGATGCTCGGCGTCGATTGCTTCATCACTCATTCTCCTAATTACAAAGGATTCGAATATGGTGCATCACAATTATTTTTTGCGAGCACCAAAACGATGTCATTTTGACATTATTTACTATAATCCTATGTAATTTTGAATGAAACCTTTACCAAACTACATAGTTTTAGGTCGTTGCAAAGTGTTGTTGAAACAACAAATCTGATTCCAACTATGAATCCATTGACGAATTGGTTCATGACTTTTCCAATGAAACGTTTGCAAGGTTCATTTCTTATCTCTATATGGTTCATTAATTTTTGAACCATATAGAGGATAAAGAAGTCATCTAGATTTATTACGAACTTCACATTTTTTGAACCGTGCTTCATTATTTGTGAACAATACTTACATTAGGCTCTCTTTTCAATTCCATCTTGAAGTTAGCGGGTGATCATACTTGTTGAATTGGTTCCATACTTTTGCTCGTGCCTTAGCACCTTTCTCACTTTCTTCTCTAAAGGATTTCTTGAAAACTTAAACTTATTTCGAAGCGGGGCATCTGAGAGTTGAAACTTAGAACATCATCTCGTGTTGGTACTTGTTCGTCATCTCCACTTTAGCCGTCGAGAGTAAAAGAGAATATGAAATCATTTACAGTAGAATTTGATGCAGCCATCAGAAAAGGAAATTGATAGGAATACAAAATTAGATAGTGTTGAAGCTTGCTAGGCAATCTCCTTAAAGCTTAATTGCCTCCCATTGTGTCGGGTGTGGTTTGGCAACTGGCTTCCAAGGATATGACAACAGGACTTCTTGCTGATTACACTAATCAAGAGAAGCGAACTGGACTACACCTTCAACTATCACCGAAAATAATTGCTATGCTATTACTGAGCGGTGAGGAGATTGTACTGTTTGTGTGATTTCGGATGATTAACAAAGGGGAAGCGACCCTCCTTTTATAATACTCAAAGCCAACTGCATTAGAGAAAAAGACTCCACTTCTTCAAGTTGTTGCAACTTCCCAAGGAACGTGGAGAAGATAGAAGACTTGGCTACCGAACTACCAAAAAGATAATGCAGACTAAGTAAATCTTTTATCACCCTAACACAAAACTACATAGCTTTGATACTTAGGTTAGTTGTATAACATATAGTGTAAAATCATGTCACACATGCACATGATCAGTTAGAAAAATTGCAAAACGAAGCTGTCAACTCTCCATTCCGGGGGTGCTCTATTCGTGTTCGCATGATGCAGGCGCACGCAAGTTTCGGCGCTCCGAGGCCAAATCATCCCGAGGATTTGGTGGGTATGATGGGGTTATTTCATGAATAATATTATGTTGTGCGCAGAACGTCCCAAATGATTCTACATATTCACCACACCGATAACTTCTCAATCTTTTATTTTCTTGTCAAGTTGGGTTTCAACTTCTAATTCCAAGACAATAAATTTTGGTGAAAAACCAAAATGGGAATTCTATAATTAACATATTTTACGCAAAATTGGATACACAACTTTTAGTTTACACTCCATTTTCGTAATTAGTTTATGAAATACTTCATTAGAAAAAGGTCGGCCTTTGCCCTTCCCGATACAAACTCTCCAGTAAGCTATAAATTTTAAAAACTATTTCCCGAGGACCTAACAAACATGGAGATTTAGTCATGTAGATTCATCTATTTTGATGGATTTATGAAACTTACTTTGCATCCGTTGGCTGCATTTCATCAAAAGCTGAGACTGCACCACGTTATTACATTTGTCATGTGTGTGTCACGTGCAAAACATGTACAACTTACGTGTCTTAATTAATGTGTTGACACAATCCGATGCATTGATAAAATGTGTTGAACCCTTGGATTTCGATGATGACAAGTGATCAATACTGACTAGTGTATTGAGTGTGCAGATTGTGCTTCACTGGACATGCCTAACGACTAGTCTGAAGTCGTTAGCAGAAGCAGCTCCTGATATTTCGGACAGAGAAAAATCAGGGAAGATTATCTTGTTGCCTAAACTGATTATATCGATTGTGATAATATTCAAACTGCCGTTTAAAGTTGAGATAAAATATTGTGAGATAAAATTGGAGATTTGAAGAGATTTGATATTTCCTAATTGAATCTTGCATGGATTGTAGGGTTTGATTTGGAAGATTTGGCTTAGTATAAAAGCCAGCCGCAGCAGCTCGGATTCGGTGTGACTTTGTGAGAGATCAGGGAGCGATCAAGACCAGAGCACAAAGAGACGAGCAGAGGCAGCAAGAAAGCGAGCGTGACCGCGTTTACTACATTGGTTGAGTGCTTTTTGTAGCATGCTAGAGACTGCATCAGTCCATCTAGCGTGAGACAGCGTGCTGCAGAACTTTGGAGTTTGTTGGTGTCTGAGGAGCAGAGGGCGCAGCTTAGAACAGTAGTAAACGGGGAGTTGTACTAGCTGATTCAAGTGTATTCCTTACCAAAGACATTAATAAAGTTCGGAGATGAGAATCCTTCCAGTAGCTGCTGGAAGGGGTGGTTTTTCCCAGTTGGGTTTCCACCTAAAATCGTGAGTCTTGATTTACTTTTGTTTATTACGTTACTCTTGTTTATTCCGCTGCGACTAGTCGTATCGAGGGACAAGTCGACCCTCACGACTAGAAGTACAAGCTAACCTCGATCCAACAAAATGCAATCAACGGATGCAAAATGAATTTTATAAATCCACCAAAATAGATGAATCCACATGATTAAATCTACATGTTTGTTTAGGTCCTCGGGAAATTGTTTTTGATATTTATAGCCCACTGGAGAGTTTGCATCGTGAAGGGCACAAGCCAACCATTTTTCTAATGAAGTATTTCATAAACTACTTACGAAAATGGAGTGTAAATTACAAATAGGGTCGAACCAAAAGAAGAGCAATTTAATTTTGGGAAGGGATCTAATATAAAGTGCCTTAAGTGTATAAAATATACAATAATTTAAACCATTAAAATAATCAGATCGACGGACCAGATTTTAAACCAAATCAAATTAAAAAGTTACCAAATATGGAACTAATAATTTGTAATTAATTTCGAGGGTTAATTTGGGAATAGAAAAATAAGTTTGTTTGTCGAATTCCATAATTCACTCCAAAGATTAGGTCGTTTTGAAAATTCTTGAAACAACCTCCGAAATCCGACGAAGAAGCTACCTAAGACACATCTGCATCGCTGCTCTCGTATTTCTGCGTCGCCACTCTCGTCTTCCTGCGTCGATTCAAAATCATCCGACATCTGACCCGCGCCGGCCACTGTCAACCGGCACGCACATGTCTTCCCTGGACTTGTAAGTGCTACGATTTGATAGGGTTTCTGACATTTTGTTTTTTGTTGTTGCGATTTATTGATGTTTTTATGTGTTCGTGTTGAGATTTGGTTTCTGTTAATTCACGATTTTTTCAGCATTTATGTTTGACATTGTGCAACGGCTTTGTTATAGAACATCAGTTGTCATCCGGCGAGAAGTCATGAACTTCTACGGTAAGTAAATCGATCATCTTCAATTTTGTAGTTGTTCAATTAACTATCGATTGATTGTCTATTTTATGGTTCAATTACAGAGTGTAGACAAGCAAGACGTGGTGTGTCTATAGACGTGAATTGAGGACAAATAACAAGTTTGATCGATATCTGTATAGTCCACCAATTAGCGAACTATGGTTCTAGAACCATCCAATATAAATACTTGAACCATATCGAAACTCGAAAATTAACTTAATCGATTTATATATGGTCCAGAAAATTGTACCGAAAGATTCGGACGAGGACAATCAGATACATGAATTGAGGATAAAGAACAAGTTTGATCGATATCTGTATGGTCCACCAAGTAGTGAACTATGGTTCTAGAACAATCCAATATAAATACTTGAACCATATCGAATCTCAAAAATTAACTTAATCGATTTATATATGGTTCCAGAAAACTGTACTATATGGTTCAAGAACCATCTAGTTCAATATTTTGAACCATATCAAGTTTGTTTCACGATTAACTCCCAAATTTTTATATGATTCAGAACACATGTTTGGAATAAAATAATTCATGTTGAATGATAACCAGTGTATAATTTACTCGATATATGTATGATCCAAAAATTGTGCTATATGGTGTTTGAACCATATAGTTCGATATTTTGAACCATATCAAGTTGGATGCTAATCAGTGCATAACTTACTCGATATATGTATGGTCCGAAAATGTAATATATGGTTCAACCATATAGTTTGATATTTTGACTGATAACCCTCCGCACCCGCATGGTAGCTCGATGGATTACATGAATCATCGTCACATGGATCGTTTTTGCTGCTTACGTTTGAAAACATGTCGACGATAAATTCAAAATAGAATGGAATCAAATTTGAATTAAGAAGAACGTAATTGATGTAATTAGTTTGAGAATTTTAAGGATATACTATGTTAATATGTCTTCAATATAATTGTTTTATGGAACTTTACACATTTGCCTTTTTGTTGTTATTTTGGTAAGTATTTGAATGCGTATTAAAACCTTACGATTGAAATCAATCAAAGGTTAGGATGATTTTATATTTTATATGAAAATTACACTTTATACCTGATCTCATCCCTTTAATTTTATATTTTAAATATTCTAAAAAATATAAAAGGGGGGTTTTCAAAGAATTGTTTTGATACTTCAACAATTAAAAATATGAATAAAATATAGAGTTAATTACAAATGACCACCTGCATAATAGGTCATATTCCACGCCACCAGCCTTATATTGTAATATTACATTTGACCACAAGTATAACATTTGACTTTTGACATTCCCAAACAATCACTTATCACTGTTCCGTCAAATATATTAAAATTTCAATATAATAATAGTATTTTTATTACAATACACCACCTCTATAATAAATGAGTGTCCACTTCACCACCTTTATAATCACTTTGGTTTCCATTTAATCACTTCTCCGTTAACTGAGGTAGTTCTTTAGAGACGTTAGTAATTATAAAGGTGGTCGAATGTACTATTACAATATACGGGTGGTTTTGTGGAAAATGGCATATTATAATGGTGGTCATCTGAAATTAACCCTAAAATATATGTGTCAACAATATATTCAAGGACTTGTTTGCAACATAAAATAATTACCACACATGTTAAAAATCATATGAATTTTATTTAGTTGTTCATGCTAGAGACACAACAACATACCTCCGCTAAGATAATATGCAAATAATTCTATAATAATTCTTTATCTTCTATTAAACGCTAAGTTCTCATGAAGATTGACAATAACATGAATAAATTACAAACTAGCTACACCCCTAGGCTTAACTAGAAAGGAATCAAACAAGCATCATACAAGATATGTTAATATAGTTCACCACTAGACTACTCTAAACTAACATACAAGAATGTTATTTGCATAAAGAATATATAAATAAACATGCATAATATTCATCAAGTCACATTAACAAACAACTTCCCAAATTGAGTGAGATTAGTTACACGTAATATTCACGACAACTTTTGAAGTAAGAAGTGTTTCACAAATTTTGTTGATGAAGAGTGGTCTTCTTTATCCTCCTTTTTTGTCACCACAACTTTTGAATGAGAAGAATTAGTCTCCAAAAATCCAGATTACCAAAGCTTGCAAATGAGCTCCAAATGAGGTTGAAAATATTGTATAAGTGTGTAATGAGTTTCTAGAATGAATGATGATGATTGTGGCTTGTTCTCCTCTCTTTTATACTTCATTTTCATAATAATTGCTCAAACAATCGTCACATTCCAATGAGTCTTGAATTTAATAGCTTCCCATTTTTCATGTTGATGATAAATGCAATTTACGAAATTTGGAATTATCGCGGAGGGCGAAGAATATTGGACCGCGGAGGCTCCACGGTGGTAAATTATGAAGCCACCGCCTTCATCACGAACCGCGGAGGTTGAAGGATTTAATGACGCAGATAGTGAATGATTATACGTTAAATTAATACCCTCTATATTAATTAATGCATACCTTACGCGATAAGCCAAAGTTCAGATCCTCCTTCGCTTTTGTTGACTTGAAATCGCGTCGAATTGTCACAAGATTCTTGATACATCTATAACATAAATCATTCACAAAATGTAAGATAATAGATGAAAAAACGTAATCAAGTTATGAGATTTAATAATTTTATGGATCGTATAAATATGCTTCATCATATACCTTTGACTATATAGACTCTTAATATATTAAAAGGAGTTTTCAGATGTAGGGTGCCTAGTGTGCTTAGTGCCATAAAATTAGTTAATCTAACTTTTAAAAAAATTATAATCATAGAAGTCATAATTTTATTAGGTACAAATATTGATGGATTTGCTATCTTTCATGGAGTCCCGTTCATTTGAGACCATTTAAAATTTTCATCCAGTGCATTGTGCCACGTGCACAAATGCAAAAGCATAATGTGTCAGATGTGCAGATAAGACAAAATTTTATATAAAGTGCAAAATGTGAACCGTTGGATCAATTTGATCCAACGGTTCACAGCTGGGTCTCACGTTCGTAAACAGTAACCTGGGTCGATCCAACGGTTCACAGCTGGGTCTCAGGTTCGTAAACAGTAACCTGGGTCTCAAATGAGCTGAACTCATCTTTCATGAGTCACTTGCCATTTTATCACCACAAACATGTATCTAAGTTGAATTATAATTCTAATTTTTATCACATAATTGATTTCCACTCAAACGATTTGCATAAAACCCTTTACTAGTAGTACTATCTCGAGCCTTGATGAAACACATAGAGTTCATTGTCCAACAACTTGCCTTTGATCCAATCTTCAAATTTCACTAAATCGACTTGTGACACCTTTTGCATTTCACATGTGCTTTGAAATCAACTCATAGTTCTATTGTTTTTTTTCTTCTTCATTGGGGTGCGCCAGGTCAAGGCAGTAGTGCAACACCTAGACGATGCTTTGAGTCCCCAGCAGCAAGCTACTGGACTAAAAAATAAGTGAGTCACCAAAGAATATTCAGAAGTCAGTTCATGACTTTCGATCTGATGAATCACTGGCCCAATATAGATTCGTATGAGCTCGTAATTCTAAGGAAGACACAGAAGGAAAGAGAATACTCTAAAAATGTGTCACTCGAAGAACCCAAGAATGCGAAGAACAACCGCTCAATAGAATGTAGTAGGGGAAAAACATACTAATTAACGGTATGCACTACATATGCAATAGTACGATAAGAGTATGATCTGATAAAGCAATACCATCGACATCGGTGAAGGAATACCGGGCATTAGCTTCAATTGGTGTATCAACGATACGGGAGTCGAAAAGACATGTCTGATCAAGAATATCAGCAATATATTTAGAATGAGATAATAGATACTAGGGATCATTATTTGACCTGAGGATCAAAAAGCCTTAAACCTTATCCAGCCTACCCAAATCTCAAGTTGACCCTGTTTCGGTCCTGCCCTTAAGCCTTAGGGCAGGGAAAGGGTCGAGATAAAAAAATCTTGCACCGGCCCTTTGACCCTATCCTAACCCACCCTGACTCAACCTTATTATTATCACTAAATTTATCCCTAATAATCTTTTATATACAGAAAAATTGTCAAAATTTTATGTATTTAATAAATTTTATGTATTACAAATTTATTATTATATTAAATTGATTGATAAAATAATTGATTTATTTCAAAATTATAGATCTTAATGTGAAGGGTCAACCCTGTTTGGCCTAATCGGCTCTTTCTATACCCTGTCATAGGCGGCTCTGTGTCTTCAAAGGTCAACGATTTGATCCTGCCCGTCCCTAAGGCTTCTATAGGGGGTGCTAAAACCCTAAAAAAGTCCACCCAACCCTGCCCTTATAAGAACCGGGCCGACCTGGCCCTATCCATTGGCGGCCCCTAATATATTCCCACGTGGAGAGTGTGCTACCTCTATTCCTAAAAAGTATCACAAAGGTCCCAAATCCTTCATTTCAAATTCCTGAGCTAAATATTGGTTCAATTCATTAATCCCTTCCGCATACAAAGAAAGTAATTTAGGAGCTTTTTTGAGGCTTGTGGTGCTTGTTTCGAATCCATAAAGAGCTTTTTTCAACCTACAAACTTCTCCGAAACGATGAGAAACACTTGATGGAGGAGTCATAGAAACCTCCTCTTGTAGATCTCCATTAAGAAATGCATTCTTGACATCCAACTATGAAATGGACCATTGCTTTACTGAGGCAACAACAATAAGAATTCGAATTGTGACATACTTAGATACAGGTGCACATGTTTCTTTGTAATCCATTCCGTATGGCTGAGCAAAATCCTTAGCAACCAAAGAAGCTTTAAATCGCTTGATAGACCTACCTGACTTGGTTTAAACCTTATAAACTCAGCGCGCACCAATTGTATGCTTTCCCTGTAGAAGAGGAACAAGGTCCCAAGTATCTTCCTTAGACAAATAAGAGAGTTCATCATCCATAGCCTGCTGTCAATGCGGATCAAGAGATGCCTCCTTACGAGAGGGAGACTCGGCTAACCCAACACAAAGTCCATCATAAGTTTTGCCAAATATCATCAGAAATAGGTGAAGGCATATATAGGCCAGTGTTCTGAGATTGTCCTTTAGACACTTGGCATGTCTAACATTTTTGACAATAGTAGTTACATCCTTCTTCAAATGTGGCCAATAGTACCGTTCCTCTAGACTAGCGATGGTCTTGTCCCTTCCCAAGTGACCACTCAGACCTCCATCATGCAAATCTCGTATCAGTTTATCACCCAATGATGAACTTAGAATACACAATTGATTTCCTTTAAAAAGATAAACATCTTTGATATGAAAATCAATATAAGGATATTGAACTTTGCATTTGGTCCACACTTCTTTGAAGTCAGGATCCTCTTCAAATGACTCTTTGAGTACTTCTCCCACAACTTCTTGTGACAACGTAACAAATAAGGAGGCTCTTCTGCTCAATGCCTCAACGATTTTATTTTCACTCCAGACTTGTGTTGAATGATGAAAGAAAACTTTTGCAAGAAACTAACCCAACGATCATGCATCTTATTGGTTACTTTTTGGCTGTGAAGGAACTTCAATTTTTGATGATCCATGAAAAGAATGAATTCTCGTTAAATCAAATAATGCTCTCGTTGCCTCAAGGCTCCATAAATAGCATAGCATTCTTGTTCATAAGTGCTCCATTTTTGGCGTGCATCACTTAGTTTCTCGCTAAAAAACCACTAGTCTTACATAATTTTTCTTTGATCAGCGTAAAGCTAGCCTCTTGTGCGGGACCTCATTGGAATGTTCTTTTCTTTAAACATTCAGTGATAGGTGCGGTGATAGTGCTAATGTCACGAACAAATCTCCTATAAAAGGTGGCTAAACCATAAAAGCTCCGCACTTCTGTAACTGGCTTTGGGACAAGCCAATTGCGAATAACACGCACTTTATCCTCGTTTACTTGAATTCCATCTTCTCCAATAATAAAATTCAAGAACAATAACTTATTGGTACAGAAAGTGCATTTTTTTAGATTGACATAAAACTTGTTCTCTTGAAGCGTCTTTAAAACTTGTCTCAAATGTTGTAAATGTTTTTCTTCGTTCTTGCTTTAATGTAGAATGTCATCAAAATAGACAACGACAGATGAACTATAAAAGGTCGCAAGACTTGATTCATAAGTCGCATAAAAGTGCTAGGGGCGTTAGATAACCCAAAACGCATTAATAGCCACTCGTACAAACCATCTTTGCTTTTGAAAGCAGACTTCCATTCATCACCCGGACGGATTCTGATTTGATGATAGCCACTACGCAGGTCTATCTTTGAAAATACTTTTAATCCTGATAACTCATCAAGCATGTCTTCCAAACGAGGGATTGAGAATCAATACTTGATTGTGATCTTGTTGATAGCTCTACTATCAAGACACATCCTCCATTGATCCCTTTCTTTGGTACGAGAAGAACAGGAACTACACATGGACTCATGCTTTCTTTAATAAAACCCTTCTTTAGCAAGTCCTCGATTTGCTCCCTTAGGATCTGATTTTGCTTTGGACTCATACGATAATGAGGAAGGTTAGGAGACTCGCTCCAGGAATCAAGTCAATATGATGTTGAATATCACGCATCGGAGGGAGGTGCAACTAATCTGAAATCAGCTCTTCAAAATCTGTAAGAATCTCTTTGACATTTTCCCGAATGACGTCTCCATTATTTTGAGTATTAAGTAATCCTTTGATCACAACTGGAAAGAAATATTTGGATTCTTTCACATCAGCAACTAATTCGTTTTCATTTCAAGACATCACTAGAAAGTTAGATTTTGTAACTTCATCATGTTTACTAAAACTTAGAACTGGAGGCACTGCAATCTTATGTAAAAATAACACATTATCTCTGTCTTTGTAGGTTATGTCGGTATCGTATTGCCATAGGCGACCAAGCAAATCATGACAAACATCCATGTCAAGAACATCACATTGCACTTTCTCCTAATAATATTTTCCAATCAAAACTAGAACTTGGCAAACTAATGACACTCGTACTTGACTGCATTTACTCACCTAACCCAATGAATAGGGTTTCTCATGAGGTCTTGTAGGTAAATTCAAGTACTTCACCAACTTCTGAGAAACTAAGTTCTATGTACTCCCATTGTCAATTATTAGATTGCACAGTATTGTTTATAGAGCAGTGTGCTCTAAACAAATTTTACGTTGTCCCTCCTACTTTATTGAAAATAGGATCTTCTGCAACACAGCATTAACTATTTCTTCAGATTCTTCTTCAACAAACTCTATGTCAGTATATTCATCATTGTCTTCTACTCCTTGTTCTTCATCACTGTGAGTAGGCGCTTGAGTGACAACTGCAAAAGTGTATCTCGATGGACAAACATTTGACACGTGTCCTACTCTACCGCGATAACATTTTCCTCTCGTTAGTTTCGCGTATGGATTTGTGATTCCTGGTCTTACAACTATGTCTAGATCATTTGGACGGATTGCAGGTTTATGCACTGGAGACGCTTCCTTCATTACCTCTTTTTCTCTACTACATCTGGCTTCTACCGTATCACGTGGTTGAAACCTCTGGAAGGATTGAAAATTTCTTGGGGACTTCTCCATCAATTCTGCTTTAAGTGCCAAGTTAGATGCCTCTGTCACTGTCCAAACAGTTATACTGATGTAACGAGCCACCTTCTGATTCTCCATCTTCTTCAACTTATTGCGTTCAGAAAGTAAGAGGAATTATGTAGTGTACTCTGTTATACTCAATCTCCCTTGATGCAATCAATATACATTCTGTAAAGGATCTGTTCGTAATTCTCAAACAAGAATCTTTCTGTCATCAGCTGCCTTATGCGTCTCCAAGTCCAATTTGGACTCTAGCGACAAATTTACTTATCAGTAACTAGATAAACCAAATATAAATCGAGTATAACTCAAGATTTTATTGATTCAAAAGATCTCTAATAAATAAACTTATTTTTATATGAGAACATTAATCTAGCTTATGTTGAAATGATAGATATGAAATGAAATTTTTGAAAATTAAAATTGAGCTTTGGGCTCTTTATCAATTTCTAAAGATCTGAAATATTAAAAGCATTACTTTCGCATTCGTTCAAATCAATTACTCCATCCGTCCTCATTTGTTTGTCAGAAAGAACCGGTGACACAATTATTAAGATAAAAAGAAGTATAAAGTATGTGATTGAGAATAAGTTATTTATATGTAAATAAGTAGAAAAACAGAATATATGATTGTGAAGTAAGCAAAATAAACAGAATATATGATTGAGAATTAAGCAAAGTACACAAGTGAAGACCGAAAATGAAAAGTGGACATTCAAAGAGACGTTGACTTTGAAATCAAATCAGGTGGTCGAAGTCGAGACCAGCAAAAAAGATAACTGTGGCTGCGGTCGGAGCTCCCGTCGTCAATATTGTCGGCATCTGTGGCTCTCTACGCAAAGCATCCTTCAACCGTGGCCTCCTAAACTCAGGTACTAAACACTACTCCATCATCACATCGTAAAGCGTACATATTCAGTCAATCAGTCCCATTGACTCGTCGTTGACCTGCGATTCTTGTTTGTTTGTGCTTTGACCGATCCCAGCGATCAAGCTGTCGCAGGAATCGCGGATTCCCGGACTGAAGCTTGAGGTAGTGGAAATTGATTCGCTTCCTTTTATCAACACCGATCTTGAAACGGACGGCAGGTATCCGCCTGCTGTTGAGGCCTTCCGTCAGAAGATTCTCGAAGCTGATGGATTCCTTTTCGCTTCTCCTGAGTATAATTACTCCGTTTCTCGTAATAATCTTTTCTTCTCTTCCGTTTTTAATCTAAATGCACTTCCTTTTTCAATTCAGTATTTAGTTTTCTAGGGTTTATATGATTTTGTCCCCCTTTCAAAAAGATATGTTTTGTAGATATCGAATACAACAATTTGGTTCAAATCTGTTAATGTGATCATTTTTGTTAGTCTTTTAAGTAATAAGTGGGAATCGATGCCGATTGATCGAAACTATTGAGCCTTTGCTATAGGAAAACTGTGTAAGCTAAGGTGCCGTTTTAATATGTGCTTGCGGGAAATATGATATTAATTGTTGCTGAGCTATGATGGTTTGTCATATTATCTCCAAGTGTCACTTACTAGGTTTGCTGGATTTCATCAAGTTTGTTAGTCAGTATAGGGTTTGATTAAATTTTTGAGTGATTTTAATCCTCAGGTGTGTTTTGAGGATTCTACTGATGTATCTCGTGGAGCTACTTATTTATGTTGTTTCATACCAACATAGCTGGTAATGGAATAGGCTAGACAAGCAACATGGTGGATAATGTTGTTCATAGATTTTGACTGAATTAATATATATCTATCATCGCTATTGCAGCTGTGCTGAAGAATGCCATTGACTGGGCATCAAGGCCACCAAATGTCTGGGCCACAAAGTCTGCTGCAATTATAAGCGCTGGAGGAGGCTTTGGAGGGGGAGAGCTCAGTTATCATCTTCGCCAGATTGGAGTCTTTCTCGATCTCCATTTCATAAACAAACCTGAGTTATATTTGAATGCTTTTCAGCCACCAGCAAAGTTTGACAAGGATGGTAGTTTGATAGATGAAAAAGCTAAAGAGTCCTTGAAAGCTGTTCTGCAAGCGCTATACCTTCTTACTTTAAAGCTAAAGGCAAGTTCTTAGTAATCTATCACATTGATTGGCACAGCTACATTGGCACAGATAAATAAGTTGCGTGGTTGATCTTGATGACTCTTGTGATGCTATTGTGTGATGCCATATATTGATTATTGACTTTTTCAAGTTTGATGAACACTAAACGTCCGTTTCACTACAAACTGAGCTTACGTAGATGGTCAAAGGTATTAGTATTATAGGTGATACAAATTTATTTCATCAAGTTCCGCTTTTTAAGTGTGAAAACGATTGTGCCAAAAGGGTGAAGGTCTGTGGGTTGAGGGTATTCGTAAATGCCTCAAGTTTTAGGTTCGATATCCATTATCATCATGCATATAGATAATTTGTCGTCTTACAAATACTTGAAGTCTTTCATTTATTACAGATAACTGGTATTTCCACATCGATAATGTCAGTATGAACTCATAAATCTTATTACACACTTTATTCTTATTTCCTTGCTCATGCAGAGACACTTATAATAAGAGGTAGCTTTTAAGGGAGGAAATGTAATGTATCGCTTGTTCCGTGCTTGCATGGTTGCATTACCTTCATCCTAACCTGCAGTAAAGAGAACAATGAAAAGAAAGAAAAACTCGTCGTTAGTTGCCAAAACAATCATTTGTAATGTTAAAGACTTTAAAATGATTTAGAGAGTGACTGCAGCAGTACTTGGTGCAATCCAAGTCGATCGAAATGGTAAACGGCAAGTCAATTCCACAGTTCTTAGGCAGATCCTTAGCCATTTCCGGGTTTGGTTTCAATGTCTTGGTTGCAGTCTTGATACACTCACAAGCAGCCTTTCTGTCAGCAGAAGACGTAGCAGCATCCGCAAGAGCAGAAGCTCCAGCACAACATGCTGTTGGTGGCTTGCCTGAGCCACTCTGAAGATAGGTTACACAAGGCCGTAAGTCACCGATCACTTCAGTACATGTTATGGCCTCTACAGCAGTTGGGGCATTAAGCAGAAGCATCAGCAGAGATGCAGCTGCCATAATTGGTAATGCATAAGCTGAGAACTTCATCATGAAAATGCTTATGTCTGGTGTGTCTTATGATGTTTTCTTATATAGTTTCAAAGAGTTCCATGTTCAGGAGATTGAGTGCAAGAAACATTAATATCCAGATGATTTTTTTACATGTTATGAGATGTTAGGTAATGTATGAGTTGGTCCAAAATCTCACTCAAACTGCCTATCTATGTGAAGAGTCTTATGCGCATGAATCAATGCTTGTTCAAGTATGCTTGGTAGTTGCACTTCCAATTTTCTGTCATTAAATTCTGCTAGTTCATTTAAATATGTCAAACATTTAATTGAATACGGATTTTTGATTTTTTAAAAAACTTATAAATGTAGATGGTATGGTAAGTATTAAGCATATAATACAACCTCAACGATCACTAGACTAGTCCTCGATGGACTGAATTACCATTCTCAATTTTGATTTTCTTCTCAAATGAAGCAGGAATTAGTCAATTTAAATACAAACATGAAAAGCTTTGCGTAATGTGTGCCAATAGTGGGTGAGTGATCCATTTCTTGGGTGACTTGCTCAACTTTTTTGTGAATACTGAACAATATGTTTTCAAAACTTGTAACCAAATGGTTCCAGGTTTCAAGGAGCAAACAAAACAACACCTCAAATGTTTCAAAGCATACTTTACCTTAAAGAAATATATGGAAGGCAAACAAAAGACACCTAAGTGTATGGTGGAAAAGTATTTGGTTTCACATAGTCTAGATTGACGCTAGTTCTTGATGACCAGAGTGAAATTTAAAGCATATCACTCCTGTGGATTCATTTGATCATTTCAAAAGATGATTTCTACACTTATCTTTTTGGTATCGGGTAAAGTTCAAGAGAAACAAATAATTTTAGCGAAACCGATAGACTTAATCTCAACAGTTTGATTAGATTAATCTTGCGGTTGAAATTAATTAGTTTTTAAATAAAAATATAATTATAATGAATTAACAAAAAAACACGAGACAGTTGGAGAGTAACCTTATCAATACTAACCGCTGAATTGATAGAAATCAACGATTGATATGATTTACTTCTGTCTCACATGAATATATTTGTTCTTCTTAAACCTTTTCCCTTGGTAACTGATTATACAAGATAACATGAATACATAAAATTGATATGCATAAGATTCATCATATAGATTAGTTCAAAAGGAACAATCTACATTAACATAAGTTGTTAATGACATTTCCACATCAGACAACTCTCCTATATACCTAATATTGTAGAGAGACCCATCATATGGACACATCCTAAATACAGTTAAGAACAAATCAATCAAAATCTTCATTAAATGACTGAGTGACTGTCCAACAAATCTAGAGAAATAATCAAATGAGACTTAAGACCATTTCCACAAGTAAAAAAAGTTAGTTAATACCCTCAGCTAGAAATCAGCTTTAACAAATCAAAGGTGATACAAAATACAAAATCTCCTCTCAACACTAAGAACTCATCTTCAGACAAGGTCTGTATTTTCTGTGCAGATTGTTAAAAACAATTTTTCTGTTAGCTGATTTTAAGGTAAGCATTTCTGAATGTTGATTGATTCTCTAATGCTGTTTTCTTTTGATTATTTTAATGATGTTTTGCTTGAGGCCTGCAAAAGGGTTTAATATTTTACTTTAAAGAGTGGAACACAAGAATATTGTTTTGTGGTTTTATGTGCATGAGATGCTGCAGGCCTGCATCAAACCAGAGAGACAAGCTTCAACCTTCCGGCATGAAAAGTCGCATATTGTGACATTTTGTAACATTTTTAGTTCTGTCTAGTTATTCAAATTTCTTCCGGCAGGGGAGTTTCTGCATTTCGGCTATGGAGGCGAAAGGTGGAGGAGAAATGAGGAGGCTACATATCATATACTTTCTTAGTAGGATGGGACGCGTCGAGCAACCCCATCTCATCCGCATCCATCACCTTGCACCCAACGGAGTATACCTCAGAGGTACTTCCATTTTATAAAGATCATAATGTTACTGTAATAGTACGGATATGATATCGATCGTTGATTATTAGTTTCATGTTTCAGATGTAAAGCGTTGGTTATCCGAGTTGCGAGGGAAGGATTTAGCCGAGTCCTTTGCTTGGTCATACAAGAGGTTAGTAAATTTTCATCAGAAGTTATTTTTAGAAGTATTTTTTTAGGAACTGAGTAAAATGTTATTTGCAGAAGGTACAAAGCGGGTTATCTGTGGCAGGATTTGCTCGACGATGATCTTATCACACCCATCGCGGACAACGAGTTTGTACTCAAAGGATCAGAAATTCCTTCCTCTGGTTGGTGATACTCATTTATTTCAAATGTCCCTATTTAGAAAACTTTTAGCATTGCTAATCGAAGTTAGTTTGCAAGTCGATGACACGAAATAAATACGGGCAATAGGGTTGGGATGTGCGCATCGGGGAACGAGGCTTGCGGAAAATGAGACATGATAGGACATTTTTGTTTTGAATGATTTTGAAAATGACAACATTTGGTTACTTGTGTATTTCTTTCACTTCTTGACAGGACCAATGTTTTAAATGTTTCTTGCAGATGGAGACAAAAAAAGAGATCAAAATTCAGAACAAGGTCAGACATGTTTCCAACATAAATCTCATGATCCAAGATTGAGAAAAACACCGCCCCGATCACCTGAAATCATCGAAGAATCTGTCCAGTTTGGGTCTGAGTCATCATCCGCATCCATGGAGTACTCGTCGAAACAAGAAGACAAAAGTGTAGCAAACAAAACTAAGGAAACAAATAAGGAGACTTGTGAAGAGGATTCATGTCACACAAGTTTGTTAAATAAACCGCGAACTAATAAAATGGGAACATCATTGGTGGCATCATCGCAACAAGCGTCGAATGGGTTAGGAAGGAAGAGTAAGAGCCATATAACATGTCCGGGTATATTTAGGAATCTAACTACTTGTTGTGCTGTGGATACTGATGATTCATTGACAGTACCGACACATCACCGCATTAAGAAAAGCTCGCAAAATGATCTTGGTTCAGAGATATTCAACAGAGATAAGTTGGGTGGATCATCTAGGTTGTCCGGGTGTGTTTCGAACCACTACCAAAAGCAGTATCAAACTGCAAGGTAAATCTGAGGTCATTTCTTGATTTGTGCTTGTTAGTTTTAGTAAAGTAAATAACATTGCAAACTTTATGCAGACATAGCTTTGATGGGGTTACGGACTCGAGAAAAAAGGCGGACAAAGGTGAGTTCAGTAGCCTAAAACCAGTTCCAGCAGCAGGGTACAAGCCTGTCAGTTACCCGACTTGCTCGTAAGTCTTCAAAATTATACCATTTGTATGATCCGATATATTTATAATTCTGTAGTGCATTTTACCATGTTTTATGTAAAAACAGGCAATGTGGGAAACCATTTAAGCCGGAGAAGTTGCATTCACATATGAAATCTTGTAGAGGAATGAAGATGTTGGCAAAGAATTCAGCAGCATTGGCTTCAACGGCAAGGGATATCGGTAGGTGATCAACGTTGTCATCGGACAAGGAAACGGATCGGTAGAGCTTCTTATTGTGTCACAAAGAGTGATACTAGTGAGCCAACAATCAAGCTTTTCATTTTACTCAATACATACATATGTTCACAGCTTTGCAGCTTGTAAAGCTCTAGTGCTTGTACTCACTCTAATTTTAATTCAAAACTATTTCCTCCAACATCGTTAATGACATTAAAATTAATAATATATACTAAAATGAAAATTAAACAAAATATTTTTGAAAATAAATTAATAAATTTGAAAATCATACAAACACGTCCTATAGATTATAATTATTACATGTTCTATAACAATAACCAGCACCTTTCTAATGCAAAATGAATGGTTTTATTAGATAACCCTATAATTTACTGTATTTTTAGCGTCCGACGCTAATACTTCGCTCCAAAAGGAGTAGACAAGTAGAAAGCAGATAAGTTACATTGGGTAAGTGTGAAGTTCGAACCTTTATTCATAGAATACTCTTTGGTTATTAAAGTATGTTCATATTAAATGATGATTTTAAATATTTAAAAGGACATTCAATTAATTTTAAACATGCATAAATAAAATAATATATCGGATTCATGATTTTAGCGACAGGATAATGATACGCTACACATAATAAAATTGTTATTCAACTCTTAATTTTAAGGAAAATATATTAAATATTTGAAATGATTGAAATGATTGAAATGGTGTAATATGTTTCATAAAATGGTGCATGAAGTTTGTGTGTTATTTCATAAACCAAATGTTTATAACATATAATTCATGAAATGGTGTAATATGTTACATAAATATAAATGCGTTCCTATCGAAATAGATTAAAATGGTGATATTTATAACATATAATTCATGAAATGGTGTAATATGTTTCATAAAAATCAGATTAAATAATGTATTATTGTTCATGAAATAATGTACTATGTTTCATGAATTTTAACTAATGTGATATTTAATGAAACAAAATATTCATATCATATGGTTTATGAAACAATGTAATTCAAATAAGATTACTCTTCTTTAAAACTATTGTGGCTTCAAATTGTTTATCTCTCTCCAGTCCAAATTTGCATGAATTTTCCCCTTTTTATTCTTATGTTTGTTTTCTGTGAGTTTCTCTTTTTGGAGGATTATTCTGCTTCTAAGTTCTACCCATTGTTTCTTTGGAAAAAAATTACAGTAAAAATCAAAGACTGCTGACAATTGATGACATGATCAACTCTCCGGTTAGCAGTTGACATTAACTCATTTTGATACATAGTGTAGTTTCTACTTTACCATGTCCTATCCAGAGGTTTCTTAAAAATGAACACAAGGATAGACAATATGAGCAGTCTGATCAAGAAATGTCATAATGTAATTGGACAACTTCAAATCCAAAGACATCTCAACTGATCATTAATGAAATCTTAGGTACTCAAAACTCTCTGAAGTATGCGTTCTTATTCATTTGTTGTACAAGCTAGCTCAAAGAAGATAATGAATCCAATGGATGCCACTTGCCCCTTCGGCTGTAGTAATAGTAACGTCCTGGGTATTTGCATTTTGCACAATCCCATAAACACGAACGCGAATACCAACAAATGACAATTATAATGTCGTATTACAGCAAATTCTATCATTCTATACATTAAATACTGAACACACAGAAAACATAAAATCAAAAACAGCAATATTGTTTACAACTTTAAACCATAGTGTCCTTGAATGGCTGCATGAGTGCACCGACTTATCTTTTCGAAAGAATTCAGAAAATGAAGTTTTTGTTCCGAAACCATTGTTGAGTGTTCATGTATCTCCATAAACATAGTGAAGACATCTACTAACCTTCCTTCCAGTTGAATACTTGCTTAATATGAAATCTGACAGAGGAAGGTAACAGTGTGGCAAGTAATTTAAATAATAACATAATAAGAGATAAAAAGTTTCCCTCATCAATTACGAGCCGTTTTTCCCGTTTGTCTCAGGTTTGCAGCCCACACCCAGCGGGGCAGTGAATTTACGGCGTTCATCAGATGTAGCAGTGATGACAGGCAACCATACATCAGCAGTGCTGCACAACAAGGACTGCACCTGTGGGTCTGATGCCATGGCTGAGGATATCATCTCATCCACATTGTCTAGTTTTGCAGATAATATATCCAACTCTTTAGCAATTTCCAACTACGCAATTGGAGAGAAACTTGATAGATTTAGATGTCGGGTGACAAATAACTTTTGCTAAATTATACACAAACAACATAAGAATCTAACAATCGACTCTGAAAATCTAACTGTAAACAAGATGAAGCACCTCATCAAGGTGTTTGGATGCTGTAGGGACCTTTGTGACCTCCAAACCAAGGGCTTCAATCTTGGCACGTAACTCTACTTCTTCTTGGTTTGTCAAAGACTCAACCTGCAACACATCAAACAACAATCAAACTCAACACTACCTAGAACAATCCCCACTAAATATTCATATGAAGAAAAAAATGCAACTTAAAATTTAAGACAGCGTCAAGTCACGGCAACAATTGCTTTTCAGCATATTGGAGCAGGAATATAATCAGAACATACACATTTGATGCATCAACATATGATATCAGGTTCAAATAAGAGAAACACCAATGATGAAACGAGAACAGTTGAGCATGTTAGGAGCTCACACGCAATAACTCGCTAGTCTTATCTCTTTGACATGAAACCTCTAAAACTCAAGTTGATAAATGCCTGACTAAATCAGCAACCGTATAAAAAGCGACAATTTTCATGACTAGAAAAAATAAAAACAGGCGCTGCAGCACTTGACTCTGTTAATTGACATCCAATTTCAAAATCTTTGCAGGAATTTATTTTTGCTAATTGACACTTCCTCCTCAAGACTAATCCAATTAAATCTAATTGAACAGAACAAGTCCGCAGCGCTTTGAATCTGTGTTGAAAAACCTAAAGCCGATCAATCAAACCTAAAAAAAGATATTCGGAATCTCCGATTTTCGAGTGGTCAAAAGCGGATAAAAGTTATTATAAACGATAAAATTATGGAGAAGAAGATGATGAGATGAACCTCGTGGAGGAGATTGGAGAGGAGTTGAAAGAGCTGAGCGTCGGGCTTGCCTGCTGCTGCTGCATCCGCCATTTTGATATTTTCGAGAATTTCTTCACTGATTGATTTTTGAAACTTTCTTCTGCGGTCTGCCTCGGGTCGGTTGCGAGTTTCGCTGTTACCAGATCCGAGGACCTATTAGAGTACGACACGTGGCAAAAGTTCTGTATATTAGTCGGGCCGGCCCAGAACAAATGGCCATGTTCTATTTCACCATTAAATTGATGAATCCAGATAATTAGTACTCCTCTGTCTCATAATGTTTGTCCACTTTCCATTTTGGGTGTCCCCTTATGTTTGTACACTTTCCTTTATTCTCAACCACACATTCTACTTTTTACTCATTTACTTATTAATCATTTATTCTCAACCACACATTTTATACCTTCTTTCTACCTTAATTACCGTGCATTTTGTGCTTTTGGACAAACAAAGCGGGACGGAGGGAGTAAGTTATACTAGGAGTAAAATTTTAGGAGGATTGATAAATAAATGTAAAACGGCGATTATTATTAATCTAACGTATGAGATTTGATTCAAAAAAGTAACCGTTAATCATAACTGCTAGGGTTTTTGGCAAATTCAACCGCCTATTATATAAATCTCAACCGCATATTAATCAATTCCAATGATTGATATTAAGTCCTTCCGTCTCACCTAAACTCTTTGTTTTTTTTAAACTTTACCCGTTATACTAGTACTTAAATGGAGGTATCGACAGGTGTAAAAGATTTGTATATAATTTATTTAAGTTTAAGTAATTTACGATTAAATGTTATACATTTAGCTCCGTCTGTTTCATGAGAAATTTGAGGGTTGGAAAAATCGAAAAGAAAATAAAAACTTTTTTTAGTTAATTAAATAAAATTAAGAGAACTCTAAAAATAATACAAAAATTTCCACACATTTCCACGGAAAAATAAATTTTCTTTAAAATTTTCATATCATTTCTTTCGCTTACTTTTTCCTTTATCCAAACACGGCATTATTAAATGCTATATGTTACTAATACTCTCTGAAAATTGACTGTCCTGATGGTGATATTCTCACTTGAAAGTTGTATTATATGTTACTAATACTTGGCTTCACTTGGCTTCTAATTGATTTCGGATGACATGGATCAAACAAATGGAGCCTGCTTCATTTACTTTTATCAAGGGAAACAAATAATTTTGTTTGATAGGTAATTATTGTAGAAAATAAATGAAATATCTTAGAATTTTTAAAGTGATCATCCCTAACTTGATCGGAATCAGATTCAGTGTAGTAAAAGTTATTTGTTACGAGTCAAAATTATATATTTTAACAAATGATTCAGACAAACTACGTAGGATTATAGCAAAAAATCATCAAAAAACGACGCCACTTTGATTCTCACAACAATTAGCAGTGTTGCACGAAATACGAATCCAATTTAATCACGACACGTTATGACGTTAATACAAAACGTTATAGTATTACGTAGAATAGTGCTCATACAAGATTTAGTACAAGTCACTAACCATATAGTAATACACAGAGAACAAAGTGAACACCTTTGCGACAAGAATATCTTTTTTTATCCACACACCCATCAGTAACCAAATCTCTAGGAACAACATTCCTTTTGTTTGCATGTGCTTGTTTGTTAAAGTAGTGTAGCAGATCACTCATCCAGGCTGAAAATTAGAAAAGCAAAATACACGATGGTGTTTTTTCTAGTAACAATACACAATACTCTTCCAATGTGAATGTGTTAATATATTTTTAATAAATACATATTTATATTATATAAGAATGATAATCGAAAAGTTGATAGTTTAAATTTTTTTATATCATTTTTATATTACATATAAGATCAAAAGAGACATTATGTTTTTGTGTGGAAGGACTAAATCTTAACCATTGATTTGATTAGTTTGACAATTGAGATTAAATTGATTTTGAATTTTATAGAGCGGTTGAATTTGCAAAAAACACATGAAAGTTAGATTTTAAGGTTTTTTAGGTTAAATATCATTTGTTAGATTTTCCCTAAAATCTGTCATCACTCAATTTTTTTTGATCAAAGAGTACTACGACTCGGGCAGTACAAAAGATGACTTAATTCCAATCGGTAAACGAAAGGAGACCTCGAACACAGAATAATTTAAACTAAGCGTAAGGTGGACGAGGTACTTTGCCTCAGTACCGAAAAATAGACGAACAAATTTGACAGAAGTGGGAGATTGTGAGCACCAGCCGAATGATCATACTGAAATACCGAAGCTCCAAGAAGTCTGTTGTAATAAGAAGATATCAACATGAACTTTTAAAAAAGCATCTGAGAACACCGGCTTCCCAGCATAGTCCATAAGCTGAAACAAAGACCGTATCCCGAACGAACGAAATCGGACCAAATTTAAACGCAGGACACGTGGAAGATAGAGACAGTATTTGATGACGTGGCGGAAAATAGAATTGGTTTAGCATTGGGTTGGACACGCGTCCAACCGAAAGAACTCCACGCAAAACACTCGAAAACATGCCACGTGAGACTGCAAACGTAACCATACGCCACCGACTCGGCGCCGACACCTCCACCGACGGCACCATCGCCTCCACAGACGACGGCCGCCACAAGCGGCTGCAACCAAAGCGCAAAACGGATCTAGCTCGGTAGCAGAAACAGCGATCACCGCTGCACACGCAGCTGTGCAGCAACAGACGGCCCAGCCGAGGGAAACCAGCCAACGACTAGCCAAAAACAGACCAAAACCAGATGACAGCCAACCATCCAAGCCACCCAGAGCCAACTATACAGACAAAAAATTGACCCAAGCCCAAATCTGTCATTAGACATGTCAAATTTATCCATATCCGTTTAGTGTCCATCACCCGTCCATTTAATTCAATCCATTAACCATCCGTTTAGTTAAACGGATAAAGTCATCCAAATCCGTTTACCATCCGTTTATTAAATGGATGGATCGGATGAACCAATCCATTTATCCATTTAATAAACGGATGGTAAACGGATTGACGGATGAACCACTATCCATATAACGTCCATTTAGCGTCTGTTTATTATCTTATTACTATTCATTTACAATTAACTCATAAACGGATAAACGGATGATAAATGGATAAACGGATGGTAAATGGACATGGATGGTAAACGGATAAATGAATTATCCATTAATCCGTCATCCGTTTACAATACATCCATTTAATCCATCTAAGTTTAACGGATTAAACGGATGACAACCATTTATTATCCGTCCATTTAGCGTCCATCTATTTATCACCCGTCCGTCACTCAATTCATAACATCATATTAGTACAAAAGCGTTCAAAATTGAAAATGTTAGCTGTTACCATTTCCCCATTTTTTATATTTTCGCATAAAATAATAAATATCATAAATTTTACTGAATTTGCAAAAGAAGATATTTCTTCTCCTTTTCTTCATTTCTTCACAAAGCCGTAAACAAAGCAATTCACACACTCCATCGCTTTCTCTCCTCCTGGAATTTCATGATCCACGTCCTCTCCGCTACTCCTCCGCCGCCACTCGCTACAAGGTATTTAACCTTCCGACTCTCTTCCGCCAGCGCGTCTTTAATTACTCTATTTAAATTGTGTTGCTTTGCATGCTTTATACTTTATACCAATTTGCGTTGATTTTAAGCTCTCAAATACTCAGAATCAGGTTCCGCTCATGTGTCGATTTTAGCCTTGAAATGATTTGTTAGTATATTGATGCTTATGCTTTGTTTTGAGGAGTAGTGAGTATTCCGATTCGGTTTTATTGATACTTTTTGGTGCTTGCTGCTTTATGAGATATACTTTTTTGTGCTGTGGACTACTGTTTTGTTGAGTGAGTGCTGAAGGTTAGATTTTACTGAGTTTTGTTGTGGTTTGTTATAGGTGATTGATCTGCTTTGGAGGTTTTGATATGGCTTACCAAAGAGGGTCAGGGTCCACATCAGATCAGCCTCCCCAGAGGCGGATTTTGAGGACCCAGACTGCTGGAAACCTTGGGGATGCTATGCTTGATAGTGAAGTGGTGCCTTCTTCCCTTGTTGAGATTGCTCCGATTCTTCGAGTTGCTAATGAAGTTGAAGCAAGCAATCCTAGAGTTGCTTATCTTTGTGAGTTTTGCTGTTTCTAATTCTGAAGTTGGTTGCTCCGCTTGATATTTCTTGTTTTGCTCCCCTTTTTATATTGGACCCTGTTGGAGTATTAAGAATTCTAATTTTAGATGACTGTCGAATCAGGTCGATTTTATGCTTTTGAGAAGGCTCATAGATTGGATCCTACATCAAGTGGACGTGGAGTTCGACAATTCAAAACTGCGCTTCTGCAACGTCTTGAGAGGGTAATCTTATTTGAACATAGATTTACATACTGACTTATGTTGTTTTAATTTTGATAAAATGTTGCTTTCGTATCCAAATTCAGAATCAGAGTAATAGCCATACATTAGCTGATATCTGTGTATATATCTTTATGACAAAATTTAATGAAGCGGTCATAGAGCTAAGTTGCTTTTCTACCATCCTCTAGGAAAATGAAAGCACATTAGCCGGAAAGCAAAAAAGTGATGCTCGTGAGATGCAAAGCTTTTATCAGCATTACTACAAAAAGTATATCCAAGCCCTGCAGAATGCTGCTGATAAAGCTGATCGGTAAGATTTTCTTCGGTAGGGGTGCAAGTGAGACGATACACTCGATAGATACTCGATGATTGACTCGATAAGAACTTGATCATTACTCGTTCAAAAGTAAACGAGTCGAGTATGAACACACTCATGATACTTGTTTAATAAATGAGTCAAGTTTGAACAATGTCGTACTCGACTCTTTTTGTTTGTGAGCAACTCGTATAGATGTTCGATAAGGTAATGGATAAATACTCATTTAAAACCTGATTATACGTGTGAAATGTTTTTTGTAATAATGTTTGTAGTTAATTTAAAATATCATGTAGTTACATCAGTAATTTGTTCAAGATCTTTTATACTTGTTTAAATCCCATTTGACACTCAATTTTTTATATTTGTACCATGAATATTTTTTGAGCATAATTTTTATGCACTTGTTTAAAAGCCATTTGACACTCATAACTCAATCTCGACTCAAACTCGGCAAAGTTAAACGAGATGAGTTTGAGCATGATTTTTATAAATCGATATAAACTCGACTCGAACTCGAAAATCTAAACGAGTCGAGTTTGAGCAGCGTACTAATCGACTGAACTCGTTTGCAACGTTATTCTTGGGGTTGTTTCCACTATAATGTAACTTTTCTTTCTGTGGAATCTAGTGCTCAGCTGACGAAGGCATACCAAACAGCTGCTGTCCTATTCGAAGTTTTAAAAGCTGTCAACTTAACTGAATCAGTTGCTGTTGCTGATGAGGTATTAATTTTGAATACGTCTTTCATTTCAACTTATTTATCGGTGTTCATGTTTTCTTGATGCTGCAGCAATACTATGACACATGATTTTTCAAGTACTTTAAAAGACCGAATTTGCTGCTGACATATGTTATTTCAATATTTAGATTTTAGAAGCCCATACCAAGGTCGCAGAAAAGAGTGAAATATATGTGCCGTACAATATACTTCCTCTTGATCCCGATAGTGCTAATCAAGCCATCATGATGTATCCAGAGGTTGATCCAGAGTTCACCCTTTATAGTTTATATATAATTTGTTCATCAAATGATTCAGGGTACCAAAACATGCCATTGTTACAATACAGATTATGGCATCAGTGGCCGCACTTCGCAATGTAAGAGGTCTTCCGTGGCCCAAAGACCACAAGAAGAAAGCAGATGAAGATATTCTAGATTGGCTTCAGGCTATGTTTGGCTTTCAGGTGATTCATTATCAAATTTTCTGCAGTGTTTCATTACCATAACGAATTGCACCTTTGTATCCACAGAAAGATAATGTGGCTAATCAAAGGGAGCACCTAATCTTGTTACTCGCAAACGTACACATTAGAGAGTTTCCAAAGCTCGACCAGCAACCAAAGGTAGTTATCATGAGAAAATTCTAGTTTTTAGACACATGATTAATCATGTTAGTTATTCGGAAATATTGTTGTTTATTTTTGAATAGCTGGATGAGCGTGCACTGACTGATGTAATGAAGAAGCTCTTTAAGAACTACAAAAAGTGGTGCAAGTATTTAGACCGCAAAAGCAGCCTTTGGTTAGTCTCCGAATACTTACCTTAATTATTATCACTTTTATTTTGGACTAAGTGTAGCCAGCTTTTACTGGTTCTCCTTTGTTATCTTCATTTTGGTATCAAGGTCCAGCATTCTTGGAATTCTGACCAATTATATTTGTTACTATTGGTTCAGGCTACCAACTATTCAACAAGAAGTACAGCAGCGAAAACTGTTATACATGGGTCTTTATTTACTTATTTGGGGGGAAGCTGCTAATTTGAGATTCATGCCAGAGTGTCTGTGCTATATTTATCATCACGTAAGCATAGCTCTTAAAACTGTAATGCTGTTCATAATATAAATACTTTTTATCTAAAACCATTGCAAATTGACCTTAATAATTTCTGCAAAAAATTAGTTTTTCTAGTGTCCTTCCACCCTTTGCTAGTTTAGTTACAAAGCATACATCCCACTCATCCAACTTTTTGTTGTTGAAAACATGGCCACATGTATTCCGGCAGTTTAGTTACTAAGATTCTCTGCTGCTATGCGACCACAAGTGTCAGTTATGTTACTGTTAGCGCATGTATGGACTGTAATCTTTACAAGTTATGAAAGAAAAATAATTGATGGTAACATTATTTGCAACTTGATGGTAGCATTTACATGCTTAAACCAATTGTCATTTGGACATGTGAGCCTAGTGTTTTGTGGTTCTTCAGTTTGACAATAATATTAGCACTATAACCTGCAATCCATTGCCCCGGACCCTCAAACACTCAAGTCTCAACTGCACGACTTTCATGTTTTAACATGTATTTAGGTTTTAGTTGTTAGTGTGTGTTGTATCAGTTTTATTAAGGTATGTAGTCTATGTGACAGTAAGTAGAAACCGAGCACTAGTTGGTTCCAGAAGTATGTAGTCTATGTGACAGTAAGTAGAAACCGAGCACTTGTTGGTTCCAAAAGTATGCAGCCTATGTGACAGCAAATATCATAGTGTCGATCTAGTTGGTCTTGATATATGTATGTCCTGTCATTGGTTGGTTTCAAGTTAGATTATGATCAAAATGATGTTGGCGAACGACAACATTTGACTTATCATTCTGATTACTAATTGGGTATCTGACTTTTTTGCTTCTAATATTATGTTAGATGGCTTTTGAATTGTATGGAATGCTCGCGGGAAGTGTAAGTCCTTTGACCGGTGAGAATATAAAGCCAGCATATGGAGGCGAAGAAGAGGCTTTTCTGAGAAAAGTTGTGACTCCCATATATGACACAATAGCTAAGGTACCTCTCCGTCAACTCTGATCATTAGCTTCACCTGTCAACTGTCATCTAAAATATTACAAAATTATGTTGTGAAGGAAGCTAAAAGGAGCAACGAAGGGAAACAAAGGCATTCCCATTGGAGAAACTATGATGATCTGAACGAATACTTCTGGTGATAGGCTTTGCTTTGAATGTGATTACACCTTAAAACACTGATTGATCTTGTATACTGACTACACAAATTGGTCCGTGTAGGTCTGTTGATTGCTTTCGGTTAGGTTGGCCAATGCGTGCAGATGCTGACTTTTTCTGTGCTCCTATTGAAGAAAATAGAGGTGACAATGATGAGGTAAAACCTCAGATCTCATGCAGTTAATTATACTTATTATTGACAGCATTAGATTTCATTTGCGTTATTGATTGTTGTCCCCTTGAAAATATCTAAAATTAACTCCGTAGGATGTAAGATACATATTCGTGCTATAAAACACATTATGAAAAAATTGAAATAGTACTCTTTAATGTCAAAGACCTGTTCTTGCAGTGTTGCTTTAGCTTTGCCATTACAACAATCACGACTTGCCTATCATTCTGTGTACCTTTAATTAATTCATGTATACATTTTATGTCTCTTTAATATCTGTTATACTGCTAGAAATTCCACAAACCACATCCATGAGTTGAGTACGCTTTAAGTCTCTCGTCAATAGCAACAAATAATGTTACTGTCTTAAATTATTACTTAGCAATCTCATGTAGATTACTTTCTCTGGCACGGTATATAAATGGGTTGTATGTGAGTTTTCAGGAAAAGAAACTGCATAAAGGAGATAGATGGATGGGGAAGGTTAACTTTGTCGAGATACGGTCTTTTTGGCATATATTCAGAAGTTTTGATAGGATGTGGAGCTTCTTCATATTGTGCTTGCAGGTTAAATACAATTTTAATCTATACACAAGCTCTAGATCATTCTGAACTCATGGAGTATTAATTTTCTCGGACTTGCTTTTGTTTTACTGGTTATAGGTGATGATTATCCTTGCTTGGAACGGTACGGGAAATCCGACTTCTATATTTGAGCCGCATGTTTTCCAGAAAGTACTGAGTGTTTTCATAACTGCCGCGATACTGAAGCTTGCACAAGGTAGACACAAACAATCTGTTTTCCATATCACAATGTAACAGTGCTCCATACTGCTGATGTTTGTGAAGACAATTGGTTGTGAATAGAATGAGCTGTGGTCGATGAGGGTTTTATTTTTTGTTTATAGATTACTAATAATTGAAAGTGGCATTTATATATCTTGTTGCCTTTGTACTTGACAATTGTTTCCTCTGCAGCTGTTAGACACTTTTTGTATTGATTCGAGTAATTTAACAGTTTCCTCTTACTTCAGCTGTCTTGGACATCGTATTGAGCTGGAAAGCTCGGCATGGCATGTCCATAAATGTGAAATTAAGATATATATTGAAGGCTCTTTCAGCTGCCGCATGGGTTATAGTGCTGCCAGTTACGTATGCATACAGTTGGAAAAATCCTCCAGGATTCGCACAAACCATAAAGCAGTGGTTTGGGAATAATCCATCTTCACCAACTATGTTTATATTGGCTGTCCTGATATATTTGTCCCCAAATATGCTATCTTTGTTGTTGTTTATGCTTCCATTTATCCGTCGGAGAATGGAAAGATCAAACTTCAAAATCGTCATGCTCATGATGTGGTGGTCTCAGGTATATGCATTTTACGATCCTTTCTAGAATTGGTTACTACTTGGACACATGGATGTGTTTTACTTATTTCTTCGATGCCCAAACAGCCTCGGCTTTATGTCGGAAGGGGTATGCATGAGAGTACGGTCTCTCTTCTCAAGTAAGAATAAAGATTCAAATTCTGTCCACTCTGGTGTTTGATGCAACTGTCACCTTACATTCCATAAATGTTTTGAAGGTACACAATATTCTGGGTTCTGCTAATAATGGCAAAGTTACTATTCAGCTACTATGTTGAGGTATGGCTTTCCCCAAACATAATAATTTAATTGCCAACCTCTTAGTTCTTTTAGAAGTCTCAGGGGCACCTTTATTCCTGCAATGCTTATTTGGCTGTTACATATAAAGGGGGCAACTGGTATAACTGTTTGAGGTTGGATTGAAGCTCATTGTTTGACTGTAAGAATTTGTGTGTTGAAATATGGCATTCAGGAGAACCATATGTGGGAATTTTTAAAAGTTTCGACTTTGTTGAGAGATTGGTCTTGTTTTGGTAAACATCGGTATAGTTAGGTGCACAAATTCACCATTTTTACGAACAATAGACTGGGAGAAATGTGTTTAACGTTTGCACTAATAACAGAGAATGAGAATGAAAATTAGAATGGACTCATTCCATTATCCTTGTTTCCGTTTGTTGAGTGCCATCCATTTTTCCACAAGTTCATGGATTTGAATAATGCAACTTTTCTCAAAGAGATTTAGCTTTACAGACTCAAAAGTTGTAGTTCTAACTTTCAATTCATCATATTTTAGATAAAGCCTCTTGTTGGCCCAACAAAAGCTATTATGAAAATCCACATCAGTACCTATGACTGGCACGAATTTTTCCCTCAAGGTATGAGTTCTCAACTTGTACTGGTTGGGTAGATTAGGAGGAAACCGGAACGATGTTATACTACCTGAACTATAAATAAAATTTACATTCCCTTACCATTGGTTTCTCTTTACAGCTAGGAACAATATGGGTGTTGTTATTGCACTATGGGCACCAGTTGTTCTTGTAAGTTCTCTTTGCACTTTTCTTATTCTTACTGATACCTGTTGCATCCATTTAATGACATGGTATCCATTTTCTACAGGTTTATTTTATGGATACTCAAATTTGGTATGCAATCTTTCAAACAATATTTGGAGGTATATATGGTGCCAGCCGCCGACTTGGAGAGGTATGGTTATTACTAGTGCAGCCGCTTAACATTTGCCATCAAGAGCAGCATTTATATGGTTTTTTATTTTTTCTTTGCTGATCCTAAATAACCAGTAAACTTGCATGTATTGCAAAAGTCTTAGTAAATTGTATCAATGCTCATCATGTTATAACAAGTAAGGCACATGACTAGGAGTCTGCATTTGGCACTCGGTAGACTTTAGAGTATAATTTTCCTGACTGAACGGTGATGATGCAGTTTGACCCAGTTTAGATGTTATGCACTGTCTGTAAATGCTAAATAGCAACTTTGTTAGTTGAATGGTTGCATATTTGTCGATTAAGATGCGTTAAAAAGATTTTTTTGGTTGCACTGCAGTGATGAACTAGCTGTTTTTGTTGTTATAATGCCAGATTAGAACTTTGAACATGTTACGGTCTCGCTTTCTATCTTTGCCTGGTGCCATCAATGAGTGCTTAATACCTGAGGATAGGACTGACAAGGTTAAGAAGAGAGGACTGAAGAGCACATTTTCACGTAAATTTGAAGAGGTACTTATATCATATAATGAGTGCTAATGAACCTTTTATTTAATATCCTAATTTTGGTAAGCTTACAATGGCCAATATTCAGATTGTTTCCAACAAAGAGAAGGAGGCTGCTAAGTTTGCGCAGTTATGGAACACAATCATTAGTAGTTTCAGAGAAGAGGATTTGATTAATAACAGGTAACTGGATAATATCAACCCAACTCTTTATCCTTCATTTATACCTCTGTGTAGGTCATCCCTCTATTCTGTCTTTCACCACTTTCCCTTGCGAACGTACAGAGAAATGGACTTATTGCTTGTGCCATACTGGGCTGACCGTGCCCTAGATCTTATACAATGGCCCCCATTCTTACTTGCTAGCAAGGTCTGTCTTCTGATGCTTCATGAGTATGTTATTGTGATTGACATGTCATCTATAAAAGGGACTTTTACCTGTCAAATTAGATGCCTATTGCAATTGATATGGCAAAAGACAGTAATGGAAGGGACCATGAGTTAAGAAAAAGATTGAACACAGATACCTACATGCGCTTTGCTATCTGCGAGTGTTATGCATCATTTAAGAACATCATCGACTTCCTGGTACAAGGAGAGCGTGAGAAAATGTGAGTTTGTCGCTTTTCAATGGTTCATGTTTGTGCAATTTGCTGAAAACTATGTAATTCTGTCTTCTCTCCGCTCGCAGAGTTATCAATGAAATTTTCTGCAAAGTTGAAGAACTTAAACAGTTGGACAACTTAATCAATGAATTGAATATGACTCATCTGCCTGTTCTGTATGAGAAGTTTGTAACGCTCATCGAGTACTTGGTAAGTGAACAGTTTAGTTCTGTCAGCATCAGTGAATCATGAAATTGTGATTCTAATTAGTGACGCTAATTCTGCAGCTGAAGAATAAAAAGGAAGACAAAGATCAGGTTGTCATTGTCTTGCTTGATATGCTTGAGGTAACGATAAGAGACATCATGGAGGATGCAGTTCCAAGGTAAGCTATTGAGGACATCAAACGTTGTTATTGCTGGTATGATGCTTAAGATTTAACACAGAATTCTTTCTCTTTGAAGTCTGCTGGACTCGAGCCATGGCGGGTATTACACCAAGGATGAGGGGATGAATCTCCATGATGAAAAATATTTATTTGGTGCCCTGAATTTTCCGATCCCTGAGACGGAGGCTTGGAGAGAGAAGGTAAAGTTCAGCTTTCATCTCATTAATTATTATTGTCATATCTTATGCAATTAACCTAGAATTGGAAAAATGGCGTGAGATATTCATTTAACTCGATCGACGCTGTACCAACATTTTGTCATGGTGACATATTCAATCTTTAGATTAGGAGGCTCCACCTATTGCTTACTGTAAAGGAGTCCGCTATGGATGTTCCTTCCAACTTGGAAGCTAGAAGGCGAATTACATTCTTTTCAAACTCTCTGTTTATGGACATGCCAGTAGCACCTAAAGTCCGGAACATGCTCTCCTTCTCGTAAGTGCATATTTAGTTCTTGATATAATTTATTCCAACAGCTGAAAATACCTGTTTGTGTTCTTGTTCAATATAATTAGTTATTGCAAACTATAACGGGTGTGTCCATTATAGTCTGTAGTTTGTACAGACTGAATGTCATTTCTGTTCACATAGTTTATGTACAGAATCGTATCATTAGTGATGTGAATTATACTGAGCTTTCAGCTGATTTCAAGTTTGGTGTCTTGCTTGATTCAGGGTTTTAACGCCCTACTATACGGAGGATGTTCTTTTTTCGATTGATGCACTTGAAAAACCCAATGAGGATGGTGTTTCTATTCTGTTTTATTTGCAAAAGATATTTCCAGGTTACACTCTTGATCTCTAACCTTTATTTATCCTCACACCGAAGTGCTTGTGCATTCTGCTCAACATTTGGATTTGGATTTATGAGTCTTATTTATTGATGCTAGATGAGTGGACAAACTTTTTGGAGCGTGTGAAGTGCGAAAATGAAGAAGAACTTAGAGCCAACCCTGATCTGGAAGAGGAACTTCGTCTCTGGGCATCATACCGTGGCCAAACACTGACAAAAACTGGTAAAATTCTGACATGACTCTCCCTTATGTGAAATGCATGCAGTTTGACCTTAGGGGTCCATTGAATTGCGACCAACTCACGTCTTATTTTCTTATGTTAACAATAAGTTCGAGGCATGATGTACTATCGAAAAGCTTTGGAGCTACAGGCGTTTCTTGACATGGCTAAAGATGAAGGTACTTGTAATTGTTTAAGTTTCATCCTTGGCATTTTTACATTAGCTTTTCTGGCTGCAACTAATATATGTGCTCCTGGTGTTTTCAGAATTAATGAAAGGATACAAAGCAGCAGAATTTAGCACTGAAGAAAATTCAAAGAGTGAGAGATCATTAATGGCACAATGTCAAGCAGTAGCGGATATGAAATTCACATACGTGGTATCCTGCCAGCAGTATGGTGTGCACAAACGATGTGGTGATGCCCGGGCAACAGATATATTGAAGCTTATGATAGCGTTCGTATCTGATCTGGATTTTAAGCTTGTACTTAGATTCTGAAAATTGCAATGACTTTAAACAAACATTTCTTCATTCTATGTGGAATTTATTTCAGGATTTCGTAACTTCTCCTTGCAGGTACCCATCTCTTCGTGTAGCTTATATTGACGAGGTTGAAGAACCCAGCAAAGACAAATCAAAGTCTGACAAGGTTTATTATTCTGCTCTTGTAAAGGCTGCCTTACCGAAGTCAGCTAATTCACTTGAGCCAGCTCAAAAACTAGACCAGGTACAACTTATGTTTATTAATCTTTGAAGTTATAGGAGATTGGAGTAGAGTCCGTAAGGTTTGAGATTTCCAGAAATAAGATGATTAGGTTATAGCAAAAGTTTGACTGGCAAACAACTCACAAGCAGTTCATTCATCTTATTGAAAAATATACATGAAAGTCAAATGTACTACATGCATATATACCTGTAGGGATTTACTGACACGTGCTACTCATCCAGTGATCTGATGTATATATCTTGTTTTTAGTATTAAAGAATGCATGATGCATATTCGATAATCTTTTGAAATGCTTTTCAATATAATGTCGATGAGCAACATCTCTTTGACAAAGGGCCAGTGTATTTATAATTTATCTTTTATAAGGACATAAGGGAGTGCATGATGATTAGTCACTGTTACAGCTAATCTCGGTCAATTATTTAAATGTGAGAGAATCATTATACTAAGTATGATGTGTGATCAAGTAATTTGTTATCTTGAACAGGTTATTTATCGAATAAAACTCCCTGGTCCTGCTATACTGGGTGAAGGTAAACCTGAAAATCAAAATCACGCCATTATTTTTACACGTGGAGAGGGGTTGCAAACAATAGACATGAACCAGGTATCCTGTCAAAGATATGTGTTTACGCATGATTATTATGTAATGTGCTAATGCTGTCAGATACAACAGGATAATTACATGGAAGAAGCCTTCAAAATGCGGAATTTGCTCCAAGAGTTCATCAAGAAAGATGATGGTGTGCGATACCCAACTATTCTTGGGTTCAGGGAGCACATTTTCACTGGAAGGTACTTCGGTTGAAACAAAGATATTAAATACAGTTAATGCCTTCCTGGAGGGATTGTTAGAATTTTTGTGCTTGTAATACTGACACGTGCTTGAACCTTTGCAGTGTGTCTTCACTTGCATGGTTTATGTCAAATCAGGAAACTAGTTTTGTGACTATTGGGCAGAGACTCTTGGCAAACCCTTTGAAGTAAGAATTGATTTTACTGCTAGATTTTCATCTGCGCACACTATATACGACATAAACTAGACTTCGGTATCTTGTCATTCTGTGAACGGTGTAAAACCTTTTGAATATAGTAATCACAATGATGTGTTGTACTCACATACATTTTCAGCACATTACATATTATTTTTCTGTTTATGCGAATTAGAAACAAAAACCAAACATTTAAATTTAATATATGTAGATTTCAATCATGTGACCCTCATGAGTTGCTTTGTGTTAAGAAGAAATATAAATTATGAACAAATCCAACCAGGCAGTTGAGGTGATTGATGAAATGCTTGTTCAAAGGTTAACATTGTTTATTTGGTATTAACTATTTAAACATCAATGTTTGTTCAGGGTCCGATTCCATTATGGCCATCCAGATGTATTTGACAGATTGTTTCACCTGACAAGAGGGGGAGTGAGTAAAGCCTCAAAAGTTGTAAATTTGAGTGAGGACATATTTGCAGGTAAGAAGAATAAAAGGCATAGGTGTTCATTTGGTTTCTTTAAGGGTTCTGGTATCACATGTATGGTCGTGTTCATGGGCAACAGGTTTTAACTCTACTCTCCGCGAAGGCAATGTTACTCATCATGAATACATACAAGTTGGTAAAGGAAGGGATGTCGGGCTAAATCAGATTGCTTTGTTTGAGGCTAAGATTGCTAATGGTAATGGAGAGCAGACAATGAGTCGTGACATATATAGGCTTGGACACCGGTTCGACTTCTTCAGGATGTTATCTTGTTATTTTACCACTGTTGGCTTCTATGTTAGCACAATGGTATATGATTCAATTACTCATCTCTTTGTTCCGCATTTCTTAGTATGATTTTACAATTATTGGAATCGTCTTTCTCATGTGTTTTTACAGATTACAGTGCTCATAGTCTATGTCTTTCTTTACGGCCGACTGTATCTCGTTCTCAGTGGTCTCGAAAGGGGGCTGAGTACTCAGGCTGCTATCCGTGATAACAAATCTCTTCAAGCTGCTCTGGTTTCACAATCGTTTGTCCAGATTGGGTTTTTGATGGCTTTGCCTATGATGATGGAAATTGGTTTAGAAAGAGGGTTTCGCAATGCTTTAAGTGACTTCGTACTGATGCAGTTGCAGTTAGCCCCCGTCTTTTTCACATTTACCCTTGGAACGAAGACTCACTACTATGGAAGGACATTACTCCATGGCGGTGCAGAGTACAGGGGAACAGGACGTGGTTTTGTTGTGTTTCATGCGAAATTCTCCAATAATTATAGATTTTACTCCCGTAGCCACTTTGTCAAAGGGTTCGAGCTGATGATTCTTCTCATTGTGTACCAGATATTTAGTCAAACGTACAGAGGTGCAATTGGTTATATTTTGATCACAATATCGATATGGTTTATGGTGGCCACATGGCTTTTTGCGCCTTTTCTATTCAATCCTTCAGGATTTGAGTGGCAAAAGATAGTCGATGATTGGACTGATTGGAACAAATGGATTAGCAACCGTGGAGGTATTGGTGTGCCTGCAGAAAAGAGTTGGGAATCCTGGTGGGAGAAGGAACAAGATCATCTCCGCCATTCTGGAAAGGTCGCTACCATAGTTGAGATATTGCTAGCTCTTCGATTCTTCATCTACCAATATGGGCTTGTGTATCACATGACGATCACAGCACATACCAGGAGTATATTGGTGCGCATTCTCTGATGCATTTAGTAAAATAAACTACAAGATTTGTTGTTCAAATTATTTCTAATGAGTTATCACTTGACTTGCAGGTGTATTGTGGCTCGTGGATTGTCATTGGAGTTGCTTTGTTGATCATGAAGGTATGAGCATTGAGCAATGGTCCTCCATATCTGTGATACAAACATCATTTCTTGATTATTGATTAAGAACATGCAAGCTAGTTGTATATAGCATTGAATTGCTTTTATGTGATGAGATTTTAACATCAGTGCCAATTTGTTTATGTAGGCTGTATCTGTTGGAAGGCGTAGATTCAGTGCAAGTTTTCAGCTTGCTTTCCGGTTGATCAAAGGACTCATTTTTCTTGCCTTTGTTTCGATATTAATCACCTTACTAGCACTCCCAGTTGTGAAATTCAAAGACATTATAGTTTGCATCCTTGCCTTCTTACCTACCGGATGGGGCTTACTTCTTGTAAGTTACCTTTTCCCCTTTGACTCATCTCCATCATCTATATTTTCTAACTTGTAGCTTCAATTCCATTTACAGATTGCTCAAGCAAGTAAGCCAGTTGTTAAACGTGCTGGGTTCTGGGGATCAGTGAAGACGCTTGCGTGTGGCTATGAAGTATTAATGGGACTGCTCCTTTTCACCCCTGTGGCATTCCTGGCTTGGTTCCCGTTCGTGTCTGAGTTCCAAACTCGTATGCTGTTCAACCAAGCCTTCAGTAGAGGTCTCCAAATCTCTCGTATTCTTGGCGGCCAGCGGAAAGACCGTCCTAGCAACAAGCAGTAGTAGCGTCAGTCTTTTCATTGTAAATTAAGCAACACCTGCAGTATACTCTGCTGTCCCACTTAGACTCTACTAGCAGTAGCGGTAGCAGTTGTTTTATATGTATGAAGTTATGATTGAATCTCAGCCGTTCAAATATCATGATAAAGAAAATCTGACCTTTGGTCAAATCACTGGAGTTCCGCATGCGTAGTGCAACAAAACGTGACCAGCAATACACGAGTTGTTCATCATCAGAGCGAAGAGGTGTGATGATACCGCATCTCTTGTTTCGCCGGAGATGCTTATGACGCCTGAATTCTCTCCTTTGCCGGAGATTTTGGTTGAAATGGCGAATGAAGAGTGGGGAGTTGATGGCTATCTATGGATTGATGAAAGGTTTGATCAGACTGAGAGATGATAGTGAGAATTGTGATGATGTTGATGAGCTGAGTTGGATTCATGTTAAGGATGGTCGTTAAGGGCAGCCTTGACTCGAGACGATTTAAGAGTTGATGTAATCCGCAGTTTGGGATCGTGAAGAAGTTAACAATTTTAGTGAAAACTTAATGCTATTTTGGTGAGTAGATTGAACTAACATGAAGTGCAGATTGCGCTACTGGGAGAGGAGAAATTGATGATGATCTAGAGGGTTTAGGAGATGCAGAGGGAGATGATGTGAAGAGGAGGATTTGGTACTTGAGACTTCTGCTGGGATAATGGTGTTGGAAAATGTATTAGAAGAGGGTTGTAAAATGAGAAGTTTTTATATTATATATAATCACAACTCAATTCAATTTTGTATAATCGGACATCCGTCGTTATTCCGTCACATATGCATCGTTAAATATAATGTTTACTATATGTGTTTTTCCCAAAACCACCTGTTCAATAGGTGAATTTCAACAAAATCTTTTTTTCTAAATATAAACATCATTTAATTCAATTTTGATCAAATTAGACGGCCTTAAATTTAAGTTGAAAGATAAGATGAGCAAAAAGAAGAAAATCATATAATATTTGTATGTCGTTAATGTTCAATTCGTATTTTACCACTCAACCAATTATTTTTCTTTTATATTTCTTAATCATATATATATTAAAAGAGAAGTATGATTGACACGTGTCGCCGTGTGAGCGATTTCGCCTACGTGTCATTTTTTTAGATTTTTGAATTCTTTTTGCTTTTTTCTGATTGGTTGGCTTTTTTATAAATCCTAAAAACCCTCTTATCCAATTTTTAAAAATTGGTTACACACAAATTTAAATTTAACAATTTTTTAAAAATCAGGATTTATTCTTTTTTTAATTGCTTTTAAATGTCCTCAAATCATGTATTTTATCCAATGGTTGATGTTATTCAAATTAATTATATGTTAGAATCATAATATCCGATAGTTGTTAAGTGATGAATATATGTTCTTCAAATTTCAGATTTTTTTAGATTTTGAATTCTTTTTGCTTTTTTCTGACCCTCTTATCCAATTTTTAAAAATTGGTTACACACAAATTCAAATTTAACAATTTTTTAAAAATCAGGATTTATTCTTTTTTTAATTGCTTTTAAATGTCCCCAAATCATGTATTTTATCCAATGGTTGATGTTATTCAAATTAAAAATAAAGGACTTGGTGACAGAATTCATGCCACTGTTAAAAAGGACTTGGTGACTAAGTTTGAACCCTTCTTGATTGAAGGGAAAACTAATATATTTACTAATTTCTCTTTGAGTGTCTCCATTGGTACGTACCGAACAACTAATCACAATTTTAAAATTGGTTTCCTGTCCACAACCCGCATCAAATCATGCGATGATGATCCTTTGAATCAGACTGGCCTTCAACCAGTCTGTTACAAAGGAATACTAAATGGTTCTCTCAATCCAGACTTCTTAGTTGGTGAGTAATTAAAATTTTTTTTAACATGCACTCACAATCCAGAATTTGACTAATTTTTTTTTGTGTGTTCAGATGTCATTGGGCAGATTGTTGAAGCTAGCCATCTCGAGGTTATCTCAGTTAATGGGAAAGATACTCATAAGATTTCCTTGGAACTCCGCAACACTGAGTATAAAAAAATTGCCTTTTCATTTTGATATCCTCAGTAATGCATATATATTATTCGACTAAATGTTTCATTCTAATAAAAGTTTGCTCTCTTTATTCTTTATAGTGATGATCGCCTACCAATGGTATTGTGGGGTAACTTTGCTTTGACTGTGTCCGATGCTATTAAAGATCGTGGTAAAAATGCAGTCATTTGTGTCTTGAGGTTTGGAAAAATAAAAGTCTGGAAGGGTAATAACTTGATTCAGCAAGAAATCGTCTATGCTTATATCCCTGTAGTTTCATAACTGATGCTTCTTTTAAATGGAAACTTGCAGATCAACGTAGTGTGAGTAATGCATACAATGTATTAAAAGAGAAGTATGATTGGACACGTGTCGCCGTGTGAGCGATTTGGCCTACGTGTCATTTTTTTAGAATTTTGAATTCTTTTTTCCTTTTAATTTAATATCTTTGGATTAATTATTGCAATATTAAGTACAAAATATATTACAATAAATGTTTTTCCATTGACTTTTGATATGGAATTATATGCAATTAAGTTGAGAATACTTTGCAATTAACATGTACATAATTCAATTCTTAATATGGAATAATTTCAAAATGAAATATATTTTTACAATTTTTAATCAAAACACCCTATTAGGATCCATTTGATTTTTCATTTGCAACTATTTTACAGTTAATTGTAGTACGTTTGACTTTTCAATATGGAAAAATTTAGTAAAAATATCTTATGATATGGAGTAATTAATGATTCCCATTAAAATTTAGTAAAAATATCTTATGATATGGAGTAAAATTATTTTGATTCCAATTTCAATGATTCCCATTAAAATTATAATATGTTGATGAAGAATCTTTCCTAATTCCTTTGTACATTTATGAAAGGTTTTCCTAATCAATATTTCTTTACACTCAAATATCAAATTTAAATTACTTAAAATTACTCAAAATATAACTTCACCCCGCACAAGGTGCGGGTAAATACCTAGTTTTAGTATTAAAAACTAGTACATGCTTGTCCGTTACAGCAAACTGTCTGTCCTAGCAGGCAGCCTCTTGAAGAAGTTACTTGGAACTGAAGGCAGCTTGCTTCGAAACTTCGGATGCCTTAAAGCGTAGAGCCCGGCCACCAAAACCACAACTCGAAAAGGCATCATGTAGAGCACAACTGCAGCAAAAACACTGAACAAAATAAACATGCTTGTTGCTCGAGGATCTCTCCAACTAAGCAAAGACCCGAATCTTTCGCCTTGAGTCGCAAGATCTCCCACCACGGTTTGAATCCTCCCTGCCACACTCCTTAGCCTGTCATACCTCATTCGAACCAGCTCATTTGGTTTCGTAGATGGAAATGTATCGAATTCTTCATCAATTTCGTCCGGATGAGCTGACTCAGCCCACGAAAGCTTAATGTCCATATGCGCCGGATGTCGTGGCCTACGCCTGTAATTCCATAACCCTATGAAAAACATGTATAGAAACATTGTTGGAAGGATCAGCTCCGGATACCAAATAAGTATTAGAAACAGAATGTGCACCAGGACAGAACTCGTAGGATTTTTCCAATGGCAAACATCCCCGAACCATCGGGCTAAGGAGAAGAATCCGGATAATAATGACATGATCCGAAAGAAATTAGCTTTGCTTCTTCTCATGCTCCACATTTGTGCATCCACATCAAGCATATACTCCACAACCTCCTTTCTCAACGGTGGCTCCGCTCTGCCTAATCTAGCGGCCACTAAGTTCATCGCTTGGTACCTCAAGTTGTCAACTTGAGCTGGTGTAAACGGTTGTAAGTAATGCATTTTGGGCAGCAACGGCTGTCCATAAACGTGTAACGTATTGGCTACGGATATGTTGGTGAAGCGGACGGCGAGCTGTAGCTCGCCAGTCTTTCTGACCCCGGTCGGGTGAAGGTCAAGTAAGGGGAATGAATCGGTATAAACTCTATGACTCTCAAGGGTCGATAAACGAATCCTGATCTTCCCAATTCGGGCATCTCTTGAAGTATTTTGTTGGCGGTCTGGATATGCTTGCTTCTCGGACGTGCCTAGATGGGAGTTGTCGAAGACTCCGAAGGTTATGACGGTGCAAGGATCATAGACTTGCCATGTATATTGCTCGTTCCATTTGGGTGCTAGTGTGTCTACAATAGTCCTTGTCCGGACCCATTTGGATCCGTACTTGGCCACACAAAAGGGGTCACTACTTCCTCTGCCATCTTTCACTTTCATAGGAATCAGCCCCTCAGCTCCAAGAACTCCTACCTCTAGCACCCCTACAGGCGGTGTCCATAGCTCTCGTGCCGTTGGTCTCTGATCACTAAGGTACATTGCGGATTCATCTAACACGTGATAGCTGCCTTCGAGACACGCCTTTAAATGAATCCTGCTTGAGAACTTACTCTTCAATCCACCAAACTCGAACCTTTCAAGGTTGTACCAACGAGAAGTTATTGCCCGTTGGTCTAATCGCTTCTCGAATGTGGTTAAAGATAAGGCGATGCGGCCTAAGACCTCGTCTTTCGAGGGATGAACTCTGTCCTGGACCGAAATGATCAATTGTTCTTCAAATGGCTCTGCAGCAACAAACACCAAATCCTCATTCCAAAAAGGATTCCCTGTTGGAGCTGAGAATATCTTAGTCTTTTGCACCTGATTTCCAACTTGTGCTACAACAAGAACTTTCGGGATTCGAGTTAGATCATTAGGGATCAGGTCTTGTGCTTCGGTGACATTGATTCTCAAGTACCATAACTTTGGTGAAAGGTAGACTTTAGACTTGATATTGAGCAGTCCTTGGCCGTGTACCAATGCGGCATCCGAATGCCAAGCCTCAGAAAAGGCCTCATCAGCTTGAGTCCCCATCCAAACCGCAACCATGAGTTCCCCATTTCTACTATCTAGTTTATACCATTGCGGAGCCAATGGACTATCCGGTGGCACCCTCGTTGGGACATCGTTTAAATCAAAAACCACCTTCCCTATACACTCATCTCGCCCAACCATCGCCTTATCCTTTACGAAAACTTCAAGTACCGATGCTTGCAAACTCTCCTTGGCGAATGCAAACACTTGGTTCCATTCGGGACTTATCGTTCGCTCAATGTGATTGGTACTTCCCTTATAATTCCCAAGCTTGATCTCAACGTAAGGGTCACATGTTCCGGTGATGGAACTTGGCCGGAGCGACTTAGCCTTTACAACTTTAACATATAAGTAGTACATATGCTCCACAAGGTCATTTGTGCCTGATATTTTCTCTCCATTTCCTCCTCGTCCGTGAAGCCATGGGTCCGGTCCAATCACCGGACTGGTGCTCTTCGAATCATAATCATCGTGATGATCGGGGTAGCGCTGATGCGGCGGAACCCTTAACCGATGGCGTATCATGTCTTGAAAACTTGAGTGACTAGAAATGGAGTGAGTTATTAGAAGCTGCTTAAGAAACTGAACAAGTGATTGTGTACTTATTGAAATGTTAGTAAAGAGCTACTTTTTTGGAGGAGATGTGGGTATGTAGTGTCAGTAGAGAAGCAACGAATGATTTCAAGTAGAAGCTGCAAGCTTTTTGATGATCCAAAATGAGGCAAGGCATAATGCGTGTTTTAAATTAATAATGTTTATTAAGATTAACGTTTGTGGCTTGTTTGAATTATTAGTACTAAATGATATTATGACTCTATTAGAGAATGGATCAAATGAAAAGTGATAGTTTGGTTGTAAAATGCAAACAAATCTAGACCACTCATTGAATTACATCCGACGGTTATAATATAATCTTATTAATCAATATATTCAATGACAAAAGGGGAATAATGGAAATATACATTGTAATATATTTTACCAATATTTTAATTAAATTTAATCTCTTATTTTAAGGAACCGACATTTAATTTTTTGATAGGGAAATCGACATTCAAATTTTTGTTTTTTCAATAATTCAATTTTTGCATTTGTATATGTACGTTTATTCACAATTGTTTATCACAAGTCTATTACTTGCCTACATTTGATTCAAGAATCATATTATAGGAAATCATGAATCATAGATGTTTTATACTTACAATATTAGTTAGTATCTTATATTTTTTATAATGGTGTTCGCATCTAATATAAAGACTGAATGTAAACGTAACCATAATAGTGTAAACACAAGTTTATTATTTGCCGATATTTGATTCATGAATCATACGATAGCAAATCATGAATCATAGAAGTTTAATAACTAAAACTTTATTTCGTCCTCTAATAAATTGGTGGATTTCAGGAGAGATGAAATCTAAAATGGACAACAGTAATCAGGAATCCAGCAATGAACATTTTGTTACACCCGATTGCCCTAATTCATATGTTCCAACGAAATTTGTATATACTTGTCTGTGCACAAAGTACTTAAATGAAATCACATTTTGTATATACTTTTAGAACTAAAAGAACTTTTCTATTATTTATTGATGCGAAAAAGTTGAAAAATAATAGACATATAGTATATATAAGGCATTTCATTTAATAAATTCAATGATGCTAGTAGATATTTGAAACCTTTTAAGTTTGTACATAACTTCAACATTTTAAAAATTAATTGAATATAAAAAAATCAGTCCTTGTTTTGAAAATTTAGATAATACGGATTTTTAATATTCTGATTTTTCAAATACTGCATAAAAGTTTTCCTTTATTACCCTTGCATACGTTTTAGATTGTAAGTACAACAATTGTTGAAGCTAAAAACTTCAAATGTTTACATCAAACACGTCCACACCTTGCATGTTAGCTCCATCTTAGTGCATGAAGAAAGCAAAGAAGGAAGCGACCGTAGCACTGACCAATGAACCAACGACAGGGACGATCACGGCGGAGGCGTCGCTGGCAGCAGGGCCTGGAGCGGCAGCAGGTGCCTCGGTGGCCAAGACGGAGCTGATGGAGGCAGCTGCAATGAGGGCAGCGCATGCAACCTTCTTCATTTCCATTGTATGAATGAAAAGCTGGTGAATTGGTTGCAGTTTTCGAGTTAAAGCGAGATTAGTTTGACCTAAACCCGCTTTAGCTTTTGATAGAAACGTAAACGCTGCTTGCCTGATTTTTGTGGTGATGTATGGTGGTTTATATAGTTGAGGATACTTAATTTTGGGCATGTACATTTTGGAAATTTGCTATTTTTGGGTATTTAATTTTTTTAGCGGTTGTGAATGATAGTTTATTTATAGACTGTTACATTTGCATGTTATTCGGGAAACGATTGAATATTGTTGAGTTTCGAAAAGGAATGGTCTCAGGAGATTGAGCTTCCATATATAGTACAACCCGTACAACCCAATTACAGCGAAATAAAATGACATCATTTTTCAAAAATTTAAACAATATTATCACAAATATAATATAAAATGTGAAATTCGGAATTGTTTTCATTACGAATGGATTATTATTATCATAGAGTAAGGATCAGGTGAAAAACATTTCACCTTTGAGTTATAAGAGTATAAGTTTTTAGGGAAAGTATCATGTGGAACCCCCACCTTTTCATGGATCTATGGATCCCTCTTTGCATCCGTTGATTGCATTTACTGTTTGCATTTTTAAACGCACCAGATTGTGCCAGCGCATTAATGAGCATGTGCAACTCACGTGTGCATTTGTCATGTGCATTTGTCATGTGCATTTCACGTGTGCATTTCAAAAATGCAAACACATGGCACAATCTGGTGCACATAAAAAATGCAATCAACGGTGATGAAAGGAAATCCATGGATCCATGGAAAGGAGAGTTCCACATGATACTTCCCCTAAGTTTTTATTTGACAACGCTCGACAAATTTTACAGCAAATTTTAAAAATCACCCCGCTATTTCTATTATATATCTAATCAGCGCCTAATAGTCATCAATTTTAAATAAATTGCTCTGCTCTGTTCGAGAAGAAGAGAGGAATTGCGAAGAGGAGACGACTATGAACGCACCGGACCGATACGAGCGCTTTGTGGTGCCTGAAGGCACAAAAAAGTAACATTCCATTCCCAACTCTTCGCTCGCTTCCTTTCTCGTCTATTTTTTCTGGTCTGTTAATTTCATAATTCCGTTGATTGATTTCTAGGGTTTCGTACGAGAGAGATATGAAGATAATAAACGCTGCTGCGTTTACGATTGAGAGGGAGGATCACACTGTCGGAAACATTCTCCGCATGTCTGTATGCTTTTCTTTTGAATTTCTTAGGATTAGGTTTTTGCGGGAAACCCTAGAAGTTTACTGATTTTGTTGGTTTTGGAATTGTGATAGGCAATTGCATAGGGATGAGAATGTTCTCTTTGCTGGTTACAAACTTCCGCATCCCCTCCAGTACAAGATCGTCGTCAGGGTACGTGAATGTTTGATGCATGTTATTGGTTGAATTACTAGATACCATTCATGTCGAGCGACTTGTAACTTGTATTTATGTTGATAACCTTGTATTTGTTGGGGTTGGCGTGCATGTAGCTAAGTTTATGTAGTCTGAATTATTGCATTTGTTGTAATGTGGCGTGTGATTAATGTTGGAGATGGTTGACTGACACTATTGATATATCTTTTGAGCAGATTCACACGACGAGTAAATCATCACCAATGCAGGCGTATAATCAGGCTATTAATGATTTGGACAAGGAGCTTGATCATGTGAAGAATGCATTCGAGGTTAGGCTTCTATCATTCATGGCCTCCTTTTCACGGCATTAGAAAATCATTGATGTATATAAGTATATTTATGCTTGCAGTTTCATTGCTTTTTAAATTTAAGAATGCCTTCGTTTTTATTCTGCATGTTGTCATAAAATTCCCTAGTTTCAAACCAGGCTTTAACAGGATCTACCGCATTATTAATTACTGCCATGTCGAGTGTGTTCCGAGTCACATACATTTCTGTCCAGTTATTCAGTCTTGTATATTAGTAAATTGGACTTCCAATATATTATGCTACTTACCTGTTGGTGTTTGTTGTAGGCTGAGATCGCAAGGCACTCCGAGACATATTGAGTCAGACACAGATTGACATGCGATATTGTTTCCTCATCTGCTTTTTAGAATCTGAAGTTGAGAACCATCATGTTTTTTGTTAGGTGGGTTGTCCCTTGTCCTAGCAGAAGAAATATTTTTGTATGACATTTTGAAATTGGGCATGGTCTCCTGTCTATGCTTCCCTATCTAGAAATAAGTAAACACTTACTCTAAACATCCTGTGCAGTCTTGTGTGTACTAAATATTTCAGGATTCCCAGTTGTTCATAAAAGCTTCTCTATGAGCCTCTACTGTATCAGTAATTGCCAGAATGTTTTCATGACAAGAAACTAGAAAACAAGCGTAAGTCAGAGTAGCCATTTTCCACTGTTCATCAACCAAGTTGTATCAGGGTATACAGGCTCAGAGGGGGTTCATTTGCGACCCAGGGGGTCAATTACGAATCTGCGACCCAGGTAAATTACCGTTGGATCGAGGTGATCCAACGTTCCACAATTTTTTTTTTTGTCTTTTTGCGCGAAGTCAAAGTGCACATTCGCGAGTCAAAAATGTGCATATAGTTCAATTGAAAAATGCAAATAGACAAAATTTCTGATCAAAATGTGCACGAGTTCGCAAAGGAACCGCACTCTACAGGCTCATTATCAAAAGTATGACCCGATATTAAAAAATTCAATTTCGGCCTCGAAAGGGGGTGGTCAGAGTGATTGAACATGAGGATAAATTTGTAGACTATTATATTTATAAGAACTTCCTCTTTATCATTGATTTGAGTAGTACGATAGATGAGATTGACGGTTTATTTTAAATTAAATCTCATGCGCATAGTTATTAATAATCAAAGAAAAAATATGTTTCATGATCTTACATTGTTTTTGGTATGGGAACTCCAGCCGTGCCATCGAGTGTTCTGAGTAAATTCATGGTCGAACGTAATTACCTGCAAATCACGTCAATCAGGTGCGATCATAATCTCAACCTAATAATCTAACATTTATTATTCTCCCGATAAAAATAACAATAGCAGAAGTCCGTGATTACTGAAAGGGCGAGGCCCAAACATACTACAAGTCCAAACATACTACAGGCCCAAGAGATTATTAGGGCGTAAACAAAATCTCAGCATATCTCTACAACACCAAAATCATAACTGACTACGCCGTTGCCGCGCACCACCACTTAACCTAAACTATGTCGGCCTCCGCCGCCTCCCGCCGTAAGTCCGACCTCATATCCGACTCCCTATCCGCCTCCGGTAAATTCTCCGAGAAGCTCAGCCTTCCGACGCTTCAATCCAAAATGAAGCACGATCCCGAAGGATATGAGACGGAGCTCGTCCTTCTCTACGACCAATTCAAATCATCTCTTGTTTTGTTTGAGCAGCAAGCTGCTCTTAGTTTTACTACAATCAGCGGAATACCGGCGGATCCTTCTGTAGCAAAGGATCTTGGTGATAGAGCGATGATTTTGGCTCATGTTACTCCATTTTACCCTAGACATCTAGCTGAGTTTCCTAAGGAGCTTGCTGAGTTTTTGAAATTGTCCGCACGGTCGCTTCCGGCTTCGTTGAGGTCTAATGTGACTCAGGCGCTTATTTTGCTAATGAATCGGAAGGTATGAAATTTGGCCTGAGTATATTAGGGTTTAGTTGCTGAGTATAAATCAAGTTGTGATTGTTTTTACTGTCCAGGTTATTGGAATACGTGAGACAATTGAGTTATTCATGGAGCTGCAGTGTTTAGGGGATAGGAATGTGAGGAAGTTGGCATTTAATCATGTCATTCAGAGCATAAGGAAGATGAATCAGAAAAGCAAAAACCAGGGGCAGAATAAGCCGCTTCAAAATGTATTATATGCAATGTTAAGTGTAAGCCTGATACGCAAACCTTCTTGCATTTTATTTTTGACCTATTTTGTGCAGTATGTATGATTTATTATGGTTTGAAGTGTTGCTTTTTAATTTTAATAGCAAGAAGATGAAATTAAATCGAAGAGGGCTCTGACAACTTTATGTGAGCTTCATAGGCGAAAGGTGTGGTTTGATGAAAGAACTGCAAATGCAATATGCACTGCTTGTTTCCATCCATCTTCACGGTACAACACACTTCAGTCCTAAACTTTTAGCCCATTAGCGTTTGTCATTTAGCAATTCTTCTCAAATCTATAGTAAATTGTGAACATTGCAGGATAATGATTGCTGCCCTATCATTTCTTCTTGATTATGAAAAAATTCAGGATGATGAGGATAGTGATAACTCGAGTAGTGATGATGAAGTGAACCCTCAAAACATCCAGGTTGCACTTAGCAGGGAGGCAGTATACAAGGTACAAAGTTCTACAATTGACTGATAATTCAGTCACAATTTTGGATGTATTATTTTATTCTGAAATTTTGTTTAACATAATTGTATCTGAAGGCACATAATAAAGGAACAGAGTCTAGTAAGAAGAAAAAGAAAGCAAAGCTGCAACGTGCAATGCGCAGCTTAAAACGGCAGCAGAGATTGTCTTCTGAAAAAACTTCCCCTACTTATTATTCGCCTCTGAATCACTTAAACAATGCCCAGGTTTGTGACTTTGAACTTTCATTCTGTTATATTTGTTATCGAGAGCTATAATTTTCAAAGTTCTTGCATGTAGGGATTTGCTGAAAAGCTTTTATCTCGTCTTCAAAGTTGCAATTATCGATTTGAGGTAAAAGCTTTTCAATTTTTTATATTTTCGAACTAATTGCTACACAGATATAATATCTCATCATTTTGCAATTTTCTGTAATGTTGAGAGGAATTTTCACTGGAAAAGTGTGTAAGAGTATTCTTTATACGTGACTTTATTTCTATTAAGGCAAAGTAAAGTGCTGTCCGGATCAAGAATATTATAGTTTTTGGTAACTCACTGATCTTGTTCCAGGTTAAGATGCTGATGCTGAAAGTAATTGCTCGAACCATTGGACTTCATAATCTGATTGTATTGAACTTCTATCCTTTTCTCCAGAAATATGTTCAGGTAGGCATCTTGCAACTGTTCTGGTGTATTTTCTTTTCAGACAGTTGCTTAAATAATTGTTCCTCTGCTTGCAGCCTCATCAGCGAGACATAACCAATTTGCTTGCAGCTGCTGTTCAAGCCTGCCATGATATGGTAACTTTTATGCTTGTTGCATGCATTTACGGTTTGATTTTCTCTTTTACAGTTTATTAACGATGGTTGTCTGCTGAAATCCATGAATTTTGCAGGTTCCCCCTGATGCAGTTGAACCTTTGTTTAAACAAATAGTTAACCAGTTTGTTCATGATCGTTCTCGTACAGAGGTACAGTCAAATACTGAGAATGATAGTAAGTGTAATTTATTTAGTACCGGCGACATATCTCATGCTAATCCTACATTTTACTTACAGGCGATTGCTGTCGGACTGAATGTTGTTAGGGAAATATGTCTGCGCATTCCCTTGGTATTTACTTTTGCGCAATTTTGTGGACGATGTTACTTTAGTTACATATTCACATTTCACAGTATTGGCAACATTTTTACTGATTTTGGTGGACACACAAAGTCATTTATATTGTATGCTTGTAGTTAATGACGGAAGAGTTGCTTCAAGATCTTGTTTTATATAAGAAATCACACGAGAAGGCAGTCTCATCTGCAGCCCGTTCACTCATCGCTTTATTCAGACAGGTGGGTCATAAAAGTTTGATTGTCTCTTGTTTTTATACCTCAGCCATTTAGGACACTAACACTTTAGTTTTGAACTTTTATCCTCATTTCATTGCAGATTTGTCCTTCGTTGTTGGTTAAAAAGGACAGGGGGCGACCAACAGATCCCAAAGCAAAGCCTAAAGCATACGGAGAACGCACTGTCTCCAACAATGTTCCTGATGTTGAGTTATTGTTAGAAGAAGAAGAAGATGAAATCTCGGATGAGGATGAGCTTTTGGGCAGCGATGAAGAGGCGGCTAGTGATGATGAAGCAAGTGAAAATGATGATATTGACAGGATGTCTGAAGATGGAGTTGACAATGATATCAACAGTGCCTCTGATGATGATGACATCATGAGCAGTGATGATGAAGCTGAGATTGATGATTCAGATGATGAAGCTGAGATTGATGATTCAGATGATGAAGCTGAGATTGATAATTCTGATGATGATGAAGATGAGGACAATTTGGCTCCTAGCTCATTGGAGATTACTGAGGAATCCAGTAATGCGAGAAAAAGGAAATTGGTTGATTTTGATGCATCTTTGCTTTCTGCAGACGCAAGCCTTCGTACGTTAAAGAAACTAGCAACAGATGCAAATAAGGATCCTTCTCCATCAGATCCAAAAGATAATGATGGTATTCTTTCAAATGAGGATTTCAAACAAATCAAAGAAAGAAAGGTGCGCGCCATCCTACTTCTATACTTTATACACTGAGAAGTATTTATAAGACCGTACTGTTCCATGCTTAAACTGTTATAGACATGCAATGCTCATTTGATTTAACCATTGTTGGGGGTCTTACAGGCAACTAGAAATGCAAAGATTGCTTTGGTCAGCGAGGAGTCAGAAAAGGCACTGAAGCAGGCATGAAGATACCCACTCAAGATCAACTGAGGATCAAAAGAGTTGATGCTGCAGAACTGATGGTATTTTTACTGATGTTTTCCGTATTCCATCTCACCATTTAGCATAGCAAATGTGTAGGAAGAAAAAAGGTGGCAATTATATGGGAAGTATTTCTCTATGAATTAAGGACTAAAGTAATTGCAGATAAGAAGAACAATAGTTCTTACAAAATAGATGTCATCCTAGTCGACTATAGCTCTGGCAATCATATGGAAACTGTTTAAAATCTCACAATCATTTGTCTTCTTTTTACAGGCTCATGTGAGAGAAAAGCTAACCAAAGAACAACGACTTGCCCATGTTAAAGAAGGAAGGGAAGGGAGGGAAAAATACCAGGCTCGAGCTGCTGTTAAACAGAAAAAGGTAAGTAATGTTAAACACATACTTGTCTAGGCCTCATGTTGTGCATACATCATGAGCATGTTTCTTTACTTTTTATTTACTTTCTGAACTTATAAGTTATGTTTATGAACTACCGAATTCCAGTGCAGCCTATGGTATTTAAAGGTAATATTATGCCTTACATTATTCTGTCATTGATTATTTATGTTTTTATCAGACTGGTGGGATGAGCAATAGGCAAAAAGAACATAAAAAGGCAATGCCTCTTGCTGCAAAAAGATCCAAGATTGCGAAAACACGGGAAGAGAAAAAGAGAAAGCAAGGTCGCTCGAGCAAACAATTCCGAGGGAAAAAAGCATGGAAGTAAATTTAATATCATTATTTCTCTTCCATGGATTGGTCACTGCCAAAACCTTTCCAGACATGGCAAGCAAAAAAGTTGCCAATGTTTGTTTAAATTCATTTTTGAAACTCGCCATTTATCATCCTGGAAATCAACAGAATTAGTCGTAAGCAATTGGTTGTCTGGGTGTAAATTCAAAGCATTGTCAGTAGATCATTGTAGATATGTCAAAATTACTCATTATCCGTTATCCGCCCGTTAAAATATCCGTCTATACCCGTCCGTTTAGAGATAAAGGGTAATCATATCTATTACCCGTTTATACCCTTTTATTATAGGGTCGCTCATTATCCGTCCGTTATATTTCATTAGAAAAATTCATCAAGTTTTACTCATAAATTACTGTCAATCTACTAAAAAATTAGTTATTCATTTTTCGTATTTTACAAATAATAGAATAATTGGTAAAATAAAAATATGTAGTTAAAGGGTAAATGAGTTATTAATGGATAAACGGGTATTTAATGGGTAACGGATAAATTAATACTCGTTACCGTTTATACCCGTTATCCTATATATCCGCCCGTTTATACCGTTATCCGTATGCACATTACCCTTTATAACCAGTCATACCCGCCCGTACCCGCCCCATTTGACATATCTAGATCATTGATACCATTCAAGACTTGGAAGTATTGAACTAAACTCATAATTCCATTGTCAAATCCTAAAATATAACAGGTGCTGTGCTTAATTTTTTTGATTGAGCAGAAACTAAACACACTAATCCAAGTCAATCGAAGAAAAATCTTCTGCTTGTAATGTAAACCACTTTCAATATTGTAAGAGAAAGATTACAACTTACAGCATGGGCAAGGTATAAACAAAAATCTAGATGCAATCAGAAACACTATCTTCGACATTAGCTAAGAGGAGATAAGATTGGGTCTTTTAAACAAAAGAGTCACATGTACAGAAATGCATCAAGTTTAAGCATTGGCTGGAGGTTTGTAGTCAAGCATGTCCTTAATGTTTAACCGGATAGATGGACCCATTGATGAACATATATGCGCACTTTTCCAGTACACTCCCTTCGCTCCTGGAGGCTTGTTTGTTTCAATTGATTTCTGAAATTTAAACATTGTGTTAGGAGCTGATGATATAATACATCTTTACAAATGTGGCATTTGTAAACAAAACAGAAACAGAATAAGCAAGCATATACCACTGCGGCAAGAAAGTTCTCTATCAAATCTTCATCTGAAAAGTTAATTTTTCCGAATGGTATGTGAACAATCCCGGTTTTGTCAGCCCTGTATTCAACCTTACCTTTCTTGAATTCTGCTATAGCCTGCCAGAGGAAACAACACTTAATCCGGCGCGGTATTGAACTATATGAATTATGATCCGATAGCTATCCAGGTAAAAATATTCAACCATATTATGTATGAAAATCCAAAAGAAACAAAAAAGAATGAAACTATAAACATTCAATGATAAAACATAATCCTACATTCATGATAGTTGATCATCTGATCCATTATCACAGCTTTACAGGTTAATAACGAGTATTACTACAGCATAAATCACACACGCACACAGGCACTAAATAATTTCAGGGAATTGGATTAACTGTAGTGGTCAGGGTGGCAGCTGACAAAGAATGGATGCTATGCAAAAGCCACTTCTAAAACATATTGAAGTACATATAAAGATAGTTATGTTATACCTGAGGGATATTGATTGTGACAGTACCAGCTTTTGGATTTGGCATCAGTCCACGAGGTCCAAGGATCTTTCCTAAGCTCGCAACCTAAAAGCAGGAAATTGAGGATATTGTGAATGCAATACTTGAAACAAACTTTTAAGGAAGACCTGCTTAAAAAAAGGTGTCTGGTCATTGATTCAAATAAACGAGTGCAATAATAACAAAAGAAGCAACTCCATACCTTAGGCATCATATCTGGTGATGCAATCAACTTGTCGAAGTCCATAAATCCCTCCTTGATTTGTTGAATCAAGTCTTCCCCGCCAACAATTTCTGCTCCGGCACTTTTTGCCTCATCAAACTTTTCCCCTGCCAAAGTTCAATTATATTTATGGAAAACAACTGTAAGACAGGCCAGTATAAAACATAAGCACTGACCCTCAAACGTGAAACTAGGTTCCGGTACTCATTATTACTTCTACAAGTTAGTAAACGTCTAGTTACAAAACTAAAGCGCACAAAACAATAGGGTCGAAATAACTTGTATCCAGACACAGGTAAAGAAAAAACAAAGATTATTCTTGTGTTTCTTTGGTATAAATATTAAAAAGCTAACTAAATCAGTAAAATTTCAAAGGCCTAGAATGGGACGCTAGATTAAACATACAAGTTGGCACACAATTTCCTTGGCAAACAAAGAATACCAATGTGATGCACATGAAAAAATTAAGGCAGTCTTTAAAATATCAAAGAAAATAATCACCCGCACACTCCAGGTACTTCAATTTAGTTAACCGATGTTTATTAAAGTACAAAAGGTAGATTCCCAGCACACTCAAGTAAAAGACCATACCTTGAGTAAGAACAGCAATTCTAATGGTCTGCCCGGTTCCCTTTGGCAAGCTCACCTAAAAGAAGCCATCACGTAGCAAATTATAAACTGCCAAACATATATCAGAAAAATTAAACAGACAGAACCACCACAACAGCTAACTCACCGTAGCCCTCAATTGCTGATCATTATATTTAGGATCAATATTAAGACGGAAATGAGACTCCACAGTTTCAACAAACTTGGAGTTAGCCATTTCTCTCATCAACGCAATAGCTGTTCTCAAGTCATATTCCTTCTTTATTTCCCTCAGCTTCTGAATCTCCAAGAACCTCTTCGACCTCGTCTACAAAACACTTATCTTTAAACGTCTATAAAAATCCGCATATCAATTTACCAATCAAGTCATACATTTCTTTTACTATCGTGTCACATACTTTCAAATCATATAAACACACCAAAGCTATCTTTTTCAATTCAATTCCGCTAAATACACGAGAATCAATAATTAAGAGGTTTAAAAAATGTACTCTATCTCTCTTCAAAGGCAATGCAGCCTTGCCAGTCTTAGGCTTGGTATACACAACAGGCTCTGCCGGACTGTCTCCAACCTCATCAACCAAATCTGACTCAGTCTCCACCGCAGCAGCAGCTGCAGCCGAAACAACAAGATTTCTACAGTATCGAGTTCCATCGCGGAGATTCGCGAATCGTCGGTTGTGTAGTACTACGAGAGGATAAGACGACAGCGTTTTGGGTTTCAAGGAGAGAAACGGAGAGGTGGAGATGTCTTGGTGGATGTGTGATGAGGTTGCGTGCGTCAGCATGAGCGAAGACGGAGCTGAAGCCGAAGCCATTTTTCTCAACACGGAGTGTGTTTAGTTCTTCGTTTCTCTTATCTGCATTTCCAATTCTGAGGATAAGGAGCGGAGATGCGTCGTCGACTGATGGGCCTGTGGGTGCGTACCCTCGGCCCAGTTTTGGAAGCCCATGCAAATTTAACTCGCGACATTTATTGAGCTAAATGCTTTCTATCTGCCATCTAGGGCTGTAAGTGAGACGATACACTTGATAATTATTCGATGATCGACCCGATAAAAACTCGGTTAATACTCGTTCGATAATAAACGAGTCAAGTATGAACAAAATTATGAAACTCGTTTAATAAACGAGCCGAGCTTGAACAATGTCATACTCGACTCGTTTATTTTCGTGAACAACTCGAATAAGTGTTCGATTAAAACTCGATTAATACTCGATTAATACTTGATAAAAACTCGATTAATACTTTATAAAAACTCGATTAATACTCTATTTATAACTATATTAATACTTATATCAGACTTATTATATTATAATAAATATGATTATTTTTAATGATTTTATGTATATAAAAATAAGAAATATAAACGAGTTTTAATCGAGTTAACTATACTCGATAATTTTTCGAGTCGAGTTTGAGTATGATATTAATATTTCGAGTCGAGTTCGAGCTTGAAAATTTAATACTCGACGAGTATCGAGTCGAGTTCGAGCTGATATATGTAAACGAGTTCGAATTCGAGTTCTGCAATACTCGCCATTACTCGGCCTGTTTGCAGCCCTACTGCCATCACTTAGCTACTTCTTTCAGGACAACTTGTATAAAATTTGTGTGATGGTAATCAAATAAATGGGATGATGGTTTAAGGAAAATGGTTAAATTTTAATTGTTGATTATTAATAATTTAAAGGGCGAGATTTAGATTAAAAATAATCGTCAAATACATTTATCGTTTTTTTGCAAACTCAATCGCTCATTTTATTTAATATCAACTATTAAATAAATCAAATTAACGACTATCATTATGTCTATCTTGATCTTAACTTAATAGTTTAATTACGTGAACTTCAAAATAAATATTAAAATTTATGACTTGTGGTAACTGGAAATGGTTCAAGAAGGAAATTTATGTTTTCGCAATTGCGTAAGACATTATTTGAATAGTTGATTTTCATCAATCCAACCGATGAGGTTTAAACTGAAAATAACTGTCAAATCTAACGCTCATGAATTTTGCAAACTCAACCGTCATTTTAATCAAAACTCAACTTTAATCTCAACGGTCAGATTAATCAAAATAACGGTTGAAATTTTGTCCTTTCGTAATGTCCTCCATGAACTTAACATTGTAGTAACTTAATTTAAATCGATGGTTTTGATACAATTAAGATGGAAGATAGTTTTCATTGAATACGAGGATTTAATTTCAAAATTAATATTCTTTGTCAAAATCAACAATCGAGTCATGTCTCATATTTTTACATCATTTGGTTGAGCATTAGTTCAACGAGCATGTAAGTATCAACAATTGAAATCATGTCTCACAGTTTTACGCTTATTTTCAGGTGAACATTAGTTTAACTAGAACGATTCAAGTAAAACAATTAAGAGGGATCAGTTTGAGATTACAGCATGCATGTACAAAAAAAATAATGATACTTGAAGTGGACATCAACCTTTTCTACAATTTATACATCCAAAAACACCATAACTTACTACAAAGATTTCATTCGAAAGTTTTCCAAGGATCGAATGAAAGAGGTTAACCACTTTAACGGTGAGAAGTTCGAATCAATGTATTTAACTGTTACTGACTTCTTCACTCCATCTCTGATGAATTCCACCTTTTTATTAACTGAATGTTGAGAACTTAAGTCCCCGTCAAGGAGAGGCAGACCGCTCATACCCTCAGACTCGAGGTTTTTAATCCATCCGCGCAGTAGGTAGTTGATAATCTGTGACACCGAACCACACGTAGAAAACATGTAAGTTTTTGAAAACCAACTGAAGAAAAATACTAACACGCGTGGAAAAATGAAGAAAGCAGCGTACCTCAGGAACTTCATCATGAGGGCAATGACCAGCTGGACTGATTTCGTAGTATGGAGCATCAGGGAGTGTACGCTTAACTTGCCGTCCCCATATAGGAGTTACCCAAGGATCTTCTTTACCGTACATCAGACATATGGAAACATTGTTGTCTCGACACCTGCAGATGATATTACTAAGATATGAGATTTTGAACAATGAAGGCAAACACATGCGGGCTGAGCAATTGGAACTTACTTTGACAGAGCTTCGGAAAATGATAGTTTTGCTTGAGGAGCAAACATTATTGAGGCAAAAGAGGCAGCTGCTGCAGGATGTTGTGTTGTCTCGACTATTCGAGAAAATACTTTGTCAACCTTGGTTGTGTGATCCGCATAGACCTGTCTGAGTATCTGCGCTATACTTCTTGGATCACTTATTTTCCGCCAACTGAAAATTGATAAAGAAAAGTTACAAAAGACTCAAAATTGAAAAGTATGCTAATGACAAAATGGCTAAAATGTTCTTCAACTTACACGATTTCTAAAAGCTTTTTTATGCGAGGAGGCAGCGGAAATGTACCAGCCCATGGAAATAGCTTGGCAAGTTTAGGAGATCTAGCAGGGTTTGGTAGAAATGCCCAAAAAGGTGTCGCGTTGAGCAGTGTAACTCCCTTAACCAAATGAGGATTGCATGCCGCAAAGTACAAAGCAACAAACCCTCCTAGTGAATTACCCGCTATATAAACTGGTTCACCAATAACCTGTATAGTTAAACATCAGAAGTTGTTAACCTGAAAGACGAGCATTCATAAACGAAGAGAACGGAACAGTTGCAAACGTTTTCTTTTCTTGATCGCTTTTTGTAAATCACAATTTCAAGGCAAGCATTGAAATGTTATTTACCTCTTCAACAAAGTAGCGAACTTGTTCTTGCCACAGATCTACTGAGTAAACAAGTTCAGTAGCCCAAGGCTCCGATTCGTTCCCAAATCCCCAAACTGAATCCTCCACTGGCGAACCATCATCATTCTTTTTCAACCGAGGAGCCGGGTCTTTGACAGGCAAGGACATACCTTGTCCAAGAAAATCCAATGCCCAAACCCTATACTCACGGCCCAAGTCCTTCAACTGCTTCTCATAATGAAAAGATCCAACTCCAAAACCCGGTAGAAAAAGTACAGCCGGCGAGTTCAAATTCGCACTCCCCGCCCTCTCATAATGCACATTCAAATTCGGCTTCCACTCCCAAAAACAACTGTCTATCTTTGCTTCATGCTCTCCATCAGGCAATCCTGGAATTAGTACTTTACTTGCCAAATCCTCATTTGTCAACAGACTACTCGCATTTACATCCCCATCCATCACGAAACCACTGCTATCTCGGCTCAACGCCCTTAAACCCACATTTGGACTATTCCTCACACTCCTAGACTCTCCTAAATGTTTTGATTTCACAAATCCAACATAATCCTGCTTACTTCCCATTCCAAAACCTAACAACGTGTCATATTTCCTAGTTGTAATGAGATCCCGAGTGTTCGATCTTGGCCTAGTATATGTCAAAGAGGAGCTACACACAAGTTCCATAACCAATCTGCAAACAATAAATTGAACAAATTTTACCAATCAATCAAAAACCCTAAAACTAAATTGAAAAAAGATACAAAATTGAAATGAAACATACCCTTGTGCACCACCAGGTGAGGAACTAGTGGAGGCGATGATGAAGCTTCTTGGTGTGTGTAAGTTTTTCTAAACCTGAAGGAGAATGAGGAAGTGAGATGTGGAAATTAAATGAAGAGGAGTTGCTTGCAAGTTTGGAACTTGTCCAGAAAGGTCCAAATGTTGTGAAATTCAATAATTCAGATTCATTGATTTTTTGGGTTTTGATGAATTGGTGATGGTGTGAAAAAGATTGTGGAAAACGTGATACTGAAATTATGAGAAAAGTCCAGACAGAAGGGCATTGGCCATATATGTTGGGTAGTTTTCTCTTATTTTACCGTGTTACAATTTTTTGAGGAACTAACAGTCACGAGGGGTTAGGGAGGTGAAAGCAAACGGTAAATGATCACTTCCTCGTTTTGTTGTTTATCATTTTATTGAATGTATTTTTTACTATGTTTATGGTATGAAGCCCCCGACTAAGTGTGGGCAAAGTAGCCTTCGAAGGTTCGGGACTTCCCTAGAGACCTTTGGAACTTCGATCTAGTGGGTAAAGGCCAAGTATGAGGGTCGGTGGTGCAAGAGTTTGTTGAGTTTGTGCGCGGTTGTACAACAAAGTGTGAGGCATTGCTGCTAGGTTGTGCGAAAGCGTGCAGCGATGGACAACAAGGTAGTGCACTTGCTGCAAGGGATACAAATGGAAAAAATGCAGAATTAAACGAATATTCCTGTGTTATTGATCAAAATGCTTCAAATGACCGAGCCGTGTTATAATTTGCGTACAAAGGCCAAAGGTCAAGGTTGTGCGAAAGCGTGCGATTAATGCTGGCTGACTTGGTCAAAGGTCCTTTGACCACGTGCAAAACATGTTGGACGCGGTTAGGACACGGATGAGCCTTGACGCACCCAAAGTAGCTGCTCAGATGTAAAGCGGTGTCAGATATCAGGGGACCACCTTAGGCGATGTACTTCACTGGGCTTGACACGTGAAATACCGGGTAAATCTGGCTCTCATCGTGTAGGTTCACTCGCCAAGCCACTTGTCCGATGCGCCGCACTATCATGTAAGGGCCAAAGAACTTTGGCGCAAGCTTGGCTTTGTCCCGTTTGGCCAAGCTATGTCGCCTCATAGGTTGCAGCTTGATGTAAGCGAAGTCCCCAACTTCGAATTGGACGTCCCTTCGGTGTTGGTCTACGTTGGCCTTCATGATCTGCAGGGCCTTTTCTAAATGCTTGGTCAGTTCCTTCAGCAGATTGTCGGATCAGTTAGTTGTTCCTTAACGTGTTGCACCGGATTTGACCCTTCTCGTAAGGCATTAGCTTTGGGGTTTGCGTCAATAGAGAACTTCGAAAGGCGTCATTTTGGTTGCGCTGTGGAAGCACGTATTGTACCAATACTCCGCCCAAGGGAGAAACTTGAACCACTTTCTCGGCTTGTTTGATGCGAAGCATCTAGATAAGTGCTTATGCCTTGATTGGCCAATTTAGTTTGGTCATCGGTCTGCGGATGGTAGACTGAACTATTCATTAATAATGGGACGAAGGAAGTAAATACTTTAGTAAATTATCGAGGTAAATTGGTGCAAAGTTACGCAAATATTATGTAATTGGTGCAAAGTTACGCACATATTATGTAATTTCGAGGATTTAATCTTTGAAGAGTTTATTCAAAATTATTATGATGAGTTAGGACTAGCCGAGACAATTGAAGGAGCTCTAGAAGATTATCTAAGGGCATCTGAATTGATGGAGAAATTCATCCAATTTGGGAAAGTTCTATCTCAGTTTGAGAAAGTTAAGATGAGCTAGGACTGATGGAATTGCTAGGTGGGGAAGCACTGTCTTGCAAAATAGGCAGGTGAGAAAATGTGGAGAACGATGCGTGGTGCAATAGATTTTTTTGATAAAAGAGGGCAATAGCCAAGGAGTATAACACAAGGACTTAGAAAGCTAAATAAAATTTAGCCTGACTTAAGAAAATTTAAAGCTACGAAAATAACTACAAGAGCTAAACTGAGTCATTTGCCTCGCTCAGCCCTATTCTATAACCAAAAAACTGAACAAAATGAGACATGAAACGTGGCGCCTGCAAAATGGGGCACATGAATCAAAGTGTAGTCCAAATATTTTAAACTGGCCAGGGGCATTGCCAGTGCACAAGCAGATTCAAGCACAATGTTTGAAGGAGTGTAAGCACAACACGTAGCAAAAGCAGACATCTGCATGGAAAGGAAGAAACTAACAAAACGCCACGCACCAGCCTACTGCAAGCAGCTACTGGCAGCACCATTGGGGAAGTTGCAGCGCTGTATCCCGGGAGGTTGTCGGAAGCGTAAACGGAGGCGGTACCATAGCAGGAACTACAAGCGCCATTGAAGACGACTCGAACGCCAGGATCAAAATGGCAGAAAGAACGGGGAAAAATAGAGGCGATACCGGGAGAAAAGCTTAGAGAAGGAGAACAAACAACACAGGAGAGGACATCCCTTAGCAAGAACCAAGAGGAAAGGAGTGCAGCGCTTCAAATTTGGAAAATATAGAGAGAAGCCAAAGAACTCAATCTCTATGATAGTTTTTGCGTGGTGCATGAGATTTAGTAGAGGATGATGATGCATGTGGAATCCCAACGGACTAATTTTAATAGAAAAATGATATGTTCAGTTAAATCATATCTAACCTCAAAGTAATTCACACTACAATAGAATTAAAAAACTTTAAAAACTTTAAAAAATTCACTATAAAATTATACTCTTTTAAATCAAAATCAAAACCAAGTATTCATTACATTTATTCTCATATATTTCAATTCACATATTTAGTTCAAACTTACTTTTAAATGAGAAAATTGAGTTTTTGGTACTGTGTAAACAGGGAATATAATAAAAGACATATTTAGTTCAAACTTGGCATTTTCGAATCACGGGTTAAGATTTTGTGAGACAAATAAAATTTGTGAGACGGTAAGACATTATTGAGAAAAACAGCAATCGGAGATGATCGGAAAAACGAGTGGCGGTGGCCAAACTCGCCGGAACTGTGGATAAGATTTCTGTGAAATTTGAATTGATTAATTGAATGAAGATTACACTATTCATCTATTATATACAGCTACCTATATTTACACTCGAGTCCCTAAGCTACTCATAAATACAAAGTAAACCCTATCATACAAAACTTCACTTCACTTCTTCAATCTTTACTTCATTCTCCAATACGTAAACAGATCAGCCGGTTGTTCAGAAGTAGAAAACTGCTCGGCGCACAAAGGTTTAGTAAACAGATCAGCCGGTTGTTCAGAAGTAGAAATAGCAGTAGGTAAAACAAGACCAGCAGCAAGATGATGACGTACAAAATGATAGTCCAATTCGATGTGTTTCGTCCTTTCGTGGAACACAGGATTCTTCGCAATGTGAATAGCTGCTTGATTATCACAAAATAAGGAAACAGGTGTCGGGACTGAAACAAATAAATCCTGTAAAAGGCGAACTAACAAACCAACTCACTGGCAGCACTAGCCAACGAGCGATATTCTGACTCCGCAGAAGATCGGGACACAATGGCCTGTTTTTTGGTTTTCCAACTAATCAATGAATTACCCAATAGAAAGCAGAAGCCTGAAACGGACTTGCGCGTTAAAGGGCAGGATGCCCAGTCGGCATCACAAAAAGCTCGCAGAACAAAGGGAGCATCAGCAGCAAACAGCAATCCCTGAGCAGGAGCAGACTTAACATAACGCAAGACTCGCAGAGCTGCTGTAAAGTGTTCAGTAGTAGGGGACTGCATAAATTGGCTCAATACATGAACTGAATGTGATAGATCCGGACGTGTTATGGTCAAATAAATGAGTCTGCCTACTAAACGCCGGTAAGAAAAAGGATCATCTAGTAATGGTGCAGTAGACAAACTCAATTTATGCTTTATGTCCAGTGGAGTTTTGGCAGGCTTGCAATCAATCAAATTATGATCAGTGAGCATATCAACTGCATATTTCCTTTGATGTAGAAAAATACCAGAAGAATGGCGTGCCACCTCAAGCCCTAAAAAATACTTTAACTGACCTAAATCCTTAATCCGGAATTGATCATGTATAAAGGCCTTAACAGATTGCAACAGAATAGGCGAAGTACCTGTTAGAACGACATCGTCCACATATACCAACAGAAGAACTAGTTCATTCCCCTGGCAGAGCGAAAATAAAGAATAGTCATTCTTGCTTTGTTCAAAGCCAAAACTGATAAGAGCATCTGAAATTTTGAAAACCACTGACGCGAGGTGATAAGTGTGCAAATTCGTAAGTATTTGTACACTCCTTATGCTTGATTCTTGCTTGTTTTCGATTACTTTGTGAAGAATTTGATACTCTTTTGTGTTTCATGCAGATTTTATTCAAAGTTTATCAAAGAGAGTAAAAGCACAAAATAGAGCAAAATGGATGAAAGTTCAAGTCAAGTGCTTAAGAGCAAAACCTACTCTCTCGAGCAAAAATCAAGTCCAACCGAGCAAGTCCAAGAGAGTGGCGAGCAGACCAACTCAGCCGAGGAAGTTGACCAAAGATGGCCAGAAATCACCTTGGCCGAGCATAAATTTCCATGCAAAAATCTGCTCGGCCGACCAAGTTTGCATGCCCTCCTCGGATGATGCACAACCTGATCTGCTCGGCCAAGGGAAGTTCTGCTCGGCCGACCAGAGCAGGGGATCATACATGAAGAGATCAAAGGAGTTCTGCTCGGTCGAGGACAAATCTGCTCGGCCCAGGAGTTATCAAGAGTTGATACAATAATTCTCAGTGATTTTTTACTCTGGCCAAGTAGAAATCTGCTCGGGTGGACCAAGAGGAGCTAGGCCGAGCAGAAGTTAGTCTGCCGAGGACCAAACCGCGTCACATTCAAATCTGCTCGGGCTAGGAGGATTCAAGTCGGCCGAGCAGAATTTCCCCCAATTTTTCTGCTCGGCCGAGATCACTTTTGCTGGGGAGAGGACCACCGAGTATATAAACTTTTTGACATTTCAAACTCGGAGACTCCGGCCTTTAGGCCTTGACTTCGAACCCTAGAAATCCGATTTTTGAAGATCAAGTGCTACTTTGTTCAATTGAAGGCTTAGGAGTGAAGATCAAGCATCAACACCTTCCAATCTACTCTAGTTTGCAATTAATTTCATGTTTCCATACATTTCTATTGTTGATTTTACTTTTAGTATGAGTAGTGAGTAGTGATTGGTTAGGGATCCTATGGATCCCTAGGTTGCATGCATGTATTTGGATGATGATTAATTTGTTATGCAATGAATTTTGATATGAATTTTGTGTATTGGCTACATCTATTAAATGTTGCACATTAAGTGTTTGTTAAAATGCTTAAGTGTAATTAATTGAACCTAATCAATGATATATTCAATGAAAGTTGATATAGAGTTGATTATTAGCCATGCATGAATAATCTACCTTGATCTTGACATGAAAGTGTAGGATTGATGTGGATGACTAGTTTACTAATCTAGGTTATGGTAACTCTTCCAAAATATTGAAAGATTGAGGAAGAGTCCATAACCTAAGGGAGAGCCAACATATTGAAAGATTGAGGCCTCCATTTAAATGAACCTCTTAGTCCTAACATGCAATGAAAGTTGACCTTAGGATTAATGTTCATAAAACTAGTCTAATCATTTTCTATTCATTAATTGTTGCATGATTGATTGTCATCACCTTATATGCTATAGCCTAGGGTCCATAGATCCTTGATCACTTTTAGTTTGCATATTAACCTTTCAAAATACCAAAATCTCTTACCAATTCCCCCAACACTTTTCTTTAGGCAACTCTTAAGTAGTTTAAACTAGTAAATCAATTCTAACTCATCTCTTGGGTACGATCCTAGGTCCCCTAGGTTTATAAATTTTGTTTGCCGTGTTAGGACATTAAAACTTCCACTATAAACTACACGTCAAAATGGCGCCGTTGCCGGGGATGAGTTCTTAGGATTGTTAGCTAGTTTGTATTACTTTTGTTTGTCTAATTCACTCTATTTTCTTTTTAGTTGTTGTAATAGCTTGTTGGAGTGTTATATCTTGCTTGTTTTGTGATATTCTTTATCTACCTTGCTTTCTCTTGATTGCTTGATAGGTGAATGTCAACAAGACTTAAAGCAAGAGGAGCACAAAAGCAAGTTCTTGCATCAACCATCACTTATCTCCCTCAACCGCGTTCATTTGCTTGAGAGCTTACACCATTCCCATACTATAAACATGTGGAATTCACATAGGGAATGTGAAATTTGCCATAACTTTGGCCATGACGAATACTCTTGTCCATATGATCAAAGGAATGATTATAGAGACTATCATGAAGATATGGACTACATGGGATACAATGAAGAAGATGAATATGTTCCTCAATCGATTCTATATATAGGAACACAAACTCCCATGAAGAGTATGAGGATTACCATCCACACTTTCACCTTATAACTATTATGAAGAAGTGCCACCACAAGTTCAACAAGTCAAAGCCAAGAAGAAACCGCTCTTCTTGCATTAATGGAACAAATGGCGCAACACAAGCTCAACAACAAAAGATGCTTGAAAAGATGGAGAAAAGATTCAATGACGAATATGAGTACACCTTGGAGCTTGAAAGACAACTAGCACAACAAGCTTATCCATCAACTTTTCAAGAGGAGTTTCCTTCAAATTTAGAAGACAAAGAGCAAGTGGAATCACATCAATTTGTTGATTACTTTGTCCAAGGCCTTAGTGATCCTCAACAAGAACAACCTTCAAAGGTTGTAAAGGAGCCTCAACAAGTGCTACAAGAAATTCTGCCACTAATAGAAGAGGAGGAAGAGGTTCCTACAAAGAAAAAAAGGTCTAATGAGCAAATTCCGGATGAAGAGAAGGAGCGTCCTCTTCCTAAGCTTGAAATGTGCAAAGTTGATATAGCTATGGACTTCGTTATGCCTAGATGGTTCTTTGAAGAGGAAGAAGTAATGAAGTTATCTTACCTATACTTAAGGTCAATTTCCCCTCAAAGAAAAGAAGAAAGATGAAAAGAAAAGGAAGAAGGCATGAGAATCCAAGAGCTAGGAGAAGAGCTAAGAGATCAAAACAAATGTCTAAGGTGAAGGATGGCTTTGTTGGAGGCAAATATAATCGTGTGAAGAGTCAAAAAGAAAAGCCTCCAACAAAAGAGAAGCTAAATGGGAAGTCGGTGCAACAAATGCAAATTCCAAAGCGCGGCGACCCATCACTCACTCCTTACAAAGATGTGAGGAGTCCTTGAGTATTTATTTACACCGCTTAGTGAGGGATCCTAGCAAAGGACTCACTAAGTGTGTTTCTTTGGAATAAAGGCTTCGGCTACGTCTTAGCCAAGACGTTAAACTAGGCTAGTAAGTGTCGTGCTCCTACTCTTAATTTGCTTGAATGATTGATTGTTTAATTGATGATTTGATTGAATGATTGTGCTTGCTCTAGGTTGCTTTAGATTTTGATTGTTTGTTTGAATGAAAGATTTATTGGCTTGCATGATTTTTGTGACATATGATTTGAGCTAAGTGTGGGGTGATTCCTTGCCTAGGAGATAGAATTTTTAGATGTGCCTAGGACTTGAGTTTTGCGTGAAATTTCACTTTAAGGCATAAGTTACCATATATCCTAAACCCTCCTAGGCCGAGCAACATATTCCCTAGCCGAGCAAATCAAGAATTTGAAGCCAAGAAGAAGCAGCAAAAAAATTGACTTGGCCGAGCAACCTGTTCCAGTCGGCCGAGCGGATTTCCTGATCAGAAAATGAGCTATGTCCAGAAATCTGCTCTCCCGGGTAATTTATAGTGGGCCGAGCAGAGTATCAAATTTTGATACCCAAACAATCAGTGGATTTTAATGGAGCCGAGCAGATTGTTACTTGGGCCGAGCAGATTCCCTTAGTTGATCATATGAAAATATTCTAAGTATGGAAATCTCCTCTGGCGAGCACTTTATCTCCATTCGGCCGAGCAATGTATCAAAATTTGATACTAAAAAGTCAGTGAATTTTGGTCTGGCCGAGCAGAATCCTTCTTGGGCCGAGCAGATATCAGCACTTAGAAAATTTCACGAAGTGCATATCTTGGTAAGAACATTCTGCTCGGACCAGGGAAAATCCAGTCAGCCGAGCAACAGCCAAGCACAAAAATCTGCTCGGCCGAGTAGATCAGTACACCTCTTCCCTAGGAGATGCACACCTTGCTTATGCTTGCTTGCTTGCTCGTTTGACTCTTGTTAGTATTTTGTGATGTATTGTGTTGTGAGTTGAACTTGCTATTCTTTTGTGTGTGTTTCCTTGATATTATTCAAACTTTATGTTATTGATATCTTGGATGCTTTATAAGTTTGAATAACTTCTTATCTCATCTAATATGTTTGGTTTGGCCTATGTTATGATTTGTTTCACAAGCTCTATATATTTCACTTGCTTGGTATCCTTATGAGCTTAGGTTTATGCCAAAGCCAAACATGCATGAAAAGCAAAAAGAAAAGCACATGGAGCAAGCATGGATGCACACTAGTCTTCCTTCACACGAGAGAAGTTTCTTTACCCTTCTCTTATGCCTTTACTTGATTGCTTAGGGACTAAGCAAATTTTTAAGTGTGGGGTGGGTAGTATGCATGCATTCATACTTTTAATGCTTCATTTCATGAATCATTGATCACTTTTGAGCATTGACACTTGCTTGACACATCACTTTCATCCTAAATGTTTGAAGAAAACTTGAAAATAAGTTTGCTAAGTTTAAGAATACACTTGTGAATTAACTTGTGATTGTGGTTTGTGAAGTTTTCTCTTGATCATAATGCTTTAGGATGATTGAAGTTCCTAACTATTGCATCATTCTCATGAATTGACATCTATACTAGCTTGAATCATTTGATATTAACATGCTCTTTCTTTGCATAATGAATAAGGAGGATAAGGTAGCATATAAAAAAAGCATGAAGTATCATATAGTTTCTTGCTTGCTCTTAGGTGACTTTAGTTTAAATTTCATAGCTTATGTATTGACTTTGCTTGCCTATGTGCTTGATTCTTGCTAATTAGACATATTGCCAAGTTTTAAGTGTGGGGTTGACACCAAAAGCTTACTCGATAGAAAAAAAAAGAGAAAAAGTTATGCAAGTGCCGGGGGTTAGGAAGGTAAGTTCCCCCTCGAAAGTGCTTGCATGAACTCAAAAAAATTATTCAAGTGCCGGGGGTTAGGAAGGTAATTTCCCCCTCGAAAGTACTTGAATAGCAAAAAATAAATTATTTTTGAATAAATAAAAGAGAAGCTAGAATGTAATTCCCACTAATTCTTGACTTTATGCCTTCTATGCATATTGAGAGCACACTTGCAAGTTGAGTTTGTGCACTTTGCTTGATTGATTAGATTAAAGGATGATCTTTTGCATTATATGCATAAGCAAGTAAGAATTCTATGCATGATTCATCATTTTGATCGTCTAAACTCCTCTTCTCTTATGGATTATGGTGTTTAGCCTAAAACTTGAGAATGAGTTTAAGTCATGAGCTTATGGACTTGCCCTAGCAAGCATAAGTGATTGACTAGATGATCCATTATGTGTGCTAAACTCCCTTTATGATTTATGCATTGAAATGTAGTAAAACGGTGAATTTGGTGATTGCTAGTTAAGATGTCAAAGCCTTGAATGTTTGCACGTGAAGAATGACATGATTCTTGAAAAGTTGTGTGACATGAGTAAATTGCACACTTCCATATCTTTTTGAGCATTAAAATGACAAACTCTTGCTTAGCAAACACTTGATTGGTATGCATTGTTTAATGGATGATTGTGAACGGGATTTGTGAGTACTCCCTCTTGGAAAACTCTCACGAGACTACAACTCGTCCCCTAGGGCAGCCTAGAGGTTTAAAGGCTTGATGCATATGCTAAATGCATCCGTGATTCCTACGAAAGTGAGTTAGGAGTAGTTTATAGCTTGCATTTCATTTCTTATTATATAACTTTCACTTGGTGCTTGATTTTCACTCTCATATGCATTGATTGATCTTTGAAATCTTTATGAGTCCTATATTGCATCATTTGCTCTATTCATACTAACTTGTTCGGGACGAACAAGAATTAAGTGTGGGGTGTTTGATAAGTGTGCAAATTCGTAAGTATTTGTACACTCCTTATGCTTGATTCTTGCTTGTTTTCGATTACTTTGTGAAGAATTTGATACTCTTTTGTGTTTCATGCAGATTTTATTCAAAGTTTATCAAAGAGAGTAAAAGCACAAAATAGAGCAAAATGGATGAAAGTTCAAGTCAAGTGCTTAAGAGCAAAACCTACTCTCTCGAGCAAAAATCAAGTCCAACCGAGCAAGTCCAAGAGAGTGGCGAGCAGACCAACTCAGCCGAGGAAGTTGACCAAAGATGGCCAGAAATCACCTTGGCCGAGCATAAATTTCCATGCAAAAATCTGCTCGGCCGACCAAGTTTGCATGCCCTCCTCGGATGATGCACAACCTGATCTGCTCGGCCAAGGAAGTTCTGCTCGGCCGACCAGAGCAGGGGATCATACATGAAGAGATCAAAGGAGTTCTGCTCTCGGTCAAATCTGCTCGGCCCAGGAGTTATCAAGAGTTGATACAATAATTCTCAGTGATTTTTACTCTGGCCAAGTAGAAATCTGCTCGGGTGGACCAAGAGGAGCTAGGCCGAGCAGAAGTTAGTCTGCCGAGGACAAACCGCGTCACATTCAAATCTGCTCGGGCAGGAGGATTCAAGTCGGCCGAGCAGAATTTCCCCCAATTTTCTGCTCGGTCGAGATCATTTGCTGGGGAGAGGACCACCGAGTATATAAACCTTTTGCCATTTCAAACTCGGAGACTCCGGCCTTTAGGCCTTGACTTCGAACCCTAGAAATCGATTTTTGAAGATCAAGTGCTACTTTGTTCAATTGAAGCTTAGGAGTGAAGATCAAGCATCAACACCTTCCAATCTACTCTAGTTTGCAATTAATTTCATGTTTCCATACATTTCTATTGTTGATTTTACTTTTAGCATGAGTAGTGAGTAGTGATTGGTTAGGGATCCTATGGATCCCTAGGTTGGATGCATGTATTTGGATGATGATTAATTTGTTATGCAATGAATTTTGATATGAATTTTGTGTATTGGCTACATCTATTAAATGTTGCACATTAAGTGTTTGTTAAAATGCTTAAGTGTAATTAATTGAACCTAATCAATGATATAAGCAATGAAAGTTGATATAGAGTTGATTAGTTAGCCATGCATGAATAATCTACCTTGATCTTGACATGAAAGTGTAGGATTGATGTGGATGACTAGTTTACCTAATCTAGGTTATGGTAACTCTTCCAAAATATTGAAAGATTGAGGAAGAGTCCATAACCTAAGGGAGTATCAACATATTGAAAGATTGAGATCTCCATTTAAATGAACCTCTTAGTCCTAACATGCAATGAAAGTTGACCTTAGGATTAATGTTCATAAAACTAGTCTAATCATTTTCTATTCATTAATTGTTGCATGATTGATTGTCATCACCTTATATGCTATAGCCTAGGGTCCATAGATCCTTGATCACTTTTAGTTTGCATATCAACCTTTTCAAAATACCAAAATCTCTTACAAATTCCCCCAAACCTTTTTACCTTAGGCATTTCTTAAGTAGTAAAAGCTAGTTAATCAATTCTAACTCATCTCTAGGGATTCGACCCTAGGTCATCTAGGTTTATAAATTTTGTTTGCCGTGTTAGGACATTAAAACTTCCACCATATACTACACGTCACGAGGCTTGCTTCAACCCATATATACTTTTTAAAAGCTTGCAAACAAGACCTTGCGACTTCTCAGCTGAGTAAAAACCAGGAGGGAGACACATATATACTTCTTCGTCCAAGGTTCCATGAAGGAAATTAAGCATTGTTGACGTCCAATTGGAATAATGGCCAGCCCTTAATTGCTGCCACTGAAAGGAGACAACGAACTGTTGTCATCTTTGCCACTGGAGCAAAGGTTTCAGTACAGTCTAGCCCTTCGACTTGGGTGAATCCTTTAACGACCAAGCGGGCTTTATATCTCTCAATTTGACCATCAGACCGCAGCTTGATTTTGAAGACCCATCTGTAGTCTACAACAGATTTCCCATCAGGCAGAGATGTGAGAGTCCAAGTATGGTTATTCTCTAAAGCTTGGATTTCACTCTTCATTGCGTCTTGCCATAAAGGATCATCTTTAGCCTGTGTATACGATGAAGGTTCCTTAATGGAGGACAAAGTTGCTGCAAACACTGCATGTTGGGGTGAACAATTCACATTACTGAGGAACTTATCAATGGAATGTGGCGTCGTGTGAACTAAATCACAAATGTAATCTTTCTGCCAAACTGGAGGTTGGCGGACTCGAGTGGACTTTCGAACCACAATGTCAGAAGCAGGAGAAAGTTCTATATCTGTCACAGGAGAATGAGTTGAAGTATCTGGCATTTCATTCATGACCACAACAGGAACATAAGAGTCAGCAACTGAAGCAGGAACAACTGGAATGGGAACTTGAACCTCATGAGGGACCGAATCTGAAACCTCTTTAAAAGGGAAAATATCCTCAAAAAATTTCACATTTCTGCTGACCAAAATTTGATGACTGTTAAATCAATAAACCTTGTACCCCTTTTGTCCATATGGATAACCCAAGAAAATGCAACGAGCCGCTCGTGGATCCATTTTGTCCCGTCCCACTGCAGTAGTGTTCACATAACATAAACATCCAAAAATGCGCAAATGTTCAACAGAAGGAGATCTCCCAAACAATAATTCGAATGGGGTGCGTCCCTGCAACAGAGGAGTGGGCGAGCGATTAATCAGATAAGTTGCTGTAAATACAGCATCTTCCCAGAACTTTTTAGGCACAACAGCCTGTAAAAGAAGACACCTCACAACATCCATCAGATGGCGATGCTTCCTCTCCACAACACCCATTTTGTTGTGGAGTGTAGGGGCAAGAACTCTGGTGCAAGCAGCCCTTAAGTCTCAAGAAAGATTCCAGACGATGATTAAAAAATTCTGTACCATTGTCACTACGAAAATTTAACTGTCTTTCCAAACTGAGTAGTCACCATATTAAAAAACTGCTCAATCAAGTCTGAAACCATATGTTTAAACTGGAACAAATACGTCCAGGTATTTCGACTAAAGTCATCCACAAGCGTAAGAAAATATCTAGAACCAGAAGTCGTTTCAACTCGAAAAGGTCCCCAAACATCACAATGTATTAGATCAAAAGTACTCACAGATTCAGAAACACTATGAGGAAACTTTAATCTGGCCTGTTTTTGCCATAGGACAAACAGGACAGTGAATTTTACTTTCTTGAATGAATCATTATCTACCAAATCTTTCACCAATGATTTCAACTTATGCAAAGGCAAATGACCAAATCTTCTATGCCATATTTCACTAGAAACTTTAACTTGCAAAGCAAAACTATTAACCTGACCTTTATGAAGTGAGCTCCTCATGTGATAAAGTCCTCCAGCCAATTCACCAATCACTATACTGTTCTTGCGAACTCGGTCCTGAAGGATACACTGATCATTAGTGAACACGACTGAATAACCATTGATTCCCGCCAACTTACTGATGGAAATCAAATTACATTTGAAATCGGGAGCAAACAGCACATCATGCAAAACTAGATCTCTGTTGACAGTATACTTTCCAGCAAAATTCACAATGCTGATAAGACCATTAGGAAGCACAATTGAGCAAGGTTTTGGCATTCGATACACCTCAGTGAGCAAATGTTCATTACAACTGAAGTGATCCGTTGCCCCACTATCTAATATCATTAAAATTAGGATTAGTTGTTAAACATATACCTGCCATATGGCTCACACCAGTTGTCTGATTAGCAGACTTATCAGGTTTCAAGAGGGCAAGCAGCTGATTTAACTGAGCTTGTGTCAACTGGGGTGCTGAATCATTCTTGGAGGCCACAAGTTGATCATCTACATCTTCACTGACAGTGCCAACATTGTTGGCTGCTCCTCTATTTGACCTGCCTTCCTCCACCCCTGGAACCTCTTCCACCCCTCTATTTCTCCTGTATCCTGGTGGATATCCAATCAGCTTATAACATGTTTCCTTACTATGCCAGTTGCTTGACAATGAGTGCAAGTCAATTTGCTCTTGTCCACTACTTGTGAACCTCTGCTAAAATTTGCTTCATTCTGATTTGCATACATCGCTGAAACATCAACACAAGGGTTGCGTGTAACAGCTCTTTGGCTCTCATCCTGCGAAACCATATCAAACACCACATCCATGCTAGGCAGTTGAGGCAAGGCGAGTATATAGGTCCTTATCTGGTTGTGAAACTCTCCCAGCCCCATTAAGAACTCAATAACTCTATTCTTATCTCTTTCCTTAACACCTTCCTGGCAACCTATACATGTGTCCTCATTCATACAAACTTTTCTGTTTCTCATTGCATCAAGCTCTTCCCACAGCTTACTCAATTTTTCAAAATAGTCACCAACATCTAGGTCTCCCTGCATCATGTTAGTTATACTCTTTCGAATAGCAAACTCTCTAGACACATTTGAACCAGCATATCTCGTATGAGACTATTCCAAGCACTGACAACATCTTTAGCATGTAAGATTCGACTAACATCTTCTTAGAAACTGAACTAATTAACCAAGACATAACTACATCATGGCATCGTTGCCATTTCACAAGAGCATCAGAATCAGTTGGCTTAGGAAATTCACCTCGAATGAAGCCTAACTTGGATCTGGCTGAAAGAGCGATTTCCATCGACTTCTTCCAGTCAATGAAATTCTGCCGCACGAGAAGTTGCTCACTCACAATCGAAACTCCAGTGATTTCATTATTGCTGATGAAGAACGGATCGAACGGCACGTTCGCACTCTCTGGACTCGTCACAACCGGACTGCTAGACGAAATCGATCCTGATAGCTGAGCCATGTTTCAAGGGCCTTAGACTGAGTAATCACGCAGCGATCTTCAGAAAAGTTGCCGGAATCAATCACGCCGCTCTAATACCATGAGAAAAACAGCAATCGGAGATGATCGGAAAAACGAGTGGCGGTGGCCAAACTCGCCGGAACTGTGGATAAGATTTCTGTGAAATTTGAATTGATTAATTGAATGAAGATTACACTGTTCATCTATTATATACAGCTACCTATATTTACACTCGAGTCCCTAAGCTACTCATAAATACGAAGTAAACCCTGTCATACAAAACTTCACTTCACTTCTTCAATCTTTACTTCATTCTCCAATAATTATCCTAACCGTTGATTTTGATTATTTAACGGTTGAGATTAATTTATTTTGTAATTAAAATAGAAAAAAAGTGTGCGCAAATAACGGGGCGGTTGAGAATATTATCTTTAAATCTCATCCATTAGATTGATAAAAATGAATGAATGAAATTATGTCATAATGTCTCACACTTATATAAATGTCTCACTTGATCTTGATCCTTCGTCACAATCCAAATTATCATGTTTAAAAAACAAATAGGAGTATTTGAAAATGACCGTTCTGAGAAGAATGGAATTATCTAAATACTATTTCAGATTTAAAACATTTTAATTAATATATGTTACAAAATTATATCACACAATTCATTTCTGGTAGAACGAAAATCTAATCTGATATTAGTCACATGCTAAAGAATCAATATTATATTATCAAAATGATCTCAAATGAAAGTCATAAAGACACATTAGTATGCAGAAATTTAATCTTAATTTACCGAATATTTTGTTTTGGGGGCATCAATTTTAGTATATTTTCGTCAAAAGTATGTAAAATTCAATATATAATATGAATAGGATTAATATTAAGTGAGACACCACTATTAGTCTGATACAGTAGGACAAATTATAATCTATATATTTTTATCAATCAAACTAATCAGATTTAAACAAACATTTTCAACATTCGTATTATTTAAAATCAACGATTAATATCATATCTTACAGTCTCATAAATTTTCTTTATCTCAAAGAATTCCAACCCTATGCTTGAAGCACAAATCCTCTATCCTTTGGTAGTTCATGTTCGAAATTAGTACTAATAAATTCAATTTTTGATATAAATAATAGTTTAGATCATTGACTTCGGATCTCAGAGGACATTAAGGTTTTAAGATTTCATTTCAATCGTTGGTTTTAATTGATATAAACATTAGATTAAATTAATTTTGAATTAAAATAAGTGATTGAATTAGTAAAATACACTGACAATCAACAATAATAATTGTTATAACTTCCTTCCGTCTATCAAATAAATGAATAAAAAATAACAATTGATATGACGTTCTCTCTCAAAAACTTGCTTTTCCTTTTACAACTTAATCCTTAGATCGTTAATATTGACTTAATCGAAATAATAGGGAGTATAAATTAGGTAAATTGACAAATGAACATGCAGCTGAATTTCCCAATCCGCGGCTCGTCTTCCGTACAGCGCGCCATCAAATAGTTGAATCTTTCCGCTTTCCTTTTTACTCATCTCCATCAGATCATACCTCCCTCCATCCATCAATCCAAATGGAGAAATATTTGAAAGATAATTTCGACGTACAGTCCAAGGGCACTTCCGAAGACGCACTCATGCGATGGAGATCTGCAGTCTCCGTCGTTAAAAATCCTCGTCGTAGGTTTCGTATGGTCGCTGATCTCGCTAAACGCGCCGAAGCTCAACGCAAACGTACCAATTTACAGGTTTCTTACTTCAAATATTTATATCTTCTGATCTTTCACTGCAAATTTTTTGATATTTTTCAATTATAAAATTCGGCATGAACACATATGATTCAACTAGTTCAGTAATCATTATAATTTTATAGTTTTATTTAGTCTGCTTTCAAAATGACGTAATTTTGAATTGACAGCAGACACGCCTTGAGTTTGAATAGTGTTGTTTGATATATTAAGAATAGTATTCTTCAGATTGTGACTAATTGAGTTTTCAGTTGTCACAATCTGAAGAATTAAATTGCATTTACATGGAAGAAGCAACAGTTTCGCATGTGGTTGGGTTTGGGCCACCACTATCTGTTTTCGTCTATACTATGAAGTATGAAGAAGATCTTGTGATTGAATTTCTATCCCCAACTTGCCTTGCAAGTTTGGTTTATGTAGATGAGTTAAGATAACTTTGTTGGGTTTGGATTGAGAATTTGAGACTTTTAGAGCATTGCATGGTTGAATTTCTTGATGGAGTTGACTTGTTTCTTTTAATGTATACTCCCTCCGTCCTATAATGTTTGTCCACTTTCCATTTTGGGAGTCCCCTTAAGTTTGTCCATTTTCCCTTATTCTCCACCACACATTCTATTTTTTTACTCATTTATATATTAATCATATATTCTCAACCACACATTTCATACCCTCTAATTTCTACCTTAATTATCGTGTATTTTGTGCTTTTGGACAAACAAAATGGGACGGAGGGAGTAGTTATTTGCATCGATCTGGTGAGCGATATTAGTATTTTAATAACTGTATTTAACATCTAATGGAGTGAGATTATGCGGGCCACGGCGGGGCAGTGGTTGCATTGGATCTACGTATTATTTAGTGTAATCTTAGATATTCCCATTGAGTTGTGATCCTTTTTTATTCGATATGTAATCTTAGATATTCCCATTGATGTGGGTCCTGATGTCTTTGTTTATATTCCCAACTTTAAACACCAGTCTAGTAAATAAAGGTTACCTAAGATAATTTTTTGGGCAAGTTATCCAGGGATCAGTGATCGTATGTATACATATTCCCATTTTGACTTCTGAAAAAAGCTCTTACTGATTTAGTTATATTCAAGGCCTTGCTGTTTGAGTTCTGATTTAGGTGAGGTGGCAAAGAGGCAATTAGGACTTGCTGGATTTCGAATAAAATTACAATAATGCTTTCAACATTTTCTCATAAGTTCTACTTGCTTTCAATCTAGTTGAATTTCGTAATGTAATATTTAACTGTTTATTAGGCTTCTTAAGCACTATCTATCTTTGACAGGAGAAAATCAGAGTTGCTCTTTATGTGCAAAAGGCAGCACTACATTTCATCGATGGTATGGTTTTTCTGAAATGAAATGTTTTCTGTTTATAGACTTTAAGTTACTGTTTCAGTCAACTGCATTTGTTTTAATGTTTTTTTTTTTATGGTGGAATTACAACTAGCACAAGATACATCGAGGTTACACATCGATTGTTCATATCGAGTACATAAGCAATTGAAGCAACTGAGTATCAACTTTCAAATGAGGTTAGGGAAGCTGGTTTTGGCATTGATCCAGATGAACTTGCATCAGTAGTGCGCTCTCATGATATAAAAAGATACAAACATTATTCGGGTGTGGAAGGCATAGCTAGAGAGGTATCTATTTCACTCACCAATGGTGTTTCTGCAAAGGATGTACCTTTTCGGCAAAAAATCTATGGTTCAAATCGTTATGTGGAGAAACCTTCTCGATCATTTTGGATGTTTGTGTGGGATGCACTAGCTGACTTAACTTTAATCATCCTCATGGTGTGTGCTGTTGTTTCTATCGGGGTTGGAGTTGCTACTGAAGGGTGGCCTAAAGGCATGTATGATGGATTGGGAATTATATTGAGCATATTTTTAGTAGTGATGGTGACTGCAATAAGTGATTATAGACAGTCGCTGCAATTCAAGGATCTCGATAAAGAGAAGAAAAACATATTTGTTCAGGTCACTAGAGACGGATTCAGACAAAGAATCTCTATTTATGATTTAGTAGTTGGTGATGTAGTTCATTTATCTATTGGTGATCAGATACCAGCAGATGGCGTTTTCATATCAGGTTACAGCTTATCGATTGACGAGTCAAGTTTGTCTGGTGAGAGTGAACCAGTGAATGTTGATCAGAACAAACCATTCCTTTTATCTGGGACAAAAGTGCAGGATGGTTCAGGTAAGATGCTAGTAACAGCAGTTGGTATGAGGACTGAATGGGGAAGGCTCATGGTTACGCTGAGCGAAGGGGGAGATGATGAGACACCTCTACAAGTTAAACTCAATGGCGTGGCAACTATAATCGGAAAGATTGGTCTGGTTTTTGCTATATTAACGTTTTTGGTCCTGACTACCAGATTTCTAGTTGAGAAGTCTATGAGTGGTCATATTGGTCATTGGTCATCTGATGATGCAGTGAAGCTTCTTAACTATTTCGCTATTGCAGTCACCATAATTGTTGTTGCTGTTCCTGAAGGGTTACCTTTGGCAGTAACATTAAGTCTTGCATTTGCAATGAAGAAACTGATGAATGATAAAGCACTTGTTAGACATTTATCAGCATGCGAAACAATGGGTTCAGCTGGTTGTATTTGCACAGACAAGACAGGAACTTTGACAACAAATCATATGGTGGTTACAAAATTGTGGATTTGTGAGGAAACTAAGACTGTTGATAGTAACACCGATTTGAAAGCTTCAATCTCTACTGATGTGTTGCCCGTCTTCCTAGAATCTATTTTTCTAAATACGGCATCTGAGGTAGTTCATGGAAAAGATGGCAAGAGAAACATATTGGGCTCTCCAACAGAAGCAGCTATTTTAGAATTTGGGTTAATGTTCGAAGGAGACTTCAATAAAATTCGTCAGGAATTCAATATTTTGAAGATTGAACCTTTTAACTCTGTAAAGAAGAAGATGTCCGTCCTAGTCTCACTTCCGGATGGTGGGCATCGCGCATTCTGTAAAGGTGCATCTGAAATAATCTTAACAATTTGCAACAGAATTGTCAACGCAAATGGTGAAACTGTGCCTCTCACAGAAACACTGAGAAAAAACATAACGGATGTCATAAACAATTTTGCTTCCGATGCTTTGAGAACTCTATGCTTGGCTTTCAAAGACTTGGAAGGAACTTCAAGTGTAGGTGATATTCCCACTGATGACTATACATTGATAGCTGTGGTGGGAATTAAGGACCCGGTTCGTCCAGGTGTTAGGGAAGCTGTTAAGACTTGTTTGGCTGCTGGAATTATTGTCCGCATGGTAACTGGTGATAATATAAATACTGCAAAAGCAATAGCAAGGGAATGCGGGATTTTGACCGACGATGGCTTAGCTATAGAAGGACCTGATTTTCGTAATTTAAGCCCACAAGACATGAAAGATATAATTCCAAAGCTTCAGGTAATTTAGAGTTTTAGTACACATTTCTTGAATTATGAATTTTGATATCTAACACTTATACTAAAATGCACTTCTCAATTACTTATTGTCAGGTCATGGCTAGATCATTGCCTCTGGACAAGCACACATTAGTCACACAGTTAAGAAATACATTCAAAGAAGTCGTCGCTGTGACTGGGGATGGCACAAATGATGCTCCAGCACTGCACGAGGCAGACATCGGACTTGCAATGGGTATAGCTGGAACCGAGGTATGCCCATAAAACTCTATTTGAAACTTGAGTTTGGGTCGTTCATCTTGGAGCTTGTTCTTACATATGTATTATTTACTATCTTCGGAATATACTAAGGAAAAAAGTTGCGCAGGTTGCTAAAGAAAATGCGGATGTCATCATAATGGATGACAATTTCACAACAATAGTTAATGTTGCCAGATGGGGTCGTTCGGTGTATATTAACATCCAGAAGTTTGTGCAATTTCAGTTGACAGTCAATGTTGTCGCTCTTATGATTAATTTTATCTCTGCTTGCATATCAGGTTGGGTATCTGCAAATCTTTACACTATGACTTCATGTTTTGCTTATAGAAATAATGTAAGTAATTAAATACAATGATTTTCAGGTTCTGCTCCGCTTACTGCTGTACAACTTCTGTGGGTAAACATGATCATGGACACGCTTGGAGCTTTGGCCCTTGCGACAGAGCCACCAACTGACAGATTGATGCAACGACCACCAGTTGGACGAAATGTGAGCTTCATCACTAGGACTATGTGGAGAAACATTATTGGGCAAAGCATATATCAACTGTCTGTTCTCCTTGTCCTGACATTTCGAGGAAAGAAGATTCTCAATCTCACTGGCTCAGATGCTACTGATGTTCTCAACACTTTCATTTTCAACTCTTTCGTGTTTTGCCAGGTAATGTTACTATCTACTTTTCCCTTCTGACAAAATTGTATCCCTTCATTGCCACCCACATTGGATTTGTTATTTTTCTGCTCTCACTCGATGCTTATACAGAATTGCTGCCTCAATGCATAAATACAGAGTGTCAGAACTCAGAAAAGGGAATGGACTTAAAACAAGTGGTTGAAAGAACTTGAATTTTAAGTTCGCGAAGTGATAGGCATTTAGGAGTCATCCGTATTCCTTAATCTATCCTCTTCTGTGGGTTTCATATAAACTTCATTGAACCGTCCTTCACTATTTTACAGGTGTTCAATGAAATCAACAGTCGTGACATGGAGAAGATAAACATATTCAGCGGCATGTTTGACAGTTGGGTATTCCTAGGAGTAATGATCTCAACAGTGGCATTTCAAGTCATTATTGTCGAGTTCTTAGGTGCCTTTGCAGACACAGTACCACTCAGCTGGGAGTTGTGGCTTGCCAGCATATTATTAGGAGCCGTTAGCTTACTAGTTGCGGTGGTGCTCAAGTGCATTCCTGTTGAAAACAAGTCTACGTCACAGAAACAACATGATGGCTATGAACCACTCCCTAGTGGCCCTGACATGGCTTGAAAGCTCAACCAGCAATGGAAAAATGTCACATGGAACTTTGCCTGAAATTTTCAATTTCTGTTTTCCACGCTCTCGAGTGGATAACTGGTTACCCTATCGATTTTTTGCTGTTAGTTTTGAGTAGAATGCATACATAATTATTTTCTACATACGTGATTTCCTTAGTATAATAATTTCCGCATAATGGAGTTGTGCTTAAAATTTGTATGTGCAGGAATTATTTTGTGGATCAGGATTTCAGTTATAAATCCCTCACACCGGTGATAACATACTTCCGTAGATGGATTTGGGTAAAAAGTGCTTGTATTCAGTTTTCAGAAATGTAAGATGTGAGCCTTTGTTCGCTTCCTACCCGCCACCACTTGACTACCATTTTCAGGGTATATGAGCGATTTTCAATCAACCATATCTGAACATTATTGTAATTTGTAAATATTTTCCTTTTCATTCATGTGAAAGTATTTGTATAAAATTCAATAAGTAGCTTTTTTTGCTGTATGAGTTTCTTCATCATCTGATGAACTGGAAGCTATCTTCTACCTTCCTTGTATTTGCATTTACAAACTGCAAAACACATTCATGCCAACTTTTAGAATAACCAAAAACATCATAAACCATTTTAGATTTAAAACACTTCTAAAGCATTTTGATAGCTTCAACTGTTAGTAGGCAATGTGATCAAGCTAACCTCTGCTTTCAAGACTGTCTTTGTAGCTTGAAATCTCGCATACCCGAACTCCGAAATCCTTGACAAGCTCCAGTTTTTCATCTGCAAAACAAAAACCAAGAAGCAAAATAAATTTGCAATTTATAATTCTACTGATTTGCAGAAATGAGATAATATCTGCATACGTTTACTGGGGGGAATTTATCCAATTTGAACCCGCCATCCCTATAATTGCATGAACTGGGGCAGTGTAGTTTCCGCTGTTGTACGTATCGATACCATTTTTGTCCTTAACAGGCATGCCCAAACACTTCCCTCTATAAACAGCACAAGTCCTCTCATAGTTGTGAACATGTCCGAAAAGTACTAAATCCACCTGACAAACCAAAAAACACTTAGTTTTACACTTTACAGTAACTAGCAAGTATTTCGTATTGTAGCATATCCCAGTAGAACTCACCTTATTTTCTAGTAACAAATTCTCTACTGATGCAACAAAACCAATATCCACACTTGTTATGCTCGACGACGCAGAAGTATACATCGGTCGATGCCTGTGGTAAAAAATGATCAAAATAATTCAAAATATCGCCGGAGAAAGAATTTCAGGGAGGAAACACAATTTTTGTAATGCAACTCACCCCATAAAAACTAGCCAAGGCGTTCTGGACCGATTAACTGAGGCCATGTCTGATTTCATCCAATTATACTGCATTTCACAAAACTATATCATCAAAATCTAGAAATGGTTGATATGATGAGAACTATTATTAAGCTCGGCGAAGATATAATTACTGACAGTTAGAATACCTGTTCGGAGTTCTTACTCCAGTCATGCTCGGTTGAAATTACAGTAAAATGAACAGGACCTTGCTCGATAGAGTACCACGGCTTATCTTTTGCAGATGTAGGCATTGGAAAATATGTCTCATAAGCCACACCGCATTCGCCACCTGAATCTGGAGTTATGTACACTGATCCGGAGTCTATGTAATCTCTGCGGAAAATTCCAAACAACATTTTATTTCCTTTCGAACTTATTTTTTCTTTTTGCTGCACTGTTGGCAAAATAAATTTCTATTTTCTATATAAATACCTCTCATGGTTTCCAATGGCTGTCATGTAAGAAACCTTTGAAGCCAAGGGGCTGATGAGGTTGAGGAAATAATCCCATTCGACTAGAAATCCGGTAGCGTAGCTGATATCCCCTATGTGGAATATACTGTCCACATTTCCGGATGCTACTTCATCGCTCATTGCCTTCGTAACAGACAGTGCTCCTGGCTACATGAAAAAAACCAAAGAGAACAATTTTAAGAAAATTCTGACTTAGCACGAGGGAAAATAATACGAATATGCGGTGGGATTAGTTATGGAAATAATTTTTGACTAAAGGGAAGAAATAAAAAAGATTACAGACTTAACTCGAAGGAACAGTACAAATTGTGCTGGTTTTTGTAAGGAAATAATTTTTGGCTCAAGGGAAGAAGTAAAAAATACTAATAATCACACAAATGAAATTTATAACTACAATTTTACTGCGTCTTCCACAGTTAACAGACCATGAAAATGATTTGCCAAGTCACAAAAACTACCTGAATGTAATGTTCAATGGATGGATCGCGAGGAGTCTTCCCCATGTCGCCAAATGCTATGAATTTGAGTTCAGGATCACCGCCTGCTGGCGGGGTTCTGAACTGGATTTCATCACTCCATCCCACAGAGTCACTGATGTATATTTTCATGAATAATTATCAAAAACAAAGTAGAATAACCAAAATGCTGTTGTTGCAAAAAGTGTAGAAGTATATGAAAATTAGTACCTTCCGTAACGGTAAGTGTATGTAGTTAAGGGCTCAAGTCCTGTCATCACACCTGAATGAACAAAACCCGGGTCGTGCCATCCAAAATCTTTTGCTGGACTCGCCAATGCCGAACCTGAAATTGCAAAAAAAACTGGTGATATTCCTTGAACACAGTATATGATACTGAGTAAACATAACAAATAAATGAAACTCACTACACATATCATCTTGGGTAAATGTCGAAACTTGTGATGTTATCGATTTTCCATCACCAAACTCCACATTTTGCGAGGCCTTGTCTCCGCTTACCCATGTCAATCTCATCTACAGAAATTTACACCACGGAAAATTTCACTCCAAGCATAAAATCTTATATCAACCTGTGCTACATGAAACTCATAACTGTTGCAGGATACTTACAGATGTTGAAGTGGAATCTATACTTGACAAATGCCCGTGCAACGGCATTTTAGGATTAGCGAATCCAATCGGGGAAGCTCTGCTACGAACACATGGAGTTTCGAATCCTCCTCCGAATAGTATGAACTCGATATCCGTGCGTATATTCACAACATGAAAATTCAAAGTAGCACCACATGTTCTTATGCATCCAAGTGAATTATTGCCAGTTTTGCTGTAATTTTGCTTGCATTCAGTTTTCTTGCAATCCAAGTAATCAGGATCACTGCTCAAGAATTGTGCCTTCAAATCATAACATCAATTTTCTTACATTACACTTCAAGTCAAGTGTCTCATTAAATAAATAAAAAACCAAACATAAAATCTGTCGGAAAGTATGTCTTTAAATTATATCATAATATTTGAAGAATAAATCAGAATACGTTAATGTTATAAATAATTATGAAAAAAATCTAAGTTTGTCTCTTGGGATTTTAATTACATGAAGAGATCATTTATTTTATTTTTGAGCTGAAGATATATTTTTATTGATATATTGTATTTTGAGTTAGTGCATATATAGTAGATATTATTATAAATTGTAAAAAATATTTACAACCATATAAAATAATTCCATATCTATATAAAAAGAGAGTTCTAAAAATTAAAGGATTTTGCTACTAATATTATACACAGATATGGTGAATTAATCAAAATCCAACTTTTTTGGTTGATAAATTATTAATTAGGAAAGAAAGCACTAGAAAAAAAACAGAAAATTACAGGAATATTAATATAAAATTCCCAAGAAAATAATTTATAGATTATTTAAGAATAAATAAAAATGAATACCTTGACTGGATAATGGCAGAGAAGTGGCAGGCGACTGAGATCACCTGTTTGTGCATACATTATTCCATTCAATGGACAGCTCGATCCACTGTCACCACAAAATTCATACACATAATCATCAATCAATAAAATATGTCCAATAATTAAATAAACAATTTTACTATCATTTATTAAAAATAATAATATTGTCCCGAAAGGGTTATCGAGTCTGTCACATTGTGATGGTGTGGTAGTATCTGTGCGCACTCGAAGACAGCGACTGAGGTTCCCATTTCAAAAAAAATATTAGTGAAAAAAACTTACTCTGCATGAGAGGAAGAGACCATGCCGACCCAGTCATTCACGGTTGGCAATATGATACCCTTCACATCAACCTTCACAAATCCATCATCAGCCAAGCCTGAATTCGGGCTAACACTAATTTCAACAAAAGGATTCAACGTCGGACAATCAATCAAAACTCGTCTGTTGATCACCCGAAAATCCGAAATGGCTGTGTAATTAGCCAACTCGGTCGTAGACGTCGAATTTATCACAACCATGTTAGAAAATTTTGCATAAGAAGAAGAAATGATAAGAATGAAGATGAGGAAAAAACATGGTTTTTCCATAGGATGGAGTTTTTCGAGCTTGCTCGAATATGGGAGGAAGGCGAATCTGAGTTATAGATCGGTCGGGCGGCGAGATGATGAAATATATTGTTTGTTTGAGGAAAGGAATATTATTTTATACGAATTTGGATCCAAATAATGTGGGGTTTGAACATGTGAGAACATAACAACAAGAAACATAGTTTTAGTGTTTCACGGCGATTGTGGCGTAAAGCATGATTATTACTCGTACGATGATGACCAGATGATGGCTTACGGTGTTCACATTATAAATTACATGCTAAGATATTTTTAATATTAAAACATAAATAAAATGTTTTACAAGAACAAATAGATATAAGTCTGTTTTTATATGAGCTAGCGAAATTCAACAGATATGTCTTCCGTATTTTTTAATGTTATAGATACGTGTGTTATTGTGTCATTAAATTTGTGTTTGAAGGTCATTGTCTATTGTCAACTTTTTACTCTCTTGAAATGTCAAATTAAATCAAAGATTAAATTAATGTGTACTTTTTAGGTTATTTATATCTAACTAAACGGTTGGTTGATGAGTTGCTATAAATCAAGAATGATCTTGACTTGTCAAAATTAAGTAGGTTAAAGCACATTTATAAGGCTAGCATGATCTGTTATTAGGTTAGATTCCACTAGTGCTGGCCTAATGTCCCATTTTCCAATTCATGCAATAATAAATAATATAATTTAAAAAATACTTGTAATTATAATCAAATAATGAAAGTGATGCAGCTAATTAAATATACAAGAATTCTAAATATTTAAATTTTCATGAAAAAGGTTAAGGAGATGAGATTAGTGAAAATGGATAAATTGCTTTATGATAGTTTGACATCTCTTCAAGTAACCACCACTTACTGATAGTCCTTTTGTTGCCCATACTCAATTTTCACATCATGCAAACAACATTTATTATGCCCATACAAAACTTGTTCCATGCGTTGAGGTAAGCTGACAAATTGTCTCACATTGATAATTTAAATGAAAATTGTTAAATATAAATTGGAACTTTATCATGACCTATAGACTTGTTTTTGGGGCAAACTTAGCATTAATTCGATGTATAGCTGGTATATTATTTTTGTACGATCTTATTTTTCGTTTATACTGATTTGGATAAACAGGAATGTGTACGTACGTGCGCATATGATTCTTGGTATCAGTTGCTTTGACTTAGCAATATAGCACAGCTAACAGATTCTTGATCTACTGTCATTCTGTAGCCAACTATTTTGCTACATATTTAATGACTAGCTAACGCTTGATAATGCTTGGAGTAAACAAAACCAGATTTTCTCTTAATGTTGCTTTCGTCGTCCTCTTGACAACATCCTTCCTTCTCATTAGGTATGCACAACCGGTCCGGACCGGATAATTACGGTCCGGGCCGGATCGGTGGAACGTAAAATTTCAAAAATAAGGATCGTGGACCGGACCGGACTGTTACGGACCGGTCTAATTATGGTCCCATACAGATTCATATACTTCCTCCTCACTTTCAATGTCATTTCTAGTTGCCACAAGAATATTCGCAAGCTAAACATTTTTATAAATATCAACAAAAAATTCCACACCTTTTGTTTCAGTTTCTCTGCAAAAAGAAACTTCTCTAGAGGCATCCTCGAGTTTCAAACCCTTTTGTTTCTTCAACGAGTGTCTTTTATCAGATATAAAACTCTTCAAGGGTTGTGCAATACCACGACGATGCGTCGATGCCCTATAACTGAACAATATTAATAAGTAAAACTTCCATGCTCGACCCTCCTCTAGATTCACTTGCTCCAGCTTTAACAACAACATCACTACATGAAGAGCAAATTGCTTTTTGGGCATGTATGTCCGAAATGGCCTTCTTTATGGATCCTCTGTTTGAAACTCGATTTTGTTATGATGGAAGAATGGTTTTGACAATTGTTTGCAGATGAAAATGAAGAAAGATAAAATATAATAAAATCTCTTTTTCAGTAAACACTACTGGACATATATGATGGAAGAATTAGAGGAAAGAAAATAAACTGAAAATTAGAAGATCAAGTTAATATTTTTCATAGAAAATTGTGCAGAAAAGTTTGTATTTATTATACTTATTTTGTATAGAAGTATTTTCCTTGACCAAGTACACATGAATTTATTTAAATGAAGTGCATAAGTATTAATATTTTGAGTGAATTTTGGCAGCTGATATTTGAAGAAGACAACAAAGGAAACTCTAGAAGATTTTGACAAGTAATGTTTGAGTGGTTAATGTTGATGGAGGTTTCATAATCAAATTTGTGGGACTCCCATTGTTTTTTTGATAAAGAAAAACTGATAAAAAACATAAAAGAGAATTGATCCACTTGCATGGTTCACTTAATACGTAATACTCCCTCCGTTACTATTTATTTAGTCAAAAAAATAGACAAACATTGAAAGACAAATAAGTATTCAACAAATTACTCTCTGAAATTTGTTGAATGCTCCGGTGGATCCACCCAAAATGGTGGATCCATGAGTCCTACTATGAGCCGTCGGATGAACCAAGATCAAAGGTAAAATGAAGTGCCACGTGTCCCACTACCTCTCAAAATCTACCCAACTAAAGGGCAAAATCGGAATAGTTAGCTATTTAATTGGTTTAGTTAGCATTAAATGCAACGATGTGAGGTTCATTAAATGCAATTGATGTAAGTTTTCAATAATCAACCCTCTCTCTTTAACAAAACCTCTCTCCTTAATCAACCCCACCATTTGCACTTTTTTGTAAACTTATTCTCAACCCATCCGATCCATATTCTCAACCCATACTCTCAACCCATTCTCAACCCATTATCAACCGTTTACGTTTAAACCCATTCCCAATCCATTCTCAACTTATTCCCAACCCATTCTCAACCCTTACTTAAACACGTACCTCTTCTCAACCAAATTATCACCCTCACCCGTTTTAAGAATTCAATGAATAATGACGAAAATATTTCTTCAAGGAATTCAGGTTTTGCAAAGTACCATACGCGAGATCATTGCGAAGACCATGTTTTGAGTGGGAATCAATGCGAAATTGTGTTGGAATCGCCCGCCGACGACGCGACCGGACAAGGTGGTGTTTTTTCGCATTTAACTACTGCACCTCACATGTGCACCTTACTATTGCACTTCGTAGTTGTATTCCATAGTTGCATTTTTTTTCGCACTTGCACTTCAACATACAGTCGTCCTTGAGTTGTGTTGTATTGCATTTTTTTGAACAAAAATGATATGCTTCAGTATCATTTACCTAAATTGTGTTCTGTTGGCAATTGGAAATCGCAGTTGTATGGTAACGGATGTTTCTCATTGTTTAGATTTTTGCATTATCGTTTGCAGTTCACATGTGCATTCAAAACTTGCATTTTCTAGTTGCATTTTACATGTGCATTTCTAGTTACATGTTACATGTGCATTTAGATCTTGCATTTAGTCTCTTTCCCCAATTTTTTGTATAAATGTAGAAGGGTTTCAGTAGGGTTTAGGCTTTTAGTAAATATGGTTGGAGTCTATGTGACTACATTCAAGAGCTCAACAAAGAGTCCAGAGATACATGGTTGGAGTTCAGTAGGGTTCAAAGTTCTAGATTCCATAAATAGGGCATAACATATTACATTATGGGAATGAAAATTAAAAACGAGTTCATCAATTGTGTCCTAAAAACATAATCAAAATACCATTACATAATCAGTTGCCTCCCAAAAGCATAATCAAGTTCCTTTCGTCTTGTTTATTCTGCCCTTCTCTTTGATAGGTTTGTCAACCTACGGACTTGGAGCAATGGTCTCCTCTGCAAATATCATAAGTATCGATCATGAAGGTTGACACTCTCTTATAAAAGATGCAAATGTAACAATGCAAGTGTTTAATGTAAAATGAAACTACTTTGACTGTGCATTTTTGTAGTTGCATTTTAGTTGCGTTTAATAGTTGCATTGTTCACTTGCATTAAGCATACAGTCGTGCCCTTGTTTGTTGTATTGATTTTGAACAAAATTAATATGCTTCAGTTTCATTTACCTTTCTTTGTGTTCTGTTGGCATTTGGAAATCGTAGTTGCACGGTAACGGATGATTCTCATTGTTTAGGGACTACATCGCAAAATGGGGCAACATATTGGACTCCGTTGTGTGCTGAACACTTAACCCTCAAACATGAACAAATATTTTCAGTCAATTGAGGCGGGGATCCACTTCTAAATCCATCTGTCACCAAGAACTCTGAGACACTTATAAATCCATCTGTGATGAAAGCCTTTTGGTGGACCAATGTCCATCGCGTTTTGTTGTACGCTGGTATCTATTTGTAAAAGATACCACAGTAACAATGCAAGTGTTAAATGTAAAACAAATTTTTTTGATTCACACTTCTATTATTTCTCTACGTAAAATGTATAAAAACTCTGTGCACCACACTAGCATTGTTACTCTGTGCCCCAAACATAAGAATCAACAGTAAAGTGCAACAATAAGGTGCAACAACAAGATGAACAACAAGGTACAACAACAAGGTGCAACAACAAGGTGCATGTTTCAAATGTTAATCAAAATGCTCAATTTGCCAAATACATCCCCACTAATAACACGAATCCGGGTTCTAAGTTACATGTTCACAATTCTAGCACTGGCTCTTAATATTACAACATGTTCCAAACCGCTAGTACAAACCAAAATACAACATATTTTACAGACCAGGCATTGACCTCTACATCAACAGCAACATACACAACAACTCCAATCTCCTTCGCAACCACAACAACAACAACAACTCATCTTTTTATTTAGTAACTAACGAAACTCAACACTTCAGCTATTACTTCACAGACCAGCTCTGTGTCCCTGTAAGTAACTAATCAAATTTCTCAATCAATTTCATAGATTTGAATTTTGATTTCTGATTTTTTTACTGAATTTTCCTTACCATGTATGAGGGCAGTCAAGTGAAGCCAGTCTTCATCAGGATAGTCCTTCCTGATAGGTATCTTCATTTGACCCTAGGGTCAAGAAGCCCTAAGGGCGGCCCTGACCCTGCCCGGCCCTGAGCCCTGCCCAGCCCTGAAGTTGACCCGATTTCGGCCCTGCCCTTAAGCCTTAGGGCAGGGTAAGGGTCGAGTTAAAAAAGCCCTGACCCTGCCCTCCTACCCGGCCCTTTGACCCTACCCTGACCCTATCAGACTTAAACTTAACATTATCACTAAATTTATTCCTAATAATCTTTTATACATAGAAAATATTCAAAACTCAAAGAATTTAATAAATTTTATGTAGTACAAGTTACAATTTGATTAATATATTAAATTAATTAATTATTTTTAAAATTATAGACCTAATGTTAAGGGTCGGCCCTAGGGTCAGCCCCGCCCGACCCTTCTTTACCCTGCCCTAGGGCGGCCCTAAGGGTCATCAAAAAGTCGACGGCCCGACCCTGCCCTGCCCTAAGGCTTCCATCGGACATAGTAAAACCCCTTAAAGCCCACCCTGCCCTGCCCTTATTAGGGCCGGGCCGACCCGACCCTGCCCATTGCCGACCCCTACTTCCTGATAGCCTCAGCAGTCTACAGCAAATGCTCAATCTGTGGCTCGTCCAAATCAGGATCACTCTCATCAACAACCTCATTTAAAAGCTCACAACACTCCCAAATGCTCACCTCAACCCTATTCAATCTCCCACACTCTTCCCTCATTTTCTTCACCTGTGCATATTCAATCACCCACACAACTAAGTAATTCATCACAGCACTTAACCTCAAATTAAAAATCTCAATGTTAACAATGTGATCATAAGTGTTTCACTCACAAAGTCATATGTCTGGTACACATGATTCAATCTGTAAAACTCCTCCACTGACCTCTGCCTCTCCCTCTCCACATCATAGTTTCTAAATTCACCAAAAACATCACCCAAAAAACATTAAACCCTATTCAAAAATCCACATTCCTCGACAAATCATGCATTTACCATCCAAACCCAAAATCCATATCATAAAAAATCAAACTTGAATGAGTGGCCGAACGCATTGATCTGGGGTGCATTAAAACCACCAACGTTCTTCACCTCCACTAGCTCTGGCGCCAGATCAAACTCCTCGTCATCAAACTTCAATTCCTCCTCATCATCAACAAATCCAGCCTCAAATCGCAATCCTCTTCCTCTGGAGGCGTGTCAGGATCCGGAGGCGTGTTAGGATCAGATCTGGTGGAGACTGTGGTTTGATCAGATCCGGAGGCGTGTGAGGATCGGAGAACGGAGTCTGTGGTTTGATCAGATCCGAAAGAATCTGCGGATCGACGAAAATTGGAATCGATCTGGAGAAGCCTGACCATAGTCCTCTTTCTCACCTAAATCAAAACCCCGTCCGGTGTCGCTATCTCCAGTCACCTTTTGTACTCTCAGCCTCCCTCTTGGGTTCAATTTCCTCTCTCCACCCCTGCGTCTCGAAATGGGTTTCAAAGTGAGTTAATTTCGCGAAATGAGTTTGAAGGTGGGAAGTGACACTTCAGAGCGGCACCCAAAATGACAGTAATACCCTCACAACAGTCATGCAATTAAAGTCTAGTCCATTTGTAACTGAACTAGTATTTAATCACCTTGACATGTGTCAGCATAAAGACCATTTAATCTATAAAACCTGTGGTCCAGATGGGGACTCATGGATCCACCATGAGGGGTGTAAACGAGCCGAGCCCGAGCATTGACATGTTCAAGCTCGACTCGTCTGATTTTCATGCTGCTCGAGCTCGAGCTCAACGAGCCTTAATAAATCTTGCTCAAGCTCAGCTCGATTAGTTTTTTGCCTACTCGAGCTCGGCTCGCGAGCTTATTATTATTTATTTTCATTTATTTATTAATTTATTAATTTATTAATTTTTTATTTTTTTGATCAATCATAAGCTTGTAAACGTGCTGCTCGAATTCATATAAACAAGCTACTCGATTAACTATTACTAACTACATGAATTCTCAATACATATAGGTTAGGTCAGCCATTCTATTAATTCATAATCATATAAGTATGTGATTAAGTTAATTGAAAAAATAAATTAGTACTAATCGAGTATATAAACAAGCCCTAATCGAGCATATAATCGAGCCGTAATCGAGTAGGTAAACGAGCTGTTCACGAACATAAATGAGCCGAGCACCCCTATGCTCATGTTCGGCTTGTTCATTAATCTAGCCGAGAAGCCATGCTCAAGCTCGGCTTGTTTATTATCGAGTCGAGCTTTGACCGAGCTTTGACCGAGCTTGCTCGCGAGTAGCTCACGAACGCTCGGCTCATTGACACCCCTACTCCGTATATATAAATATCATGTTTCACATGATCTCAACCCTAGTTTATCACTTTGGTATATATAACGTGAGGTGGTCTCTTTTGAGACCCTTACTGTTGGGTGAGACCCTGAGACCTCATCATGGCCGTTGGTTGATTTGCTTTTGGGGTCCGGATTGTACCACGTGAAGAGATCTCAAGTAAAGAGATTGTATTCACTCCTGACCATCAAAGATTCTGCAGCAAATGTGCCCAGGAATCTTGAAGCAAGGCGTAGGCTAGCATTCTTTACAAACTCACTATTCATGGACATTCCTCCTGCTAAACCTGTTCGTGAAATGCTATCATTTAGGTCACTATCCGTCTTTTTCTGACTAATGCTGGATCGTGGTGCTTCCTGCTTGATGGTTTTACATTTGTTTTCAAACTTATGTGTAGCTTGTTCACTCCTTATTATTCGGAGACTGTTTTATATACAATGTCTGAGCTTCGAAAAAGGAACGAGGATGGAATATCAATTTTATTTTATCTCCAGAAAATTTATCCAGATTTGTTAATTTTCTGTTGTCCTGTTTTACCATTAAGTTGCCTCTGATTCTGGTTACTATTTTTTTCAGTGGAGTAACAAACGATAGAGTGAGTAAATTATGTTTATACAGATGACTGTATATATATTTGAAAGTAACATATTTTGTTTATTTAAAATTTCAGAATTTTCTCTCTCGAATTGGACGTGATGAGAATGCAACTGAAATAGAGCTGTTTGATAACCCATCTGACATCCTTGAACTTCGATTTTGTGGTCGGAGACATCCTTGAACTTCGATTTTGGGCCTCCGACCACGGGCAGACATTGGCCAGAACTGGTATATAACCAAACCATTACTCTTTTATTTTGTTAAGTACTATTGTATGGTAGGAATAAAATGTTCTCATCAACCAAAGCTTGATATAAATGCTTTCTTATCACCATATCAGAACACTGATTTTTTAGATATTTTGGTTGAGCTGTCCTATTAAGATAATTGCATTGAATAATTTGATATATGAGAGGACACTTTTATTTTCAAATAGATGTTCAATTCAAACACTAATACATCAATAAAGTGTGATCGAGTGAATATGGGTGATATTCACTTTTGTTCAAATAGTCAGGTCTCTCCATAATCCACACTATTCTTACAGTATGAGGAAATATTCTTGATTCTTTCGATCAACATTTGAATAAATAAATTTCGTTTGTTTTGAAACAATTCACCTTCATCTTTCCGGTGTTACACAGTTAGTAATTGTACTGGTGTTATATATTCAGGGTTAATAAATCAGGGTTATATATTCAGGGTTATACTGGTGTTATTCATCATTCATGTTTTAGTAATTGTAAAGTTTGAGGTTCACAGTATTTCCTTGTACTTTCAGGGTTCGTATGCATTACGGCCATCCTGATGTTTTTGATCGTGTTTTCACATAACGAGAGGTGTGGTATTAGCAAGGCTTCTCGCGTCATAAATATTAGTGAAGAAATGAAGATATATATGCTGGTATGGATTCCTTTAACAAGCCTTCGATCTTTTTCCATCAATGAGTACCATTATAAGAAGCAGTGCCAGACATTGCAATTCATAAAGCTACTTGTAATCAGGGTTATTGAGTTAAATTATAATATGCAGTATATATTATACATTGGCATGTGGTAAAGTAAAGCATCGGTGCCTTTGATATATGTCATGCACTTCCATAATAAAACATCCAATATTCTTCAATGTTATCCCTTGTGGTTTTTCCTTCAGTTCATTAGTACATTAAGATGTCGGGAATGCAGGTTTTAATTCGACTCTAAGACAAGGCAATATCACTCATCATGAGTACATTCAGGTATTATAAAATCATGTCAGTTTCATTCTCTTCGCATGTGGAAATTTTCTGACACTCATTAGACAGGTTGGGAAAGGTAGAGATGTTGGACTTAATCAGATAGCCATGTTTGAAGGAAAGGTAGCTGGAGGTAATGGTGAACAGGTCCTGAGTCGTGATATTTATAGGCTTGGACAGCTATTTGATTTTTTCCGAATGATGTCCTTCTACTTCACAACTGTGGGGTTCTACTTCTGCACAATGGTATGTAACTCTTTCCTTAGATTGCCCAAATTTTGGGATGTGTTTAATATCATAGTTAAACTTAATTTATCAGATAAAGTTCTGGGAGCATCATTGACTTTTCGTAGAACAGTAGGACGCAATCTCGACCGTTGATTAATTATAATCTAACTGTTGAGATTTAAAGTAAAATAAACGTCAAATTCAACCGTGTATTTCACAAATCCAACCGCCTAGTTTAATTAAAACTCAACTTTAATCTCAACCGTCAATTTATCAATATTAATGGTTCACATTTTGTCCTGTCATCTTACACACACATATAGATATAGAGAATGTATCAAGTGGATCCTCTCAATTTGGTGGACTCGTGGATCCCCTCTTGCACCCCTCGGTTGCATTTTTTGGACGCACCAGATTGTGCCAGCACATTAATGAAGCATGTGACTTGCACGTGTGCATTTGTCATGTGCACACGTGATGTGCACATGATAAGTGCACATACTTGGCGCATCTGGTGCGTCCAAAAAATGCAATCAACGGATGCAAGAGGGGATCCACGAGTCTACCAAATTGGATGAATCCACAGGATACAACCTCTATATATATATATAGGCAAATGCTCTGGTGGATCCACCCAAAATGGTGGATCCATGAGTCCTACTATGAGCCGTCGGATGGACCAAGATCAAAGGTAGAATGAAGTGCCACGTGTCCCACTAACTCTCTAAATCTACCCAACTAAAGGATAAAATCGGAATAGTTAGCTATTTAATTGGTTAAGTTAGCATTAAATGCAATGATGTAAATTTTCATTAATCAACCCTCTCTCTTTAACAAAACCTCTCTCATTAATCAACCCCACCATTTTCATATTCTCAAGTTTTTCATTTTCACCATTTATACTATTTTGTAAATTTATTCTCAACTCATCCGACCCAATGTTTTAAAAAGCGTCGCTTGGGCGACGAAGCGATAATGAATTCGCTTTTGCCTGAGGTAGGCGATGCAGATCCGAAAAGCATTCGCCTCCTTCTCTAGAGCGTTCAATTTCTCGCTCGTCGCGTTCATCGCTTCTGTTTTTGTTTTGTTTTTTTGTTTTTTTATTTAACTAAATGACACCGTTTCCTCTTTTGACCAAAAATTTGATTTTTTATTATAACATATTAGGTTTAACAATTTAAGAACAGAACTTCAATTGGCAATCAACATCCGACCTCCGGCAATCAACATCCGACATCCGACAACAAGGATGATGGTGTTGATTTGCATTCAGATTAGGTAGTTGTTGGTCATTATCAATGAATTCTTAATGTTTTGTGTTTTGTGTTTTGAACAAGTTTAAAAAAAATAGATTTTAGAAAGTTATATAAAGTGCATGTATACAAATTAACGCTTTGTTCCAAAAAGCGTTCGCTTTTCGCTCATCGCTTCTTGCTTATGACCTCTTTCGCATTTTATCGCTTTTCACCTTTTAAAACACTGCCATACTCTCAACTCATTCTCAACCGTTTACGTTTAAACCCATTCTCAACTTATTCCCAACACATTCTCAACCCTTACTTAAACACGTACCTCTTCTCAACCAAATTATCACCCTCACCCGTTTAAGAATTCAATGGATAATGACGAAAATGTTTCTCAAGGGATTTCAGATTTTGCAAAGTACCATACGCGAGATCATTGCGAAGACCATGTTTTAAGGGGAATCAGTGTGAAACTGTGTTGGGATCGCCTGTCGACGACGCGACCGGACAAGGTGGTGTTTTTTGCATTTAACTTAGGGATGCACATCCGGGTCGACCCGGACCGACCCGACCCGGATTGACCCGGTTCGGGTTGACCCGATTACCCGGGTTTTATTCAATGGGTGATCCGAGGACCGAACCGACCCGTGAAATTCCGGTCTCGGTCCGGGCCGACCCGGATCATTTTAGTGTAATTTTAAATAAAAATCCGGTCTCGGTCCGGGTCGTGACCCGAAAATTTCTAAAACTCATGACCCGAAGACCGACCCACCCGAAATATTCCGGTCCGGTCTTGGCCCGACCCGAGAAAATCCGGTGCGGTCCAGTCCGAGTTCCCGATCCGGGTCATTTTTGTGCACCCCTAATTTCACTGTTGCACCTCACATGTGCACCTTACTATTGCACTTTGTAGTTGCATTCCATAGTTGCATTTTTTTCGCAATTGCACTTCAGCATAGAGTCGTCCCTGAGTTGTGTTGTATTGCATTTTTTTGAACAAAAATGATATGCTTCAGTATCATTTACCTAAACTGTGTTCTGTTGGCAATTGGAAATCGCAATTGGAAATCGCAATTGTATGGTAAAGGATGTTTCTCATTGTTTAGATTGTTACATTATCGTTTGCAGTTCACATGTGCATTCAAAACTGCATTTTCTAGTTGCATTTTACATGTGCATTTAGATCTTGCATTTAGTCTCTTTCCCCCATTTTTTGTATAAATGTAGAAGGGTTTCAGTAGGGTTTAGGCTTTTAGTAACTATGGTTGGAGTCTATGTGACTACATTCAAGAGCTCAACAAAGAGTCCAGAGATACATGGTTGGAGTTCAGTAGGGTTCAAAGTTCTAGATTCCATAAATAGGGCATAACATATTACATTATGGGAATGAAAATTGAAAAACGAGTTCATCAGTTGCGTCCTAAAAACATAATCAAAATACCATTACATAATCAGTTGCCTCCCAAAAGCATAATCAGAGTTCCTTTCGTCTTGTTTATTCTGCTTCTCTTTGATAGGTTTGTCAACCTACGGACTTGGAGCAATGGTCTCCTCTGCAAATATCATAAGTATCGATCATGAAGGTTGACACTCTCTTATAAAAGATGCAAATGTAACAATGCAAGTGTTTAATGTAAAATGAAACTACTTTGATTGTGCATTTTTGTAGTTGCATTGTTCACTTGCATTAAGCATACAGTCGTGCCCTTGTTTGTTGTATTGATTTTGAACAAAATTAATATGCTTCAGTTTCATTTACCTTTCTTTGTGTTCTGTTGGCATTTGGAAATCGTAGTTGTACGGTAACGGATGATTCTCATTGTTTAGGGACTACATCGCCGAAGGGGAACATATTGGACTCCGTTGTGTGCTGAACACTTAACCCTCAAACATGAACAAATATTTTCAGTCAACTGAGGCGGGGATCCACTTCTAAATCCATCTGTCACCAAGAACTCTGAGACACTTATAAATCCATCTGTGATGAAAGCCTTTTTGGTGGACCAATGTCCATTGCGTTTTGTTGTACGCTGGTATCTATTTGTAAAAGATACCACAATAACCATGCAAGTGTTAAATGTAAAACAAATTTTTTTGATTCACACTTGCATTATTTCTCTACGTTAAATGTATAAAAACTTTGTGCACCACACTAGCATTGTTACTCTGTGCCCCAAACATAAGAATCAACAGTAAAGTGCAATAACAAGGTGCAACAATAAAATGCAATAACAAGGTGCAACAACAAGGTGCATGTTTCAAATGTTAATCAAAATGCTCAATTCGCCAAATACATCAGGTTCTAAGTTACATGTTCACAATTCTAGCACTGGCTCTTAATATTACAACATGTTCCAAACCGCCAGTACAAATCAAAATACAACATATTTTACAGACTAGGCATTGACCTCTACACCAACAGCAGCATACACAACAACCTCAATCTCCTTCGCAACCACAACAACAACAGCAGCAACTAGGCCTGGCACTTTTCGGGTTTTTAGTAAAAAAAGTTAAACCCGTACCCAACCCGGATAGTAAAATTTCAGGTTCGGGTTTATAGATTTAAAAAAAGTTAAACCCGTACCCGACCCGCATATTTTGAATAAATAAATAAATATTATAAATAAATAAAAAATGGATATAAAAATATTATAAATAAATAAAAAGTGAATAAAATCATAGAATAAGATTCATAAACTGTTATTTAGTCCTTGACTAACTTGAAAATAATAATTTGAGCAAAAAAATAAATATGATGTGTATATCAAATAGTATTATGAATATATAAATATGTATTTATATGCATAATGCGGGTTTGCGGGTTTGGTTAAAATTATATATTAAACCCGTATCCGAATCCGTATCCGAACCCGTAGTGCCCAAAACCCGACCCGAACCCGCGAAATTTTTCGGGTTTGCGGGTTGAGTGCGGGTTTGCGGGTTTATGTGCCACCCCTAGCAGCAACTCATCTTTTTCATCAGCAACTAACGAAACTCAACACTTCAGCTATGACTTCACAGACCAGCTCTGTGTCCCTGTAAGCAACTAATCAAATTTCTCAATCAATTTCATGGATTTGAATTTTGATTTCTGATTTTTTTACTGAATTTTCCTTACCATGTATGAGGGCAGTCAAGTGAAGCAGTCCTCATCAGGATAGTCCTTCCTGATAGCCTCAGCAGTCTACAGCAAATGCTCAATATGTGGCTCATCCAAATCAGGATCACTCTCATCAACAACCTCATTTAAAAGCTCACAACATTCCCAAATGCTCATCTCAGCCCTGTTCAATCTCCCATACTCTTCCCTCATTTTCTTCACCTGTGCATATTCAATCACCCACACAACTAAATAATTCATCACAACACTTAACCTCAAATTAAAAATCTCAATGTTAACAATGTGATCATAAGTGTTTCACTCACAAAGTCATATGTTTGGTACACATGATTCAATCTGTAAAACTCCTCCACATCATAGTTTCTAAATTCACCAAAAACATCACCCAAAAAACATTAAACCATATTCAAAAATCCACATTCCTCGATAAATCACGCATTTACCATCCAACCCAAAATCCATATCATAAAAAATCAAACCTGAATGAGTGGCTGAACGCATTGATCTGGGGTGCATTAAAACCACCAACGTTCTTCACCTCCACCAGCTCGGGCGCCAGATCAAACTCCTCATCATCAAACTTCAATTCCTCCTCATCATCAACAAATCCGGCCTCAAATCGCAATCCTCTTCCTCCGGAGGCGTGTGAGGATCAGATCCGGAGGCGTGTTAGGATCAGATCCGGTGGAGTCTGTGGTTTGATCAGATCCGAAGGCGCGTGAGGATCGGAGCCGGAGTCTGTGGTTTGATCAGATCTGAAAGAATCTGCGGATCGACGAAAATTGGAATTGATCTTGAGAAGCCTGACCGCAGTCCTCTTTCTCGCCTAAATCAGTACCCCGTCCGGTGTCACTAACTCCGATCGCCTCTTCGTCGCCTTTTGTACTCTTAGCCTCCCTCTTGGTTTCGATTTCCTCTCTCCACCCGTGCGTCTCGAAATGGGTTTCAAGGTGCGTTAATTTCGCGAAATGGGTTTGAAGGTGGGAAGTGACACTTCGGAGCGGCACCCAAAATAACAGTAATACCCTCACAACAGTCATGCAATTAAAGTCTAGTCCATTTGTAACTGAACCAGTATTTAATCACCTTGACATGTGTCAACATAAAGACTATTTGATCTATAAAACATGTGGTCCAGATGGGGACTCATGGATCCACCATTTTGGGTGGATCCACCGGATACGCTCCCTATATATATATATATATATCATTTTTCGTTACAGAGTTAATTTTTAGAGGAACATGTAATTTTTGTGAAACATAGAGACATAATCTCAACTGGTTGATTTAATTGATTTAATGGTTGAAATTAAAGTTAATTTTTAATTAAATTAGACGGTTGGATCTGCAAAATGCAAGGGTGGTTAAGATTGACAGTTATTAATATCAACCGCTAGATTAATAGAAATCAATAGTTGAGAATTGAGATGATATCCCTCCATCTCACAAAAATTTGATGGTTTTTCTCGAACCCATTCCTTTGTTACATTCATACAAACTTGATAAATCTGTTATTAGGTCTTTTCTAACTGCATATTACACTTTCGTATTGATTGAATTTTGTGGTAATCTACAAAAAAGAGAGCTGATATTCAGTGCTACTCAGCAATTTGATAACACTAATTCAGCACACAAACAACATTACTTCAATTGAGACAAATACCCTTCTGAGAAAAAATGCAAAATAGTATAACCAAACAATAGATTGCCATTTTCTGATGACAACAAATAACTGTGGCATTGAACCCGTGATAAAAATACTGACATGACTACTTCACACAATGAATGTTAAAATGTAATACTTGTTATGGTTTTGCGTGACTGTTAAAGAGGAAAGATAAAGGATATTGGCCGGTGGAAGAGGACCATACGGATGGTCTCAATGGAAGAAGAAGCAGCAAGCAATTGTCATAACAAATTATTCCAACATGTCTTTACGCACTCAGGTTCAATTATGGACAAATTCCAATTAGTAAAGCAATCAGGTATTCGATATTGAAAATCAATAATTTCATCAACAAAACCATCCCATTTACTTTAGAATATATGAAGAAATGTTTATGCTTGTCTTGCCACTAGTGTTTTGTAAAGAGACCCATAGAGAAAATCATGAGAGAATTCCAAGTTCAGACACTCTTTATGTCATTACATTCTACCAAATAAAGTTCATAATGCAATGTTTCTGTTTTATGACGGTTGCTCTTTTCAGTTTGCTATATTAGTATCGGCAGCAAAATTATTCACAATTTACAGATCTGTTCCAAAATACATCGGGAAAAAAAGGCCCTAACTTTATAGTGCAAGTATATTATACTTTTAAGGCGAAGGGGGAGCTGTAGCGATATTTACAAGCCTCGAAAAATTCAGTTTAATTTCCGTAGAGCAATGATTAAAACAATCAATAATGGAGATGCGAGGAAAACTATATAAGGAAGAGCTTCATCACCTGTGCTTTTATCGGTTTCAGTCTTTTTAAGAGCATAGTCGGGTTTGTTTTCAAGGAACGCTTCAAAATAGTTTTGGTAGCCTGCGTTCATTGAGGCTGTTCGTGCGCTTTTAACTTTCATCATTTCCATGGCCTGTTAAACTTGGATGTCAAAGCTAATGGAAAACGCTCTGTAAAGAGAATTCGGTATCAAGCCTTAGATTACCTGAAAACTAAACATGAATTCCTTTGCAGCTTTGCTGACTCGGTAATTAGGGTGGGACTGGAGCTTCTCGTACATTATTCGCGCCTCATTAGACCTAATATTTTCACAAATGTCCAACAGCTCAATTGAATAAGTACACATGTAAGCAAACGCAAATCGCTTTTGAAATGTTTAAATGCACTTTCACAACTCATCTTTTGAGCCAATATTAGACATAATACAGTATTTCCACTGTACTGATAAATATAAACTAGAACCAAACAACATACGCACCTACTGAGCGAGTCCTGGCAGATAGACCACTGCAAAGCAGCTACACCGTGGAGTTCAGTCTGTATAAATCACACATTATTAGTATCTCATAGGAATTGCTGTGTTCAGTCAATGATTATATAACGATAAATATCGATTTCTAGATTTCATAGGAGTTGCCGTGCAAAGATATGTGTATGGACCAGACGGCTGATAATTGGTTCTGGCTTCAACATCATTCAGACTCAACAAGATAGTAAAGGGTACCTTGAAGGTTAGCTTCGTCATCACATCCTCATAAAATGGTAGAGCCTCCTTGAGCTTTCCGCGATCCATTAGATAGTCACCATCATTTACTGCCTTTAAAAATAGCACACATTTAGACACGAGATTTCACCACTAAGTTTTTTTACATTTTTTCAACAAAAAATGTTGTAGTGCGGCATAACCAAAATAATACCACTTTTAGCAGGCTGTGAAGTTAAGACGTGTGTTGAGTGAAGAATTTGAAGTAATTAAGGATGATATATCATATAACTGATGGAAAGGTACTCAATATACCTTCTCACATTCAGCTTTCAGTTTTGGGTCTATATTCACGCCGACCCTAGCCTTGTAGGCAGCTAGTAGTTTTCTTGTTTTAGCTTCTTTTGCTGCTTTGTCTTCTTCCGTTTCAAGCACATCACCAGGGCGGATAGTTTTTCCACCACCAAACTAAAACACCAGATGCGATTCAATCAGTTAAACACCAGATGCGATTCAATCTGTTAAACACCAGATCTGTATCACTAAGCCTGCTACACACTGCCATTTTTGTGCAAGGTGATATGCATGTTCAAAAAAGGTGAACAAGCAAGGGATGAAAAACATACAGCTTCTGAAATGTTAGCAGGCCTTGGGAAGACTCCCCATGTTGACACCTTCGGCTTGTAAAAATCGGAGTCATCTCCCTCTTGCACATCCGGCTCAGACCCAGCTGCCTTGTTGAACTTACTGAGATCACCAGCAATAAATTCCACCTCAACTGAGTCAGGCACATCCAAAGGATCCACAGCTGGCATTAAACCAGCAGGCAAGCCTCTTCCCTTCTTTTTATCAGCAAAATTGAGCCCCATAAAATCAATGCTGGATATCGATTCCTTCTTTCCACCTTTCTTATCCCCACCCCACCTAAATTTCATATTACTAAATAAACATCAGTAACCTCGATAACTTCATACCAATCAAGTTTGTCTGAATCAAACCACTCGTTTTTACTACACAGATTATACTTTATAGAATCAAAATATACATTTTGTAAAACTATAACACCTTTTAACTAAAAAGTTTAAATTATTAACTCACATACGGAGCAAAAACAACTATTTCACACCATGTACGTCGTGAGTGCGGTTTAAACTGTAGGAAACCATTATATCGACATTTCAATCCAAAGAAATTTTATACAAATTGACACCACAAGAAAATCATACCAAGAAATGTGATATCTCTAAACAAAAATGAAAAATCTACACTTTCGGGTATTAGAGAAAGTAAAATCAAACCTGAGAGTTTATGAGCGAGACTAGTTTCACCAGCATTGACTCCTCCATCAGTAACGCCGGCTCTTTCCAGAGCCATTTTCACCGAAACATAGTCGCCAGGACTTGACGACCCGTTTTCCAACACCGGGTTCGGACTAGGGTTGTTAGAAGGGGAACCGAGGCTTGTTGCTGTTGTCGCTGTGTTAGGGGATTTCTTCTTATACGCTCTGGCTTTCTCAAACGCGAGCTTCACCGGATCGACGACGACGACGGGAGGTGGCTTGGGTTTAACGTCGGAGTTTGATGATTCGGGAGTTGGGGAGGATGAGGAGGCGGCGGAGAGGTTGAGGGGTTTGGTCGATGAGGATAAGAGTGATAGGGGCTTGGAGGGGGAGAAGAGGATGAAGACGGCGGGGATATGGTGATGGTTAAGGGAGTGATGACGTGGCGGAGGAGGAGGTCGTTGAGGAATTGTAACCATGGAATGGTATGGGATTTTGTTGATTCGAGTATTATGCGGGAAAATAGATGAGTAATTTTGGTTGATACACAACTCTTTGTAATTCTTGAAGAATGAAGACTTTAAAACATGATGTACAAACTACAAATATCAATGACTTTCATTATGAACATACAGCTACAAAGATTCCCAGTAAGACTGACTGTAAGTTCATACTGTAAACAATCACAAAGAGACTGAAAAATAAGAGGCTCTCTTGAAATGATGCGTGCAATAGACTGAGAATTGTAGTAGCAGCTAGAGGTAATCAGACTTCGGTATCATTGATGGATTGTGCTTGCTCATCTGCCTCGACAACAGGGGGAATGCAATCAACCTTGTATCGCAAAACCTGAAATGGAGATAGATTGAAAAGAGGAATGAGTAACTACAGTCACTGTCAATTTACTTCTCAAGTTTATCACCTTGATGCAGAATTAAATATATAATACTAGTAAATATGGTTTACCAGTAAAGTATACCTTTTTGAAAAATGATGAGTATGAATTGTCCCAGATAAGTTTGTAGCTACCAGCCACACATGTGCAGAAATTACCCTAGACAATACAACTATGAGAAACGTTCTCAAACTTCAATGTACATGCATTTTATAAAATTTTCAATCAACTCACTCTATCAGACTCATAGCGACGATATGGTAAAATCATCTGCAAATGAACCTCCAAGTAAGGAATGAATCTCAGTTGTAAACTTTAAAAACAAATAAGCTAAAAATTGAAGAATAAGCGATAATAATCTCACTGTTTTCTCCCCTGTAGAGTTTGTGCATTCCACACTAAATCCAATATCCTGTTTTTTGACATTATAAGTTAAAACTTCAACGTAAATGAGGTTAAAATACACTTATCATGATAGGCAACCAAGGGAAATGAAACACACAACACAGATTTTCTCATGAAGAAATCAATGCATAGGTATCACTATATTCACTACCATACCCAATTTTGTTCATGGAGATCCAAGATCTTTTACAAATTAACTGAATCATAAGCAAATGATGCCTTAGACGGACAGATAGCGCTCAAAGAACTTGATTTCAGCTCTAATGCAGTTATGTGAGGCACACATTAGTACATTACACAATAAGAGAAGCAATTTCTCCATACTCTATTGTATAGACTCATGCAGATTCACTACACAATATGTCCATTGGTATTTCATAAATGGTGGTGTGATTATAACTAAAAACTTGACAGCATAAATCCCAATATAGAGATATAGCAATTAGCAATAGCATCAACTTTAACCTATGAATCAATGACAGAATTACCATGCTCATTTTCCCTGGGGCCAGAAAGAAGTCCCAGCCAATATATGAGTTAATCGATTCCACGGGTAGTGAAACCTACAATTCAAAACAAATAACAATGTTAAACTGAATCTAAGAGTAATTTTTATCTGCTGAAACATTTCACTTGGCGGCTAGCCGGCTAACTATCAGTATACAAAATAAGGAACAAAATGTCTTAAGCGCAGAGATTAAGACCCAGTAGCCAAACACAGAAAGTGGGTATCCAATTGGAAACATATTGTATCCAGTGAAAGTTTGACATTTTAATGACTACTCCCTCCCCATTCATTATTGTTCCAAAGTACAAAAGGCATGGTATTCAAGGAAAGAAAAAGGTACAAATTGTTTAAGATAACATCCAATATGAATGACATTTTTGAAGTCTTTAGGTCCAAAGTAAAACATGTGGCTGAGAAAGATTGAAATTTGAAAGTGGACAAACATTAAAAGACAAAAAAGGAAAGTGGACAAACATTAAGAGGCGGAATGAGTATTATTAAGTAAGAATCTAGAAAACCAGTAAATTGAAGATGGCAATGAAGGTATATTAACCTCATGAGTTTTCCCAGCCAAAATAGTTATCTCTTTGTATTCCTCAGTGTTCCTGCAGAATAGATGTAAAAACTCACAGTCAAATTTGCATTTTCTCAAGATAATCTAACAAAAACATGATTCTTGGAATAGTAACCTTGCATCCATCGCTCCAGCTTCCTCAGCCGAAATAAAGAAGGGAGAATTGGCAAACACCTCACTGTAGAAGTATCACAAAACATGAGTTTCATAAAGATGATACATAAAATATTATTTACAATACATTATTAAGGTTAACAACTATGACACCACTTGGAAAAGCGCAAATGATTAAAATTATATCTGATATTAGTAACATGGATGTTACTGTACATTACACTCCGATCCCATTCCTTTCTTTTATCATGTACAGCTTACAGGTCTCAACAAATGGGAGTAGGCCATTTAACGTTGAATTTCATGAAATCAGATATATTAGAAATCCATGAATACTGCATTGCGCAGCATATTAGTTTTATTTCTAATGGCATATAACAGAAATAAGAATCTTACAAATTCTTGAAACTAGTTATTGAATGCACATTTGTGCAAATTTTTGTGCTCTTTAATTTTAATTTGTTAGTGATTAATATTTGTGGGATATAATTGAAAAAAGTGGCTTCAAAATAACTTCTAATAGGGACCCTTAGGCTTTACATAGTGAGATTGTCTTAGAAGTCATCTTTTGTGGGAAAATATATACATACGTAATTTGGAAGTTATACAGTTGAAGACTGATTACAAGTGCCCCAAATCGTATAATTAAGGAAATGCTCTTATAACTAGAAAATGACTCACAATTGAGTTATTACCTGATAAATGTGAGGAACCTTTCAAACTCAGAGGTATAGGCATCAACTGCCTGCTGCAGTACAGTTACATGAGGACCTCTGCTCATCCAGCATTTGAAAAAACAGAAAAAATTGTAAATAATGAGCATTTATTGACATTTGAAGGGGGTAAAGGAAATCTGAAAATGACTAAAAATACTCGACAATAGAAGTAGAATGGTCACCCACAATTTTTTATGTTCATATCTCCCCCATGATAAGTGAATAAACAATCTAATTGAGAGCGCCATTGTAGTTAAGCTATACAAAGGAGGTCCATAACGATGTCTCTGCTCCTCCATGGGCCTGAAAAAGAGTATCTCATTGCTAATATAAGTAACATAAACTACTCATTTACTCTGTAATATAGGTCGTCACTTCATTCCAAGTAGATAAGTGAGGGAAAAGTGTTATGCCAAAAAATGCAGGGAAGGCATACCCCTCATCATCATTTATTTGCCGAACAAAATCCAGCAGAACCTACAGAAACGGAAGTCATAAAGAGTGTCAGCTAGTGTATATATATATATCAGCAACAATCGATGAGATAACAAATACCTGCGGTACTCCAACTAAGTACTTCACAAGAGTTTTGTAGACACCAGTAGCAGAACCCAGCATAGCTAACTGCTTTCTCCTGAAAAATAAATTTTATAGTTCAGCCAGGATTCACATTATATAATACAGTCAAAATAGAAAAAACATGCCTATCCATTTGCTGTCTCCACAACAGTGCATAACGATCACGTATACTTCCACCAGAATTCACAATAGCATCAATTTCAGCTTGCTTTGCCTTCTCTGAGCGTTCCCTTTGCTGCTTAATCAGGGTCCCTCTGAAGTCTTGAGGCATGTATGTCATCACTGAAACATGTACACAGCACGAATAAATAAAATAACTGATCCCGCTATTGAATACTAAGCAACTAAACAAAAATGTAGCTAGCCACAATGATCCACAAGAGAATATGAACTAAAAAGAACATGAGCATATAGACTATAAATTTTTGCAATTAATATATGAGCCGCGTATTGTTAAAATTATATACGAACAGCGGCAAATAACTATAGAATCGGTATCGTAGAAAATAACTTTCAGCTATATCTCAGCAGTAGATGAGAATACCTGTATTGAATATATTTTCTGAATTCTTAGATTGACAAGACTCTAAACTTTTAATGTGTTGATAAATTTTTCTTTGAGTTGTTCCAAAATGGCGCCAAGTTCTATCTCCTCAGGTGTGGACTGTTGCTTAAGCTGTAATCATCATTAGTGATAAATTAGTTAAGAAGATTTAATAAATAAGTTTGGCAAAAGTTCAATCATAAAAAAGGATGACATAATCCATCAAAAACTAAAAGTCGAGAAACTGATTCAAATCCGCAGCAGCAATGACCTCATTATTTTACTTGGTCTCATTTATATAGTTTATTGTTGAAACATACCCAAGAAAACATTACATATATACACTACCAAGATCATTTTAGTAGAATATTTATAACCAGAATATCTTGTGCCAAATTACAAAACTACGTGTAAATACCGATTGTGGCCAATTAGACTTTTCAAGTAAGAAAATTATTTCTTCAATATGCTCTCGGTTCTTCCACATATTTTCATCCATCTTATTTGGAGGCTGGAGGTCTATTTCATTTACCAAAGTACTTTCACCTGTAACACCAAACGAACTTCATGTAATCTCCAATGTGGGTAGGATCATACATGCATTGAAGTGACTGATTATTAAACATTAAAGAGTCAGAAATGAATATACAGGTACCAGACCTGTTATCCATCCAGACAAATAGTTACCTGCTCAACTAACAATTAGTTAAGTCTATTGCAGTAAATCTGGCACTAGGTCAGACGCAGACACTTCTTTGCATAACATGCTTTAGGGCCACTTTACCAATCCTTTTTTGTTTCACTTGTATTTTTTTATCAAACTTAAAAACAAACCAACAAGTATGGAAAAGTCAACCATGCATAGCTAACTAAAATAAGATACAAATAATTAAAGAAACAGATAGTGTCACCAATAAGCTGAAATTTGATACCCATAGGACCATCTCCCATATATTAACCCTCCGTTTGGATGTTGGAAAAAATAGTGGAAAGAAAATTCACGGGAAAATGTAAAAGAAAGTAATTTTCCTATGGAAAATTGAGAGGGATAATTTACACTGCTTTCTTAGTTATTTTTTCATTTTCCTTACTACAACCAAACATACCCTAATATTTTCCTTTAAATATTCCATCAAATTTTCTTTTCCACCATTATTCCATGCAACCATACGGAGCCTAAAGATCTGGAGATGGACAGTAGATGTGTAGACGTTACATTTTCAAGCAAATCTAACCATACCACGAATTCCACAAAACCTAGGAAACGTTGTAACTCAAAAGCCTGATTACAAATTGGTAACTAAAGCTTCAAAAATTGTATATTCCCACTAAGTGATAACTGATAAACAGAAATACCTAACATTTCAATAAACTAAATCTGAAGTTAGTTGTCAAATTGATTTATTAAAAACCTAAAGAGGTAAATAAAAACAGATAAATACCTAATTAAATATACAAAAAAGAGAATAAATCTATACCTTCAGAGAGTGGAAATTGCTCCTTCAAATCAGCAGTCAAGGATCGAATCTGAGACGTGAGGCGCGCGACGTCATCGGAAAGAGGAGAAAAAGGATACTTATCGTAGAAGGAAGCGAGGAAGGTTCTGGTGATCGGAACCAAACCCTCGGTAGACGCCATTATGATAAATAAACAAATAGATAATCGATGAAGAATTCAAAATCAGATCGGCTGATAGTTTCTCGATTACGACAGCGATCGACTGAGCGAGTGGATTGGGAGAGAATAAGACCGCCGGACGGCACAGAGTCGGGAATTGACAGCGCGGACGAAGCAGATCGGCGATGGAATAGCGAGTCAATTCCTCGCCTACTTATTTATTTATTTTTACAAATTTTAAAATTTATATACATTATTTTAAGTTTAATTTATTGGAAAATGAAGTCGATGCGGTTTTGATACTACAAAAAATTATTTAGCAACATAAATTTATTTCGTTGTTAGAAGTTGTCTGTCGGTCCGTTCAATAAATTGTCATGGGAACCGATGAATTTACTGGTCCGGTGCGGATTCAAAAACGGAATTTACTGGTATATGATGCCCTTTTGATTATTTTGACTGTCGGATTGATTTATAGAGAAATAATAAATTTTTATAATACGTGATTACTTAATGTTAATAGTTGATTTAAGTTGATCTATCGGTTTAGATTAAATTAATTTTTAATTATAATTAAATGAATTATATAAAAAAACAGAATCCGTTAGGGATTGACGATTTTTAATAATAACGTTGGAGTTATAAAAATTAATGATCTAGCTTATGTCATTCTGTTTTTAAAAATATGTGTTGTTCTCCTTCAACTATTTTCTTCCTTTGTCATTGTATATTGTATCATTAAATATTGGTAATTTAAATGTTGAAATTTGTAATATGCCCTACGGAATTTAACGATGAATTAATTTGTAAGTTCTAGTATGGATGCACAAATTAAAATTGGACCGGCCACATTTTTAGAATCGGTCCAAGATTGGATAATGATAATTCATCCAGGCTCAGTTCTTAGAAGTCTATGGTTCAAATATCATACCATAATTTTTTTAAGGAAAAGCTAAAATGGGCGGACCGAATAGACTTGGACAGTATCGTTTTTTTAATTCAGTCTGTTCCCGCATATTCAATTTTTTTTGATCCACAGGTCCGAATAGGACCAAAAATTCATATACTATATAATAAGTTGTGCTTCCAAATGTTCATATATATATTTGGATTAATTACGAAAAATCACCCTCATAATAGGCCATATTCCACGCCACCACCCTTATATTGTAATATTACATTCGACCACCCGTATAACATTTGACGTTCCCAAACAACCACCTATCACTGTTCCGTCAAATTTTCCGTTAAATATATTAAATTTTTAATATAATAATAGTATTTTTATTACAATACACCACCTCTATAATAAATACGTGCCACTTCACCACCTTTATAATCAATTTGGTTTCTATTTAACCACCTCTCCGTTAACTGCCGTTAACTGAGGTGGTTCTTTGGAAACATTAGTAATTATAAAGGTGGTCGAATGTAATATTACAATATAGAGGTGGTAGTGTGGAATATGGCCTATTATGCGGGTGGTCAACTGTAATTAACCCTATATATTTCTATTATGATAGTTCATAATACAAATTTTGTTTCACCAAACAAATCATATTAAGCAACTAATCAGATTAGTATGTTGGTGCACAAACTTTTGGTTATGTTGTTATTAGATTAGTTTTTTAGTTTTGAAATTAGTTTTCAAGTATAGTCAACGAACAGTTTTCCGGCAAAAGACGCCGGAACCGGCGACCGGGGTGTCAAGATTTAATGATTTGAAATTGATAAAGGGTTATCTCAAAAAAAATTGAATTGAGTGATTTCGTTAAAATTTAAAAATTGGACGAATGATTGTTGGCAAACCCATTATAAAATCAAATTCAAAACAAATACATTTTAATTATATCAAATAAAACACACGAAACGAATCCTCAAAACTCCACCTCGGGAACCGCGCTGCTGATCTCATCTCAGATCGCTAACTCACTACTCTCCATCCCCATACAAATCACGTGAATCACAAATTCGCGATGGCGTCGTCGGATCCTCCGCCACCGACCTCCAACAAATTCATAGCCAAATGTTTAGTCGGCGGAACCGTCGCGATCGGGCTAGGGTTGTACGCGACAAGCTGGTTAGGGTTTGTTGAGAGGCTAAATGTTGGTGGTGGCAGAAGATGGAAGAAGAACAGGCCTATTCGTGTTTACATGGATGGATGCTTTGATATGATGCACTATGGACATTGTAACGCTTTGCGTCAGGCGAAGGCGCTTGGGGATCAATTGGTGGTTGGAATTGTTAGTGATGATGAGATTATTGCTAACAAAGGACCTCCTGTTACTCCTCTTGATGAACGGTATTTTCAATTTTTCAATTGATATTTATACAATTGATTCATTTCTGTTCAGGATTGTGATTTTATACTCACTGTTTTCTGATGCATTTGTTTGTGGAAGTTATGAAGTTAACTGAGGTTCGGAAAACATTTTTATATATTGAGCCTGCTGGTGGTTTAAAAAGGAGTATTTAACAAATGTTGTTGTATGGTTGAGTTGTATAATGCATCGTTATGCATGCAAGAGTTCACTTTGTACGTGAATTTGTTGGATGTTTGCAGGATGATCATGGTGAAGGCTGTAAAGTGGGTGGATGAGGTGATTCCGGATGCACCGTATGCTATAACTGAAGAGTTCATGAAAAAGTTATTTGATGAATACGACATAGATTATATTATCCACGGGGATGACCCTTGCATACTTCCTGATGGTTCTGATGCGTACGCCCTTGCTAAGAAGGCCGGCCGATATAGGCAAATCAAGCGCACAGAAGGCGTCTCAAGCACTGACATAGTTGGTAACTTTTTGCCTCTGGTTTGGTTTATCTATTAACATTTTTAAGGACATTTGGATGTTCGTTTGACATGCCCACAATGTTTTTCCTCGTGGATTCAAGTCATAAATCAGATAACTACAGTGGGTAAATGATGAGAAATCAGTCCAAGTTAATCATATTTGCAGTGATAACAGTTAACAACAGTCTACTTTTCATGTACTTGTATGCTGGCAAATAAGAAATCAAAAGACAAATAAATGTTGCAGTAGCTGACTTTGATTAGTTTAAGCCAACTAGCATAAATTGCTACTCATCCAACTAGCCTTTTTTGTTATACACGTACGCACACAGTAATTATGTTAAATTTCTATTTTAAAGATTTATTTTAAAAAAAACATTATGCTCTTCTGTGGCATAGATTGTTTTTAGTTGGTGAAATTTTGGAAGAGAGATAATCTGGTTAGAAGACCACTTTCAGGAAAGTGATCACACACATAGTTGTCGACACTCGATAAGTCCATGGTGCTTTCTGGCATATTTTTATTATGTTGCGACTACTAATCAATTGTTTTCGTAAATTGTTTCATTTGCTTTGTGGGAAATTACATCAGTTAGCAGTTTGCTCCATTTCTTATTCAAATAAAATTGTGGACATCTTGGTAATTACTCATTAACTATATATCCAATTGTTAATCTTCTGAGTTCATGAACCAGGGCGGATGCTCCTTTGTGTAAGAGAAAGATCAGTTCCAGAGAGTCCAAAAAATTCATCCTTGCAAAGACAGTTTAGCTCAGGGCATGGTAGAAAAAATGATGACGGCGGAACGAACACTGGAAGCCGCATATCTCATTTTCTTCCTACGTCTCGTAGAATTGTTCAGTTTTCAAATGGAAAGGTGTGTTGGAGTACATAATGCAAATATCACATTTTGCGTGTGCTTAGGGTGCATGTGCATTCTTTTGGATAGCAAAAGAAACTGGCTTATGATAGTTTACGTGAATTTAACTGAACCTGATCTTCTCAGTATATAGCTTTTTTCATTGTGATTTCAAAGTATTGTAATTATTCTGGTAGTTTTATTTTCACATTTGTATATATACATATCAAATTTATCATAGATTGGGGATCAATTTTACATTTTAAACTATGAATATTAAGTTTAAAACTGACTAAGCCTGTGATGACACTTTTATTTTTGTTGCTTAATGAGACATTGTTCATAATCATTAGTATGATATGCCATTTAAAAGCATTTGAATAGTAGCTGATTAGATAAACGCCGTTGCAGGGGCCTGGACCAGATGCTCGTATAGTCTACATTGATGGTGCATTTGATCTTTTTCATGCTGGACATGTGGAGGTAGCTATTGCGTTTTGATTTCATCTCAATTAAGCAAAGGATTAAGCTGAGGATGTTCGCATACCCTTTTAGTTTTACATGTTGTCTTCTTGTGTAGATATTGAGGCTTGCTAGGGCCATGGGAGATTTTTTACTTGTGGGGGTCCATACCGATCAGACTGTCAGGTTAACAACATTTCTCACCACACATGGTTTATTTTTGTTTTTGTCCGACGGTAATTAAGTTTACCAGTAGTATAGTTAGGCAGGTTACTTGGATTGGGTCTTGCTTATAGAGACTTCTTTGATGAAATCTTGACATGGTTTATATCAGATCAGATTAATTGCGAACTATTTTTATTCAAAATCCTAACCTGATGTGGTACTTGCAGTTTGACTTGTTGGCATGTTGAAATACTAGAAAATCAAATTATCTTATCAAAATGTATGCAGTGCAAAAAGAGGAAAACATCGACCCATCATGAACCTTCATGAAAGAAGTTTGAGTGTTTTAGCTTGCCGTTATGCTGATGATGTTATCATTGGAGCTCCATCAGAAGTTTCCAAAGACATGGTTAGAATTTGTTATCCTGGATTGTAGCTGTTAGCCTTTCTCGTATTTTTTTAGTTTCTGATCCAATAAGTATACGCTGACTCGCTGAGTCTGCATTTTGCTGCATTTTTCTTAGCAAAAGGAAATTGACGATAGAATTCTGATACCCTTCCTTTGTAGTAGACACTAGACATCCTGTTAATATTGGCATGTAGAGGAACATCATGGGTCTGCATTTGCAACTTTTTACTTCATTCTAGTTGCATGTGAACATGAAAAGGAATTCTGAAAACTTTAAACAACTCACAGGAGATTTAAAGCCATAAGACATAGGCACCTTCAATGTTTTATTTTGTATAACTTGTTTTGGGAGTCCCATGGCCGTCAGCCTGCCCACCTGTGTTTATCTAAACGCCTGTAACTCTGTATGTAACCACATTCCAAGCGCAACTGCCGAGTTTCACGCGTAAGGCGTGGCATAGGTGGTTCATGACTTCTTGTAGCATCATCAAAATTTTGTTTGCTGATTCTTTGTTTTTAAACACAGATTACGACCTTTAACATTTCTTTGGTTGTCCATGGTACCGTAGCAGAAGACAATGATGATCAACAGGTGAAATACCGGAAGATGGTTCCAAGTTAAAATATTTTTGCTTATGACAACAGATATAATGTCTTTTCCGTATTCGTACAGATGAGGGATCTCAGATTTGCTGTTCCGATCAGTATGTGTATCTACAAACAGTTGGAGAGCCCTTTAGACATCAAAACCACAACTATCATTAGAAGGATCATATCAAATCATGATGCGTATCAGGTGCGTCTGAAAAACTCCGCAACCCAAATAATTTGAAGAAAACTAAATAATGAAATATGCACTTTGTTTTATGCAGAAGCGCAACGAGAAGAAATCTGAAAGTGAGAGGAGATATTACGAAGACAAGACATTTGTTTCAGACGAATAGGGAAGAAAGCAGGTAGAAATTTAGGCTTATATTTTGAACCCCCATAATCAGCCCTTTTCATGTGCCTTGTTTTGCATTGGTATCTATCATTCCCTTATAACATAGTAATAGATAGATGGTTAAAGTTATGTGAGTTTAGCATTATGTTGTAACTGTCGTAATCCCTTATTTAAAAGTTATTTATTACTCCTACTAGTACTAGTTTCATTTCATAACTTATTATTTTGCAAACTGCATAAAATAAGAAGGGCAGCAGTTTAACTATACAATGTCTTAGACGGATTGGCACGAGCCAGCTGCAGCGTGCATCCCTTACAGTTATCGATTAGATTCTGATCTGAGTCTAAAGTCCTTCAGTTGGGTCTCTAATTTGACTTCCTTAGCACGGGGCCTCTCCCCGACCTCTACCTTGGCCTCCATGTCAGTGTCACCAATCCCAACAAGGTTGAGTTCAAATACTCCCATGGCTCGTCTTTCTAGTACTAAAAACTACAGTTGGTTGTATATTTGCTGATTCGTCCAGGTGAAGTGGGTGCTGCTTGGAGTGAGAATATCGGATGTTGTTGACTGTAAATGTGGATTGGTTGATTTCTGATTTGGAGCTGTTTGGGGATTCGTTATTGGGTTTGATCAAGTTTCAGAATAGTTTGAGACTACTGATTCAAACGTGGATTCATTCAGTAAAAGTGTTGAAAATGGTCTGTATAAATACATGACTAATTTGTAGCTGGTGCATCCAAGGTTCTATCATACATTCATACGTTAGGCTGGCGAGCTGAAAAAAGGGCAGATCAATAACAATGGTTAGTAGTTACTTTGTATTTCATGTGCTCGGTTTGTGATCTTTGATGCAAGGTTTTGGGTATCAGCCTGTTTCTCTTACTATGATTTCATGATTTGTTTGGTGGGATAGAGCTTGAACATAGAAATAATAGTAAAAAGAGCAAAGTTACAGGTGAGGATGCACATTTCTGGAATGCATAAATATGGAAGCATGGAAAGAGATGGCTGCAACATGTCAAATTAAGTAATACTTTCTGATTCATGAGGTAAAACAACCAATGCCAAATTCTGTATTGCCAGCTCCACAAGTTTAACTTTCAACTACCAGGCTTCTCAAACCACATTTTTACAACAGAACGGCACGCAAGTAAAATTATACTATCAGAGAGCCACCGGACCTTTCAGCATATATATCGTACTGAATAATATTAGAACTCAAGTTTACGGCACAAGCTGGAATCAATATGAAACTGCTTGCTCACTGTTCTTCCCTGCTTCATTGGAGCATCTGGGCATTTATTAGCAATCCCATCAAAAGAAGGTACCAAAGGAGGGGGTGTTTTAAACCTATCATTAGACTGAGCATTTTGAGCTACTTTTTCAGCTCCATCAAGCTCAGCACCAATCAAAACATTAACAGCAGGAGTATCACCAAAAACGGAATCCAGTATCTTCTCTTCATCTGAACTACTTTTGCCTAAAAGCCCATCACTCTCAAAAGAGCTCGAAGAATCAAAATCAAGCTGCCTCGCAACACTAACTCTCGATTCACCAGTTTTCTTCTGAATTTTTGGAGCTAAACATAAATCATCAGGACCAGGAGCGAAAGGATCAAACACACGCTGCTTAGGCGTGCAAGGACTGATACATTCCGATTCCTCACTATTCTCAGCTTCAAAAACAGCAAGACGACAGTAAACAACCGGTCTCGGTGCTCGAATATCTCTAACTTCTTTCACATGCAAGGGAGTGATAGGAGCAATAGGGGTCACTCCACCCGCAACTTGAATCTCTGATTCTACCCGCTGCTCCGCGGATTTTTCTACTTCCACTGGATCCCCCATTAAACTCTTCTTCACTAATTCATCAGAAGCTAAATTTGCCTTGCTTGTGGAATCCATATTTAGTCCAACAGCTCCAGCCTCCATTCTTTTTTCAGTAGAAACTTCCAAATTCTGCAAAGAACCCATCTTTAATCAAATTAAACAAATTATCTTCAGAAATAAAATTGAACGAATACGAGACAGAATTGGGGATTTAGAAACCAAACCCTAAAATAAAAAACCGCGCGGATGTCGATCGGAACGCGGTGAGCAGATGAAACAACGTTGTATGAAACCCTAAAGAGTCGTTAATTGGCTGCTTTTCAGCTTCGATAATTCCGACGGAACCGAAGATGTGATTCTTTGTTGGGAAGCGTAGTTAGATTTGCACTGAAACTGAACTGAACTGAACAAACACTTGCTTTGCGCGTTTGATGATTCAGTCTCTCGTCGTTTCACATCCTCGTCGACTTTAACCGTCGGATCTATCGAATGGACGGTCCACGATCTGCCCTTCTCCCGTGTATGTCCAATCACAAAACGACACGAGCGTTCTTGAAGTTTATTACGAAACGCGTCGTTGTCAATTTTTGTTAAAAACGGCGTCGTTATTATATTCATCTTGTTTGGAGCACCACACTTGCACTCTGGTTGTTGCCAATTTGTCTTGTTATGAAATGGCCTTCTGAATTCTTTATTAGATTGTGTATGCAACCCTTGAGTGCAGTTCCTTTGAGACCCATGGGGTTGATCCAACGGTTGAAAAAAAATGCACATTGTGCTGAGCGCGCGACACGTGGCAGGGAAGATGCATATGCAAATTGGAAGGAGGGGTAACACGGGAAATGTGCATCTTTTGCTATACCTTTTGCTGACTGATTTGATTGATGGTAAGAGATTAGCTAATTTCGTGCTGAGAGCAGTGTCAGTTGCAATTTCAAATTTTGAAAGCCTTTTCGAGGTCGACGGAGAGATTTAAGACGATTTTCAAAACTTGAAAATTTCGTGCATGTATGCATATACCTAGGAAACATAATGCACAAAAGAAGCTTAACTTGATAACTATGTGCACAAATACACAAACTGTATGCACAAAACACAATTTATGTGCATAAAATACACAAACTATGTGCACAAAAATAACAAACTATGTGCACAAAAATAACAAACTATGTTCCCATTACACAAAATACACAAACTACGTTCCTCAAAGACCCAAAACTCCGATCTGAAATCCTCCGGTCTGAAATCCACTCGAAGACCCAAAACTCTTCTCACCTCAGCAGGGGTTAGTCTCCAAGTCATAGGTCCTGAATTTTCACCCCAGAAATCCAAAATTTAAGATACCTCTTCTAGGTTGAGGATGGTAGCCATTTGGGTGAGCCGTGCAAACTTGTCTCTAACCGTCCTTTGTGTCATGCTAGAGAAGTGGCTTACAAGGGTTCTTGCAACTCTGTCAAGCTGAAACTCACCGAGCTGACTGAATCGTTTCTGCATCATTATAGTTGGTTGGGGGATTTGGGAATTAGGGTTAGATTTTCGTCATACTCCTCGAGAAATCCACCAGCACAAGTAGGCAGACGAGTTCGTCAAATGATGAATGAGGATGGTGATGGAGATCGTCGGCTGCCATTTTGAATTGAGGAATTGATCGGAGGCACAAGAATCGAGGAAGAGCATAGAGAAGATGTCGATGGCAGAAGAGAGAAGACAGAGGAGTGTAGTGTGTAGGGAATTGACGAAACTACCCCTTACTGCAACAAAATTGGATCAAGAGAATTCACACGTGGACGAACGAGATTGATGATTGCAGATCTGATCGAACGGCTGCTTAGGGGGTCGCAGGATCGCAAATCAGTACCTGGGTCGCAAATGAGCGCCTCTCTGCAACCCCTTTATGTTATTTCAGCTGCATTTAAGCTTCTGATGATGTATAATTCAGGCAGGACTGCTGGAAGGCACGAAATTATATGCTAATCGCTTCGCATACGAGAAGGAAAGCTATTGAGTGCATCAAGCTTTTATATTACAGATTGGTGAATATGCAGGGAGAGAAGTAAATACAAACCAACCTATGCAACTATAATTGTTGGGGTACCACTGTCATAATCAACCTGCCGTATAAGAATCTGTAGCCGATGACCAAGGTTACTTGCTTCCCTGTTATGAAACTTAATTCTTCTCAGGTAGTTGATTAGAACAGCTGAAACAGAAGACTAGTAGATCCATCAGCAAATGATACTAAATCTGTAGGTTTAACCAAAGCTCGGCAGAGTGGACATGTTCTTTCCCTCTCAAACCTGAGAATTACAAAAAATCAGAATTTGGGTTATAGAGTTTGGAAATTCATTATGATTAAAGACGAGGTAGAGCTTATACCATTCTGATACACAGTCTTCACAGAAAAGGTGTTTGCAACAAAGCAATATTGGACTACGCATTTTTTCCTGGCAAATAACACACATATCTCCCGCTGCAATCACCTGTAAAAACAAATACTGAAAGGTTTAGTACCAGAAATTATTTGTTCGAGGGTACCAGCATATTCTCAAAAAAAATCAACTTGACCAGTCGTGTTGCGAACTGTATCAAATCAAGACACTTATAAACTTATTAACTACTGCTTTGCACATGTGTCAACTCAAATTGTGTGTTTCCACTTTCCACCACATATTATCTCAAAATTTACAGTAAAAATAGAATATGAACTTTAAGCTACCTGATCTGAAGTTGCATAGGCTCCGTAGTGCACCTCCTTCTGTGATAATGCTTTAATCGAAGCAACAAAAAACTGGACCTGTAACAAGTTTAAGTAAACATACAGTAAGAGCTAATCATCAATTCACCAAAACCTCAAAAATACGAAGCCTGGTGGATAGCTTAAACAAAATTCCATGATACCTTCTCCACGATCGAGGTCAGCTTAAATGTTAAATACAGTCCTGTCATCAAGGATGAAAATAGACCTCCATACTCGTTGTTCAAGAAGAAACGGTACCACACCGGAGCCGGTAGTACAGCACGGTAGAGGAGTAGCCAATATTCAACCACAGTTAGCATTTGGCCCTACAAATTAAATTTAGCTTCTAATATGGAGAACAAGCTAATTGACTTACACGGAAAAACAATAACTTTTCTAACCTGCCTCCGAAAATTACGTGCTTTGCTATTCCTGTAGTAAATTAATAAGATGCACTTTAGGACCATTGCAGCCTGCCGTACCAAAATATCTGCAAAAGAGTCGCCCTCGTTAAATTTCTTGTGGTCAGCAGGTATATGGTACAAGCTAAATAGAGTTGGGCTCACTAGAATGTGCAGTCTTATTTTGATGTAACAAGCAACATATCAAACTAAACATTAACTTGTGAAAGATCAAAGCAAAAGGTTCTTATGTACTGAGTAAAAGTTGAGATATAGACAACTACCAACTGAGCAAAAAGGGAACGAGAATGCAGATGAGAATGAGAAAAATATATGATACGAACCATTCACCATAATAATGAAAACAGCATGCCAGAATGGTGGAACAGCTTTAGGGGGGACCATGATCATCGGAAAGATAAGGTTATCATTCCAATACCACCAGTGAACAGCAACCACATGAAGCATAAATATAACCGAGTAGCAAATTAGGACAAAAGTCTTTTTCTCTCCCTGCAAACACGAGTGGCATGATACTGTTACAATTGCTTCTGACAGTCCACCACTTAAAAAGTCGTAAAAGGTAGCAATGAATCACCTTCAATGATGTTTGTTTTCGGATTATGTCATTGGATTTGAACATGACCGCAGATATCCAGATGATGATGAAAAAACCTTAAAGATAATAAAGCGAAAAATGGTTAACATAAGATGCATAATATTAGAAAATGAAGGGCTTCTTGCTGGCTTGCTTTCGACAACATGGCCATTTCTTACTAAACTTTCACTCCTAGCATACAATTTGAATACTGAAAGCTGCATATAAAAATTAAGCTTCGAACCACTGATACCTTGGAGATGTTGACGAATGAAGATAAGCAAGAGCAGCAAGGAAAATGGCAGGACCTGCTCGATCCACCTGGTAGCCTGCTGAATATAATGTCTCTGGTAAGAAGTGTCTATGTTATTTAACCCCCGAACTCTATTCCCGTCATCTCTTTCAACATCTGGGTTAGCAGTGCGAGGAATCCCCTCATCCAACTCATCTTCACTATCTGTTTCAGCCGTCCGGGCGTGAAGTACTAGTCATCAACCCCTGCGGTACCTGCGGAGAATAAATCTGATTCTGACTCTGCCCAATCATCGACTCGTTCTCCCCCGCACATACTATCTGAATCGAAACTTCCCCTCCACTACTACTACTAGTACTAATTCCAGCCGAACCCTCAACAACACCTTCACTCCCAGACTCACTTATCAAACCTTCATCCTCTTGGCCATTTGTCCTCTCGCGCATGTATTCCAACAATGCGGTCACAGGAGACCTAATCATATTAGTCCCTAGAAAAGGCATCACTATATTCCTTCCTATACTGAAATATCACCTGCTTGCAGTGGATTCCATTCACAAAACCCTAACCTCCAATTGAAACTCAAAACAATCAAACTCAAAATTGAGCATAAAAATTCAATCTTCAAGTCCAGATAAGTAAAAAACACAGCTGTTCTTGAAACCACCTACCCAACTACTCCACTAGCTCATCCGTTTCCTAAACCTAACCCTAGAAAACAGGAGGAATCATACCAATGAGGAGTCAAGTTGCCAAAAGGGTGTTGAGAGAATCAACAATCTTAGGCTGATGTTGCTTGTTCAAAACCCTAACACACCCAGAAATTTAATCAGAAGAAAAAGGAGATGGAGAAGAGAAATTGATAAGGGGTTTGAGCAAGGGATGAAGATTGAGAGGAGGGATTTGGAGGAGAGGGAGTAGCGTGAAGTGTTGGGTGCTGATGGTGGAAATGTGGGGATTGTTGTCTATGAGTAGAGTGCGGTTGCGTCGCGGCTTGGCGTTTTGTATTCGACGCTTTTGTTGTCAACCCAACTACTCACCATTCCATTATTTTTGTTTCTTTTTCTAATTTGGCTTGGCGTACCAAAAAACATATTTTTATCACCATCAAATTATTTTATTTGGAATTATATTGCTAAGACTAAAAAGTCGAAGAAGAATATATATTAGCTTATATCATGTTATTTATCTTTTTTGATGGACTCGTGACTTCCAATTGCATTTGTTGATTGCATTTTCTGAATGCATCAGATTGCACCACGTCATTGCATTTGTCATGTGCATTTCACGTGTAAAACATATACAACTCACATGTCTCGTTAATGTGTTGGCACAGTCTGATACGTTCAAAAAATGCAATCAACATGATACAATTCTTATATAAAAACTAAGGGAAAAGTTGAAGGATGGCATATAAAATTTGTAAGACGGCGGAATACAATTTTGATAGTTGAATATTAATAATATAATAGGCAAAATTTAAATTAACCGTCAAATCTAAATATTTTTATTTTTTTATAAATTAGGATGTTATTATGTCATTCTATCTTAAAAAAATATATAGTACTTCTAATCTAATCTCATAAGATGCAATCTCATCTTTTAAACCAAAAATAAATGTAAAAGCAACTTTATTTTTGTTTTGATTTAGAACTGTTCAAATCCGGGTTAGTCCGCCCGGCCCGTCCGACCCGCCCGGTAAAATAAGCGGGTTTGGACATAAAATTAAACCCGATGGGCTAGCCCGGTCCGGACCGTTTTATTAATAGAGCCGGGTATGGACACCAATTTAAGCCCGAACCGGGCTAAAAAGCCCGCCCGTTATCCGATACATATAATCATAAAATAAATTTTAATAATTATAATATTCATCATTTACTTATATATCAATGTATATATTATATTTATATGAAATAATTAACAATACCAAAAAATTTATTTTTGTAAATGTAGTTGTGTAGCTTTCATTCACATGATTTTCAAAATATATTAGTGTACTATTCTAAAAATACGTATATTATTTTTGTATCAATAAAAATATAGTAGTAAATACGGTTTATAATACATTTTTATTTTTATTTGATTCAATTCGAATAATAAAAGTTTGATATGTGCAATTAAGGTTTTTTGGCTCGACGGATAACCCGGTCCAATACACGGGTCGGGTATAGACACAAGTTTTGGCCCGAAAATAACGGGCGGGTTAGCCCGGCCCGAATATATGAGTTAAATTTTTTAAAATTACCCGGTCCGAACCCGGATTTGAACAAGTCTAGTTTGATTTCTCAAAACTCACAATTGAGATCAAGTTGTTCAGTTTACGAAAATTTAATTTTTATACTTTGTCTATATAAAAATCTATTTTTTCTTGTTCTTATTTTAATAAATTTTTAAATATTTAATTAAAATTTTGTTAATTAAATAAATTTTTCTCTCGTTCTTCTTTTTCATTTTTATTGATAAAAGGAAGATATTTTCCAACAACCCGCATGCTTTTTACTTAGAAACCACTTTAGGGTTTTCGATAATATTAATGAAAAATCCGACTCTTAATATTCTTTTACAGAAAAACAATTCAACCGGTGTCGAAATCCAATTTGTTTCGGAGTCTACTCGAGACCGGAAAGCGATAGATCGATCAGGTTCATCACTTCAACTCATCAGTCACTCCCAGTTTTATTTATTTGTTCTGAAAACATCGATTTATCAATTCAATTGTTTTTAATCAAATTGTCACTCTGATTCTTCGTATTCCTGTTGGATGTCTTGTTCAATTTTTGTGTTTCATTGTTGTTGTTCATGTTTTTATTTACAACACATTTGTAGTTGACAAAATGTTTCCTACATTATAATTTTATTAATTTTTCTGTCAGCTTCCAACTTACCGAAATTAGGTAGTATTCATTTGTAATTTTACGAGTATTATTGATGAAACAAGTAGTCAAGTAGTAAGAAAATGCATAGCTCAGAGGGCCACTGTGGTTTAGAGCTCTTCACATCCCTTGTGTGCTCAATGTATGATTTGTTTGAACAGCATTCTGCGGCTAACTGCGAAATAATTTTTTCTGAACCAAGAGCCTGAGGCATAACTACAATCTTAGTAGTTTTGAATTGGGTTTTTGAGTTTCGTCTAGGTATTAGAATGTCTCTATGTTTAAGCTTTCGGGATATTAGTTTTAATTGGTGTTTTGCTGATTACGTGCAGGGAGGGAGTCAAACTTGTTGGATAAATAATGACTACTATGTCGCTGCTCCATCATTCTGTGAACTGCAAGAGACAGCAGATTCCAGATATTGGTCCTAAAGTTGATACAATGCGCTTATTTATGAATTCCTCGGCATCATTTCGCACTGGAAATCTTAATTTTAATCCTTTGAAAGCAAGAACAATTAACCAGGTCAAGTCACTCGATGATTTTGTGGTGTTTTCATCTGGTAATGGGAATAATAGGCATGGTGGAAATGGGGATGGCGGTGGAGATGATGGTGGAAGGAATGGAGATGAGGAAGGAGGTTCTGGTAACTCATGGGGGATTCTTGGCTTTTTTGTTAATGGATGGAGGTCGAGAGTTGCAGCCGATCCACAATTTCCTTTCAAGGTGCTGATGGAGGAGTTGGTTGGGGTAAGTGCCTGCATTGTGGGTGATATGGCTGGTCGTCCAAATTTTGGACTTAATGAACTTGATTTGGTGTTTTCAACTCTCGTGGTCGGCAGCATTGTGAACTTCCTTCTGATGTACTTATTAGCACCTACAGTGTCATCCACAGCTTCAACACTCCCAGCGATCTTTGCCAGCTGTCCCTCAAGTCACATGTTTGAGCCAGGTGCATTTAGCATAATGGATCGATTTGGTACTTTTGTGTACAAAGGGATTGTGTTTGCTGCAGTGGGGTTCGCTGCTGGGCTAGTAGGAACAGCAATCTCCAATGGCCTAATAAGTCTGAAAAAGAAAATGGATCCTGATTTTGAGACACCAAACAAGCCTCCCCCAACGCTCCTCAACGCAATGACTTGGGCTGCTCACATGGGTTTTAGCAGTAACTTCAGATACCAAGCGCTGAATGGGATTGAGTTTGTATCAGAAAAGTTGCTTCCTCCATTTGTGTTTAAGAGTTCCGTGCTGGTAATGAGAATGTTGAACAATGTAGTTGGAGGGGTTACATTTGTTACACTAGCAAGACTGACTGGTTCTCAGAGTGCCGCTGACAAAGAGAAAATAGTTGTTGCGGAAACCACTTCAGTTGAGGAGAATGAGAAGTTGCTTGATGAAACTACCGATGACGGCAAAAGCAAATCATCTTATGACTGAGGGAAATGCAGGACACCATTGTTCTTTTCCATGGTACACATTTTGCTGCTTTAGGATCAGAACAGAAGATCTTTTACCTTAATTGCTTAGAACTTGCCGACATGATCAGACATTTTTGTTTCTTTGCACTTAAAATTTCATCAGTTGCACTTATTATTTAACTATTTTAAATACCTATTTTCTTGGCACAAAAGTCAAGTGTTGCTGTCAGTAGCTTAGATAAGTTCAAAGCTTATACTCCCTCCGTCCCACTATGTTTTTCCATTTTGATTATTTTATAACTCACAAATAATCAAAAAGATGGACAAACTTTGTGAGACGGGGGGAGTATTAAGTTCTCATGTTAATTCACTGACATAAATTGGAATAAGTATCATTGAGTTAGTTTGAGGTTGACTCAAAAGAACATGTTAATGCGTACACTCGGTCTATGATCTTAGAACACTCCGTCTATGATCTTAGAACACTCGGTCTATGATCTTAGAGGTTGGTATTTCAAGTCCTCATGAATGCATTTCTTCTTGAGAAATAATTTTTAAAAAAATATCACCTACGTTTTGTCACCTAACCCTAAATCTAATAAGTATCAATTTCAAAACATGTTTTTCCTTGAAAGTTCTTGGATGTTAGAATCAGACAGACAGATACTGTTTATTTTTCTCAAAAAAGGCAAGTACGAGTTCAAATGAAGTCCGTTGTATATGCAGTTATGATGAATACAAGGCACAGCCAAGTTACTGATTTACCTTACCTAACTGCTTCAGGTGCAGAATTACAGTAAGGCGTGTGCAAACAGACCAGTTTTGTACAAGTTAAACACATTGTAGCAAACACTAGGCCTACTATCATGCCGCAAATACTCTTACGCATATCCACTCTCACAGCTCTTTTGGCAATTCTTAAGAAGCTTGGAAGAAGTCCTCCACATGCGAATACCATAAGATGGTCCAGTCCACTATAGTCTATGCCAGCAAGTATGGAACCGATAGCAGATGAAGGACCTACGAATCCAATAACAGTTGCTGCTGCAAGGGCTCCATGCCAGCTGTCAGTGGCACCATAGATGCAGCTAGCAACAGCTGCACCACGAGGGAGTCCGTGCAGAGAAACTGGGAGAACCATGTGACGGCCAAGACCATAAGCTTTTGGGGCAGCAACGCCAAGAGCAAGTCCTTCGGCAAAAGCGTGGATTGCGATTGTTCCACATGATAAGAATGCTTGGAGGGTGTGGACACTCATGGGGAAGCCAGTTACAGTAGGCAAGTTGTTCATTGAGTTTCTCTTGCGCCCAACGACTTTCATAATTTGTGTGGTTGAGATGTGGACAAAAAGAGATCCCAATCCAAACAAAAGAAGGATTGGTATGAACCCCAGCTTTGAAGAAATAAGTAGTTGTGAGGGTCGCCAAGCGCAAAGGACAAATGCAATTCCAGATGCTAACCCAGTGAGAAGTGCATGCTGGAGACGGAATGCAAGTGCAAAGCACACAAGAATCATGCCACCCAGTAGAGGGCCGAGACCAAATAATAATGAAACAAAAAAGCCAGAAGCATCCTCAGAGCTGCGGAAAAAAACTAATTAGAACTGGAAATAGTATATGAAGCAATTTCATGCTAAAAATTTGCAGCGACTGTTTCTACAAGGAGTTGTGAAAAATATAAGAACACTATAACTTCAAGATTCACCTGTAGCCATGAGTGAAACTCGCAAAAAGAGTGCTCAGTGCTTCCATAAACGCCACAGACAAAGTAGCGGCAGATGCAACTTGCGTGGGAGACGCTTCCTGAAAGAAGTAACATAATCAAACACTAAGAAGTTACTATAGAGTCTCTAGTGAAATGCTAAAATCCATAGATAATTCGTAACTATTAAACCTTCTTGAATCCCTGATAAGTAATGAGTAAACCTTAATATAACCGTATATGATTTAATAATTGAGTTTCTCTGTTTTATCTTGCTAAATGAATTTTTATTACAATTGAAAGATTGAAAAGTATATTTAGTTGTTATTCCATCTATAATTGTCCAAGAGTCAGCTTGGTAACTGAGATTGACACATTTGAGTTTTTTTACACAAATGAATTTATATTGAAAACTCGCAATAATATCGGAAGTAGTAACTAAAACAGGGTATAAAAATCAAGTCAAATACAAGACCAGAGATCGCGCTAGTACCTTAAATCCATCTGGAAGCACCTCGGCCATTACCATCCAGATCATACATCCAGCAGCAAACCCCGTACAGAAAGGTAAAACTTTGTTGAAGGCATCAGCGCAGATGAAAGCGGGAACAGCCACAATAGGCTGCATCCAAAATAATCAGAACCACAGTCAATTCAACAAACTAATCGGCAATTAGAACATCATCGGCCACACTGATGCTTTATCTGCGGTAATGATGCAATAATATTCCACATCGTATTCTGAGGAGATACAACATTGAGAGAAGAGTCATGACTACCTGCGGTAGTGATGTAATAATGCTCCACAGCATTGCATTCTGAGGAGACACGCCTCTGGACGCAAGCACCATACTGACTGCTAATCCTTCGGGTATATTATGCACAGCTATTGCCAACGTTATTAAAAGGCCTTGAGAGAAACCTTTAGAACCAGCAAATGAAACTCCAACACCGGATCCCTCGCCAAAGGAGTGAAGAGTCATGATTCCAATGACGAGTACTGCTTTAGCTGCATCTGCACCCTTTAAGTCCAACATACTCACTTCTCCATAATGTTCAAGAAACTGGAGAGCAAAAAGACAACAAATACAATATTAGACTAATTACAAGCGTTGCAACTGTTCCAACGTGCATGTTTCAAAATTCGACACTACAAAAGTCAAATATAATATGCGGCAAGCAAGAAGAGAGTTCGAGCCTCTGACCTTCTTGCAGAGCAAAATGAAAACACCTCCAGACAATAAACCAATGACAACCCAACTCCCAGCACCATGTTGCTGCCCTTCTTGTATAAGATCAAAGCTGGCTGCCAACATAACACCAGCAGCCATACCATTGCATATTCCTGCCCACTTCGGATCAAGCTCCACAAAGAAAAAAGGAACCGCACCCAAACCAGTGGCAGCAGCCATTACAAGCGTAAACAAAGCAACAGTAGAAACCGAAACTCTGGATTCTCCACTCCTCTTATCATCAATAACTTTCCCCACAACATCCTTAATCTGAAACTCGCTCTTCTTACCAGCACCATCTATAACATTAACTCCAACATTTATACGCGGAGCAGATCTCACCTCAGGCTGTTTAAGTTGCTCAGATTCCGATGATACATGACCCAAAAGTACCGCAACAAACAGTGCAATAGCAACACAATGATAGAATTTCAATCCCATCACTTTATCCTTGTGTAATTCAAATTATTCAATGATTTCTAAATAAGTACAATCCCGAAGAACAGATGCCGGTCCGGTCCAACGGGGCGAGGCTGTCCCCAACCTAATCCAACATCAAATTGCTCAGAGCTGCAGTCATTAAATAAAATGGTAAACATCAGCCTTCAGACAAGTTAACAGGTCAATACCCTAAAAAAGTATCGATTAAAATAAAAAAGGAGCGAACTTGCAGTAAACCCTAATCCCAAAATTGGCAATAAATTGATACCGAAACCCAACGAAAAACTGAGGATCAAATCATCACACGAATCAGATGTCAGGAAAGATTTTGAATCGGATGATCGGAGAAACGTACCGGGAAATTGGCGATAGGTTGGGGATCGTAGAAAGCGTGTCGTGTGAATTGGGGAAACGAGGGGGATGGCACGAAGACAAAAGTAACGTCAAACGATAAAATGTTTATATAAAGAAAAAAGGAAGCAGAGCACAGCACGCAGTTTTTTTGCAAGTGGATAAAAACCCTAAAATCTCAATCAACGAAAACCAGCAGCAGTTGAAATAATCTCTGTATGTGATCCCAATTCAGATTTGTATATGATAATTTTATTTTTCTAAGATTATTGAATTTTTCTTTCAGGGCGATTTCATGCCATATTTCAAGATTTAGTATTTTGATCAGGGGTATTAATAAACAAAACTAGATTCTGAATTTTATGATGAAAAGAATTTAATACTCTCTCCGTCCCTATTTGTTTGTTCAAAAGCACCAAATATACGGTTTTTAAGGAAGAAAGAAGGTATAAAATGTGTGATTGAGAATAAATAATTTATAAACTATGTGAGTAAAAAGTAGAATATGTGATTGATATTAAAAGAAAGTGGACAAACTTAAGAGAACACCCAAAATAGAAAGTGGACAAACATTTAAGGACAGAGAGAATATCACAGTAGAATATAATGTGATTATAATTCAGATGGTCACATCAAGAAAACACGGTAGAAGTAAGGAGAAAGATTAGGACGTCTCGTACGACTCGTTCAGAAAGTCAAAGTCTAAAAGTTCATAAATTGGGTCCGATCAACACTTAATGTCGAGAAAAGTTTGAACCCGAAGTCACATATTATGTTTGGGCTTGCATTCTAAAGCCCGACTAAGTATGAAAGTCTGACCCATTTAAAAAATCGAAAAACAAGATCAACAACGTAAAAATTTATGTATATTAGTGTAGAATTCAAAACATTTAATATTTATACCTCCGAATTATTGTTCAGACAACATACAAAATATGCAAATATTTGTGTTGAGTAAAGTTCAAGAAAAACAAATAATATTGGTGAGACGGAGGAACTTAATCTCAATTGTTGGATTGAATTAATCTAGTAGTTGAGATTAAATTAAATTTTAACGGTTATTGTTAGACCTTTAGGTTTTGATTATGACAAATAAATTTAAAAGATTATTGTTAAGATATTTTAAATTGATATTGGAAATATTATTTAAGAAATATCTTAACAAGAATATCTAGTGGAAAGATAATCATGAATTTAAGTAATATATCTTGGATTATCTTTTGGAAACAAAGATTTGAATAAATATTATATGTGACATTATCTTGACTTTATATATTCCATATAATATTTATATCATTATCCTTGGCAAGAATATTTAAATATTCTTGATATTATTATCTCTTGGAAACTCATGATTATTTTAGAAAGATTTGTGATTTTGACGGGATTTAGGAAAGAGATAATGCTGCAGGATTTAGGAGTATCCCGGCAGCAGTGCATATAAATATGCAGCAATCTTTTGAAGAAAGCTTGGAGCTTTTATTGTGTGTGTGATTGTACGACGGTTTCGGATCTAGAGAGGTGCGTCTCGGGAGTAGTGGTGAATCCTCGGAGTATTCAGAGCTGTGCGTGAAGAGGTTGTGAGCGTGTCATTTAGATTGAGGTCAAGGGAGTACAAGTTCATAAACTAAGTCATTGTACACGATTAGTCATTGAATTGTAATTGACAAGATATCTAATAAACAAGCTCTCAAGCTCTTATAAATCCTTCTAGGAAGTCCTAGAAGGTAGTGGTTTTACTCAGTACTTGTTGGTATTGAGGTTTCCACTATGAATTGTGAGTTCTTTAATTTCTGTTATTTTTACACAATTTTATTATTTTAATTCCGCTGCTGAGTTAGTCGCTGCATTACCTCTCGAGGAACCCACTGACTGTGTTACCTCTCGGGGAACGCACAGTCTGCGTTACCTTACGAGTAACTCAACTCCTGCAATACCTCTGTGGTAACTCCTAACAGAGATACCTTAGAGGGAAGGCTATACTAACGATCCAACAATTGGTATCCGAGCAAGCTATACTCCTAACAGGATTTATCACAACGCTTTTTTATAAAGAACGTTGTTGTATAGAACCATTTTTAACAGCGCTTAATAATAAATAAGCGCTGTAATAAATCGTTATATACAACAACGCTTTTTATAAAAAAGCGCTGTGATAAATAAGTGATTTACAACAGCACTCGTTTCAACAACGCTTCATGAAGCGCTGTTAAAGAGCAAAAACAAGCATTGTTATAAATATGATCTGTAGTAGTGTGTAGAACGGAGGAATCAAACACTTGAAAACATGTCAAAGGCCATGCTCATAGCTAGTTAAGTTCCTAAGGAATTCTGGGCCGAGGCAGTTGATGCTGCAGCGTACATCCTGAATAGAGCCTCACTGCGCCCCTTGCTAGGGAAGACACCTTATGAACTGTTGTTCGGAAGGAAACCGAACATATCTCATCTTAAATCTTTGGATGCAAGTGTTATGTCCACAACAATGGTAAGGAAACCATTAGAAAATTTGATCCGAGAAGTGATGTAGGCACATTTGTTGGCTATTCAACCCACAGTAAGGCGTACAAAGTGTACAACAAAAGGTTGGATAAGGTGGAAGAAAGTATACATGTGGCCTTTGATGAAAGCATTATGGCAGGTGATCTCATAAGAAAACAAAGTTCAGAATCATCTCAGGAAGAGGATGAGTTGTCCCTACAATGGACAGAAGGTAATAGAGATCGCACGCCCAAGGGTGAGCAGGTAGATGCTAACCCTGAGGGGAAGACGCAAACACCAATCCTAACAGGGAAGGTGATGATGCAAAGCCTGAGGAGGAAGACACAGGAGCCAACCCTGAGGGGGAAGGTGATGACGTCACTCATCACTTGGATATTGAAGGTGCTGATCTTGATAATGAACCACCTCTGGAGGAAGAGCGAACTGAAGAAATTGAACAGAGGATAACCAGAAGTGGCAGACATATCCAGCAACCCTCCAGACTTGCAGACTACGAATGTTATAGCTCACAAGATCAGGTACAAAGAATTGCATTAATAAGTAGTGGTGCATCTTTTGTTTCTCTTGCAGAACCTAAGACGGTGAAAGAAGCTCTAATGGATCCAGACTGGGTGATGGCTATGCAAGACGAATTACATCAGTTTGAAAGAAACAAAGTATGGAGACTAGTTCCGAGACCTGAGAACAGAACGATCATTGGAACTAAATGGGTTTTCGGAACAAGATGGATGAAAATGGAGTAGTTGTGAGGAACAAAGCTAGACTTGTGGTGAAGGGATATAACCAGCAAGAAGGGATAGACTTTGATGAGACCTTCGCACCTGTGGCACGACTTGAAGCAATTAGACTGCTGATTGCTTACTCCACTTACCACGGCTTTACCCTCCAGCAGATGGATGTCAAAACAGCATTCCTCAACGGGGAACTCAAGGAGGATGTATATGTTAGTCAGACCCCAGGATTTGAGAATAAAGAATATCCTGACTACGTATACACATTGGATAAAGCACTTTATGGACTTAAGCAAGCACCTCGAGCGTGGTATGAAAGGTTATCACAGTTTCTCTTAACTCACGGGTACAAACGAGGAAAGATTGACAAGACGCTGTTCCTTCTGAGGGAAGGCAGAGACGTTCTAGTGGTTCAGGTATATGTTGATGATATCATTTTTGGATCACCTAACGATACTCTTGTCAGGAACTTTGTTAAGTTGATGGAAAGCGAATTTGAGATGAGCATGGTGGGAGAATTGAAGTATTTCTTAGGACTTCAAGTAGAGCAAAACAAGGAAGGTACACGGGTGCATCAACAAAAATACTTGAAGGACCTCCTGAAGAAATACAAGATGGACGATGCAAAACCTTTTCCCACACCTATGTCCCCGAATGAGTCTTTGGGAAAAGACGAAAGCTCACCAGCTGTGGATCCTTCATATTACAGGGGAATGATTGGTTCTTTATTATATCTTACTGCTAGCAGACCTGATATTCTCTTTAGTGTTTGTCTTTGTGCCAGGTTTCAAAGCGATCCCAGAGAGTCTCATGTAAAAGCTGTGAAACGCATACTGCGTTACCTGAGAGGGACTGATCACTTGTGCCGTGGTATCCTCGTGGAGGAGAGCTGAAACTCATTGGATACACAGATGCAGATTATGCTGGTTGCAGGTTAGACAGGAAGTCCACGTCAGGGATGGCACAATTTCTTGGACCCTGCCTCATATCATGGGGATCAAAGAAGCAAAACTCAGTAGCTCTTTCTACTGCAGAGGCTGAATACGTGGCAGGTGCAGCATGTTGCGCTCAACTCCTATGGCTCATGCAACAGCTAAGTGATTATGGTGTTAATATTGATCATTCTGTTATATTGTGTGATAACACCTCTGCCATTAGTATATCTAAGGATCCAGTTCAATTCTCTCGTACTAAACATATAGAAATTCGATATCACTTCTTACGTGATTGTGTAGAGAAAGGACTAATAAAGATGGACTATTGCCCTACTGAGAACCAGGTGGCTGACATATTCACAAAGGCCTTGCACAGGGAACCCTTTGAGAAACAACGGCTGGAGTTAGGTATGATCTCCCTCTTTTAGTTATGGTTCCCTGTCAAGTCCTTTCTCATGATTGGCTAGTTTGAT